>CM043016.1:108634809-109148804 GCA_023690525.1 Holotrichia oblita
AAGTTATGGACTCTAAAAATGAGCAGAACAATCTTTTATAATGAGAATTCTTCTCTGTTGTTTTTGAAACTGTAATTATTTGTTGTAACTGTATCTCCCATATTGCAATATACTGCAATTCTTTTTTAGTGCTAATTTGTTTTGGATACAAGGTTTCAAGTAGATCTCGGTTGTTTCTGTGAAGACGTTTGTTACATCTCCAAATCTGGCTCGAAAATATAAGACACCTAAGAATGAAACTGTTAGTTTTTTTTCTTTTACAAATATTAGATGCTTCAATATTAGCCGGCAATCATTGACAAATTCTTCAGATTTGCGCCAGTCAATTTATAATATAATATAAAAAATAGGTATATAAATTTTGAAAATTAATTCATTGTTATAATCATCATATATTTGTTATAAACAAGCAGCGACTTAATTCATGTAGAATACCAATTTTCTCGACCTTCGTATAACGTATAAACAATTAATACGAGTGAATTTTAACGTTGTACATATTTTATAAATAATCAATTTTAAGTCGTGACCATGATAAAAATCAACGATAAGAATTGAAAAGTTATCATGTAATTCTTAATAAGATTTTTCGTTAACGTAATTAATGTACACTAACTAATCACATAAAAATAAGTTTTATCGTTTATCACCACCAAAAATTATAAATAGAATTGAAAAAACCGATCGAGGTTATACTCAACATCAATACAAAGTAATGCATATCATATACTAAATTCTTCGACTCATAATTTATTGAGAACTAAGATCGTCTCTTTATAAACACATTCGAGAGCACGGTCCTAACTCGATTTGCCAGTTCTAATAATACATAAAGTTTTAGGAATGTAGATAAACCGTAATAAGTACAAATAATGAACATATATAATAATTTAAGTAAAACAAAATCTAATCGAAGGAGTTGGGCTTATTATATATATATACATGTACCCTTTGAAAGAAATCAAACTTGAAACAGAAGAAGTAGATACCTAAACTGAATATTATTCAATTTATTGTTTCGTATTTCTGGAATGGATATTTTTAGTATCTTATATACCTAAACCAAAAGAGAATAAAGCAATAAATAACCTATTATCGTTTTGATTACTTGCTGTCCCAATTTCTCTACTCTGTAAAAATAAACTATTTAGCAATAATATCATAAAATGAAAACTATAACAATCACCTGAACTGTACCAATAAATAAAATCGACCAATTTAATATGCATTTATATTTTTGTATTATTTGTTTAATTCCAATTAATCTTCAAAAGCTTGACCTTCTGCTAGTTTAATATTTTTAATAGATTTGTTTTGTACGCAATGTTGGTCAAAAGTAACCGACGCACTTCACGAGATCGAAATATTAAAAGACAAGACCGGATATTTCTGGCTAACAGTGTCTAATTACTTCACACTTTATACTATATCTTATACATATATATATATTTACATCCCGCTATTAATCGGACGTCCTTCAATTGACGATTTTCTATTCATCGGACGTCCTCCTGGAATGCGGCGTCCGGTATACGGACCGTTATGGTATAAAAATATGGGTTTGTGCATATGGGTTTGTGCAGACACTGACACAGCATACATTTTGAACCGTCAAGATTATGCAGGCGACATGATAAATAAGAAATGGGAAGTAAATCAGAAGCAAAGGGTTGTACTGGACATGAACAAATTTTACTTTTGAACATGGAGAGGAGTAACTACTGACATTTTTTTTACTTCCATTACTCTACCACAAGAACTCTTAAAAAAAATGACGATAACCGGAACGTTGCGGATGAATAAGAGAGAGATTCCACAACAATTTCTTGCAAACACTAGATGCGAAGAACATTGCTCTATATTTGATTTTACCGATACAATGACACTCGTTTCATGTGTTTCCCGAAAAATGAAAGCAGTTATTTTGTTATCAATACAATTCAACGACGCGGGATTGGCTAACGAAGAAAAGAAGAAAAAAGCAATCATAAATCTGCACTACAATGTCACTAAAGATGCTGAGGATACTGGGAACAAAATGACGCATATTCTTCTCTTCGAGCTACAAGACGGTGGACCCTAAGAATTTATTTTGAAATCATATACATAGCAGCCATAAATGTCTTTATAGTATTTTCCCAAAGATTTTCTGAATAGTGTACATATAAAGGAAAACGCAGAAATCTGCTTCAGTTACTATCTCAATAACTTGCACTTCCCAGCATGAAAAATAGAGAAAGAAATTCTCGAGGAATGCAAAATCTTGTTCTTGATGCTATTCGACTATTTCTTATAGTAAATGATGAAATGAGATAGGAAATCAAGAATTAAATGTTCTGAATATGGCAGGACCGTGTGCAACACACAGAACGGAGGTCAAAAAGTTTTTCTGTGTTGACTGTCAAGATGGTGCCGAATAGTAGAATAGCAGGTTAAGCTTTTTTAATACAAACAGAACATAACTGAATTTTCTTAACTTTATTCTTAAATTATTTGCTTGCAAAATATACGAGATACGTTCTATCGGTACTTTTATTTCAAAAATGGTTTATTTAGAATAACTGTTAGTTCAAAAAACCTCAATAACGGAAGCATTACTGTGGGGTAAGTGGGTTACCCCGATTGGACAATCATATAATTGACCAGATCTTGGTCACGCGAGTGTTAAGAACACCGCAACGGCTGTTAAGGAAAACCACACACAGAAAAGTGTTTACTAAGAGCAAGTAAGACTTACTTAATTTAAGTAATTCTCATTCTCCTATATAAGCAAGAAAGTATTGTTCTGTGAAATATTTCACTTTCTTGGAAATCCAAAGATATATTTTCTTGAGCCAAGTAACTCTCCATTCAATCGCACCGCGTCAATATAGCTACTACTTAGGCACTATGCGGTGCATGATAACTAAAAGTTTAAAATCAAGACATTTTTTGCTTGACCTTAGAGATAAAAAAAAACATTTACTGTTGCAAAAAAATTCATCGTCTTGTGTCAAATAAGTTTTCTTGTTCCAAGAAGGAACTTGCTTCTCCGAAGAAAATGAATGTAAGAAAGTGGCAACTTTCTTGGTCTTAGAAAACACTTTTCTCAGTGCAGGGTAATAAGGTATGTGAACCACTTGGGCGATACATAACGGTATTTCAAACATAAATATATGCTATACAAACCTGCGCGTTAGAGAATCTGCGTCGCCAACCGCGAGGGAAGGCGACCTGCATTCTCTCTGACAGTCAGGCAGCCTTAAAGGCTTTAGTATCTTATTATATAACCTCCAAACTAGTATGGAAATGTCTGCAAAACCTAACTGTTCTGGCCAGAAACAACGAGGTTATGGTTGGGTGTCGCGACACAGGGGTATAGCGGGCAATGAAACTGCAGACCAGCTAGCGAAGGAGGGTTCCCAAATGAAATTTACCGGACTGGAGCCAGGTCTAGGTATCACAAAGAGTCCGGTACGTGGTGCAATTAATGAGTGGATTATAAAACAACACCAACTAAATTGGAATCATGTAGCTGGTCAAAGGTACAGCAAACGTGATGATGAAATGAGTGTCACAACGACTTACTGACTTACTTCCAGGCCATTACCTTGATACGGGAATCGAGATTACTCTATTAATTTTTAGATTTAATTACTGCAATTTGTTATGAGCATTCAAAATACGTCTACACATGTGTATATGAAACCCGATTTTAAAATACGTTTTAAATAAATTATAAAAACATTATATTATGAAAAAATTTAACTGTACACACACATGTAGACGTATTTTGAATGCTCATAGGAAATTTCAGTAATTAAATCTAAAAATTAATAGAGTAACCTCGATTCCCGGTAACAACGGCCTGTAACGGGAAAGGAGATTGTGAAGTTAATACCGAATATTAATAGACAAAATTGTGTATGTAGATGTAAAACATTTGTAGAAATATGTGTATGAAGCCCAATTTTCAAATTATATTAAAATAAAATCGAGCAAACGATTTATAGAATTATGTAGATATGGCACCGCTGTAAAATAATCAGCTGGTAGACGACCCTCTTAATAGCAGAATGTAAATATACATATAAATATAAAGGAAGAAGAGAAGGAGTATCGACCGTACTCGTTAGAGAAAAAGAAAATATTGGGTAATCGGTTTGTGTTTGTAAAGTCAAACTCTTTTGTTCGGAAGTGCCTCTATATTTCGTGAATTGAAAACTCGATAATCTGGATGTCATCAGATTATCGAGTTTTCAATTCAATGCCATTCCTGTCCAACTGTTGTTAATATCTATATTATGCAATGTTATAATTTTTATTGATTGACTCAAGTTTAAGGTATCCTCCTGAAGATGTTGTGAATTAACAACGAAATATAGAGGCACTTTCGAACAAAAGAGTTTGAATTTACAAACATAGACCGATTACCCAATATTTTCTTTTTCTCATATAAATGTATATATAAAGTTTTAAAAATTTTATCAGTTCTAACACTGACAGTTGTAGACTTTAAAACGTGAAATTACTCCAACTAGCGCAGAATATGGGTCTCTTCTTTTAATTTAAATGAAAAACCGCAGTTTCCTACGTGACGTTTCGGATATATTTTAATCCTTCAAACCTATATATAAATATATAATAAATCTTAACTATTTATATATATATATATATACAGGGTGTGGCGCGAAGAGTTTTGATTAGAAGTTTTTGGGGAACTCGCTTATTTTAAATAGAACATGGTATTTTTTATTTTATTTTTCAATTCTCTATCAAATTTTGAGTAAACTTCATGTTTCTGTCAGATGCACTGTTATTATGGTTGTTAAATAATTGTTTCAAGTAACTATGTTAAATGTGATAATTACCCACATTTTATTGAGAGTACAAAAAATATTGTTATAGTAAAAAAACACTGCATCATGTAGTTAAAATCGAAAAATAGTGTAAGAAAATTTCAACATTACGCATCACTTCTATACGACCTTATTACGGCTTGTTATATTGGTTGCCTATATCCTATGCCACTTCGATTCGCATTTAAAAAGTTATGTAGTGTACATACCATGTACAGTCTGTTTCAAATTAAATGCGAATCGAGGATATCAATTCGCATTTAATTTGAAACAGACTGTACCATGTGTGTGTACACTCAAAAAAAAAAAGAAGGGACAGTTACGATACTGTGCGCGGCAAGAGTAAAACCATGTCACACCAATATCCACATCCTACTTTTGCCGCGCGGGGTATCATAATTATACCATTTTGTTTTTATTGTATTAATTTATTATATTAATTAATTTCTTTAAATTTTAAATAGCACGACTGGCTGGTGAATTGTTACATGTATCATATTCTAACAAAAAGCTCATTTCATGCGCATTCATTAAATAGTACTATGTCGTAAGAAAAACAAATTGACGCCTCTAATTATACAGGAATCTTTTAAGAAGACAATCTCTACAATCGATAAATAAACACATAGCAATCGGAATACCAACACGTGAAATGAAAAACAGATCTCTGTAATCAATAAAAGTTGGATATATATTATATATGGAATTTGTTGTTCGAATTGGCCTATACCTCCACCTCCTAAAACATTTACTATTCCTTCCGAAATATCCTGTATAGGTACTTTTATTTACCAAACGTTTGTGCGAATTTTTTAAAGTTCCGTATGGAAATAGCAGTGTGCTACGTTTATATTTTTGAAAATCTTTTAAAAGTACGGAACTTGATCCCGTTTCTGACTCATTTTGTTCTTTTTTAGTTGCATACATAGACAACAAATGTTGTGAGAGATGTGAACCAACAATTCAGATGCACACATTAGTATACATTTATTGTTGATGTGAAAAATGATGGTTATATTTTATTCGATTAAGCTATAATTACATCTACCAATAGTGATCAAATAAAACTGTTTCTCTAAAATAACCATATCTATAACTACAAGGAATTTAAATAATTTAAATTAATGGATTATAGATTAAAAGCAAGCGACAGATTGTGTTTGGCAGTTTGTTGAAGTATATAGGTAATACGTTAATGAAAAAATTGAGAGTAGTATTATCTCTAGCCCTCAACAAAACGGTTAATTTTATAATTATATGTATATTATTCATATACATAGCTGATTATACATAAAAATTTAACAACAATAATGTTTGTTAGTTTTTATGTACTGCAAAGTGTTTATCAAGCCTACTCACGGAAAATGTTAAGGATGCTTGTTTTGGCTCGACATATAAATATGTTTAAAATGCAGCCCGTATTTCATTACTATTCATCCTCAGACTTATCTTGCGTCAAAATTGATGATTATTGAGCGCATGGTATTTTCTAGGGCTGGGCGATACCGACAGCAATCGAGGCATTGATATATTTACCGATGTATCGATTTCTAGTACTAGAATCGGTTAAGTATCGACAGGAATCGATACTTGGGAACCGATACTTTGGTATCGATACCTTGAATTACCGCAGTTCGTTGGTAGCGATACCTAGATATCGTTGCATTGGTATAGATATCTCAGGTATTGATACCGATGTTATCCACGGTATCGGCAAATCGATACCATTACTGGTATCGAGCACCACCAGTAATGGCATCGAATGCTGGACAATGTATCGGTACTTCGCTCAGCCCTATTTACAAGCATTACTTTTTAAAATCAAATTTCAAAAAGTTCAACTTCAACCAACTATATCCGTGAGCGGATAGACCACAAATCACTAACATCTGTAGATAGTCGACGTCCGTGCATTAGGTTTAAACCGAATACTTGAGCGTCTCTGGTGTTTGAAGGAAAGAAGTAATCTAATTTAGCGGTAAATTCAAACGGACGTCACTAATAACTTGTGAATGATTTATCATAGTTATTTACGTATTTAACGAAAAGTGACACATTATTGCGCGAGAGCAAAATGTCCTTTTTTGCTCGTAATACATACGTTTTTTCTATAATCACTTAATAAAGCGGAGCCATTTAAATCATTAACTTTATTGTAACATATTTATAACAAATGGTCAATAGAGTAGAGTCCAATATTTCACTTATTGGCATTATTTATAACATGGAACCTGAAAGTGACGATTTTAGTGTCTTTACTTTCTCCGGAAAATAGGCAACAAGTTCGTTTCTCAACATTTACATATTTTCTTCGCATTACACCATTCTATGAAGATGATTTTTCTGACAAAAAATTCAAAAACTTACAGCGCTTGCAGCACTTCTGATCTCAGAAAGTGTACTCGGAATCACTCACTATTTTCATATAAGTATTTATATTTTCTTCAAATATATTTTAAGTTAACGCGCAAATTGAGTGAAATTATTGTGCCTTTCGTTATGTTAATTTGAATTTTACATACTGGTTGCTATTGACAACGCGTAATTTTCAGTCTTTATCGCTCTAGCTCTAGAGCATAAGCAAAAAATCATTCTTTGTCAAGTGATTGTAGAAAAATATTATTATATTATATTTATTATTTCATGATTTGGTATTATAAATAAAGATAGTCGCTTAAGGCGGCTTTCACACCAAAGTCGCATGCTACGTGCGGCTTGCTGCCTGGAACCAGCGCGCACAAATAACGTGCAGCGATTGGTCAACGCAAACGTACGAACGGAGAGCTATAAACTAGCCTTAACTGGATAGTTTCTCTTTACAAAGTCCGAAACCAAAACGGGATAGCGCTATATGCAGAGCTGTATATGTCTATCGCCTAGTGTACCAAGACTTGAATGCGCAAGCGTCGTTTTTGTTTCCTGTGTTAGGATCTATGGTCAGGATCATATACATATAAATAAACATACCGCTCTTGGTCCAGTGCACATCTGTACCATATCTGTACTGAGTGTGGAATAAAAGGAGATAGAAAAAGGCGACATTTTATACTGACTTCCTGTTATTTAAGCAACCCATTCATCGCCATAGTATATGTCATTGTAATGGCAGTGTTTCAGAGCGTTTTGTTTATATAATTTTTTTCATTTTCTTGATTTGTTTGAGGCTGAGGTTATATGTAAAATTACATCGTGTTGTAATTGAGTTTTTGTACTCGCTTATCAAAACCTGTCATTTCACGATTCGATTTGCTTGCGTAAAAAGTCACTTTAAGCACGAGTGCGTAAAAGTAAATTTGGTACTCCTTGGAACTTGATTAATTTAGTGACATTTTAAAATCATAAATTCCTAACCTTAATAATATGGTCATAAACGATAACGTATTTAACAATATGTATTATTATTATAGTTCTCGTACAAAAAATATTGTACAAACTTCGTGCGTGAAACATTTCGCGAATTCGAGCCCATAAATCTAAACTCTAAACTAGTCACTCATTCGCGAAATATGATTTCACGCACTTGGTTCGTAAATAACTATTTTATACAACTGTCATAAAAGTGACACTTTTAATGCAAGCTAATCAGATTGAAAATTTGCGCGATTGGTTGTTTTTATCAGTTTACCGTGTCTATTTCCACGACAGTGAGTTGCTATTACTGGTTGCTATGTGTAACAAAACGGTAAGTAGTTTACTAAAACACAGTTCGACTTGTTTGGAGCAAAACCATGGAACAGCCATACAACGGTTTCACTTCCAATCTTCCTGACTTTCCCAAATTTATTTATATGAATTATTATTATTCTAGAGATTCCAATCGCGCAAAAAGACGTTATAAGCATGTCGTACGTTAAGGGTTACCGTCTTCTACACTAAAAGTATGTTCTTTACATTTTTCTGTCGATGATTAGTTCGAACCCAGAGCAATATGCCAGACATACATATGCGCTCGTCATTGTATGCCAGACATACATATGTACAGTGGCCAGCTTTTAAATCGACACCACCGCAAGCTAACGTCGACCTTATCTACTAATAATAATATCTACTATAAATCCTAACTGAAGGCCACACAATGTAACCCCCTCTACATTGTTATCAAGGTTTAGGAAATTCCGTAACGGTATCGATTATGCTGCTGCCCACTGTACATATATCCAATGTATGCCATTTAAATGGAAAGTAATAAATAAAATTTAATTTAGCACACGCCTTCAAGTTAGTTATTTTGATCCTAATAAAATTTGTATTTACCACGAATATCACCCGCATCTACGCACTGCGCACATTGACCTGAGTACGCTTAGAGATAGACAATACAGAAAGTTGTATCGTTAGGCCTGTTCGTTTGAATTGCTAACTTTGGTAAGTTTTGCCAGAAATAGCAAGTGTAGCGAATCAGCAATTAGATGTTTGAGCGGATGAATATGATTTCATCAGCTATTATTGCTCAACACTTGAACCGTGAGTAAATATAGCTTGCTACTTCTGACATACAGCAGCTTGCTGGATGCAAACGAACGAGTGTCTAAAACACCTGTCAGCAGCTAAATTTCAAACGAACACACGGTAATTGACAAAAGTGATATTGAGCATTTTCAGCAACGCAAACGAACAGGCCGGTTGTATTTTTCTGCCTTTGATATTTTCGGTAAATTTTAACTCGGACAGAATATAAAATTATCTACCGTAATATACAGATCATTTAGAGGGCCTAAGGCCAGCTAGAAAAGAGATAGATCTAGAGAGGGGCGGTTGTAAAACATATACGGAATTAACCCAAGCGTGCTATTCCCCCTTCCTCGCTGCGATAAGTTTCGATCTTCCTAGTAGTAGTACTTAGATTAGTGCAGGGGGTAGGTATCGGCTTAATACGAGCACCTGTTACCGCGTACGGAGAAGTTGGCGAAAAGCTCGATAGGGGCGCTAAAGTCAGTGTATTGTAGATACCAACTCTCCAGCGTATATAAGTTGGCTATGCTGTTTCTTCTAGTGATGGGTTGTTATTTAACGATCTGTTATTTTGCAACTGTTGTATGCGCATAACAGTGTGCAACTGTTATGCTTCTACAAAAATAACAGGTTGGAAAAATAACAGGTTGATGAAAAATAATAGCCGAACTTTCCGTTGCTGCTATGATGAGTCATCGATTAACAACGAGAATTAACAGCCTCGTTTCGTGCAAAAATAACAGCGACGCAACTGCTTTATGTTGCTCTGTTGCTCATGTCTCTCGTATTATAACAAATATGAAAACGCTGCGGCGGTGCGCACAGGAGCCTGTTATTGTGAAGTTGTTTTCCGTTGTCGCTGCTATATACCTATATTAAAAACAAGTCTGTTGTAACAGCGTCGATTAATAGCGAACCACATATTTATAAATTTATATAATAAATAAAATTATCATGCCCTAGTGAAGGTTTAATAATTGTGGTTTCTTAAGGTGGCGTACTTGGCCCTCTATTTCAATAACTTGAACTTGATGAGTAAATGTTGCATTTTTATCGAATATATTCAAAATTAGATGGCGTAAGGCTTACGAATCTCTAGAAAAGTAAAAAGTAATGAAATACTTAAACATGCGTAACATTTTGGCTGAAATAACATAGGAAAAGTGAAGATTAGAATATTGGTTGTAATACAAAATATATTATAATATAAATATAAACTTCTCGGAAAAATAAAATATAACATTATATAGAAGAAAGGTATCCAGGGATTCTTGAAACCAGTTTTACTGGTTGCATATTATGTAGTTTAGAACTGAATGTATTGAGCAGGTATATTTCAATATAATCTTTTCGGTATAAATGCGATAGCCTAAGGCAATAACACCCTAATATTCTATTTACAAAACATATTTGTGCGTACATGCGTTGTTTGTTACAGGTAGAATCTTAGTTCTGCACTAATTGTCTAGCGACTAGCTTGATGTAATAAAGTAATAGGTACTGTTTTTCATCGTCTTCGTTACTTTTGGATTATTTTTTCGTTGTATATAGTTATTTTAGTGAATAAGGAAGAATATTTTTGTATATTTGTTTCTGTATATAATTGTACATAGTTCTAATGGTAAACTGTCCTTGAAGAGGAACCATAATTATTATTTTCAGGTAAATACTCATTTGGAAGATCGCGATATCACGTCTCAACAGTCGCAAATTGCATGTAATAATAATCACTTATTGAAAAATATTATAAATTCAAGGCCAACTAAACATCAGGAAAAGAAAGCTGTACTACTTTGTAGTTTTCATCGATGAAACCCAACCACTTTTTATAGAAGAAATATATAGGGATGAACAACTTTGTAGAAACTTAATGGTTCCAAAATTAAGGCAATTTTTCCTTGGGTGTTTTTTGCCTGAGAGGATTCAGCAGCTTATGTAGTGAAAGCTCCGCACACGCAGCTGTAGTAGATTACTAGGATTGGACAGGAAACCTTTCTCCACACAAGTTACGCTTATGAAGTATATTCTATAATGGATATGACTACATGTTATATAGATAATTATTATTAAAATTTCCGTTATAACCATCACAGTGTATGTATGTGAAATACTAAATGTAAATATAATAAAGGACAGTAAATTTTATTGTGGAATGAATTGTTATCTGTATTATTTATCAATAAAAGGCAGGAGAGATATTTGGGTTTTATTTGTCTTTCTTTCTCTACACCCACACGCCAAGTAATGATTCATCAATATGTATTTACTTATGCATGTGCAGTTGTAAGAAATTGTCTCGAAAGTATTGAAAATAATTTATTACTTGAATAAAAATAATTTAGTAAAACCTTTCTATAAAAAAGTATATTTGTGCATACAAAGTTTTGCAATTCTTGTGATACTAAACTGACTAAATCCAATAATCGTGATGCGTACTATTTTGAAAGCAACATATAACAATAATAATCATGTATACTGTTCAAGTTATGTTATAAAGAAGTATGATGTTATGTATGATGACTATCTTTCACAGTTACGGAAAAAGAAACGAGTCGTATGTACGACTCTAAAATTGTTCTTCTTCATTTACATTTTTTAATAAAACATTTAATTTAATGTTTTTCTGAATATCAAAGCAGTTAATTTTGGTGTTAAACTGATTGCCCATACATGTCCATATTGGACAAACTTCGTGCGTGAAACATTTCGCGAATTCGTGTCCATTAAACTGGTCACTCATTCGCGAAATATGATTTCACGCACTTGGTTCGTAAATAACTATTATATTAAAATAAACCCCTTCAAACTAATATTCTTCAAACCGATTTTCTATCGATATAAAAAGACTAAACAAGGACTAAATTAAAAACAGAATAACAGAGAAACAGATAAATTATAACTATTAAAAATAAGTAATATTTCAAAAATCTACGAAAATAAAATAGATTATACCACATTTTTAAATTCTTATAAATTTCCATTTTGATTTATAAACAAATTTGCTTAACTTTGGAACTGGATATACGCTTTCTACGGTCAGAAATTAGTTGTCCACTTTTGGAGAACATTTTTTCATTCTTTTTGATTCTCGAAATCTATTCCCGGCAATTAATAGATGATTACTGGATATTTTATCAAAAGGACCTCATTATGCGTAAAAAATATCGAAAATAACAGTTACTCCTATCTGTTATTTTTTTATAACAGAAACAGTTGAAACTAGTGATGTGTAAAACTGCTATTTTTCATTAGCAGCTACAAACTTTTCGTTAGCAGTTTAAAAAAGCTGCTACTTTTTGTAACAATTTCGTTTTATCGGTTTTATACTGCTTCTCTGCTACAGCGGGATAGAACATATGATGTCTATAGAGGTGCTATGTCAGAAATATTTACATCGGAAAACTGCTACAAAAAGTAGCGGCTTCTTTTAATATTCGTTAGCTGCTACAAACTGCTAACGATAGTTAGCAGTTTCAAAATAGCAGTTTGCTTCGTAGCAACCCATCACTAGTTGCAACTGTTATTTGGAAATAACAGGTTGGACCCAACACTAGTCCCTCTAAATGATTGGCATATATCCAATTTAGGAAAATTTAATATCTTCATATTTTCAGTAACATTTCTGCTTCAAGTCAGGTTACGTCATCGTAGAGTTCTTGGTATGCAGTATGCACACACATCGTGTTATTCAGAATCTGCTTGTGTATATGATCTGCTTTTACAACCTTTTTGTTACAATATCTAAGATTAATATGTATAATATACATATTTGTATGTATGTGTTTTAAATCCAGCATTTAGTTGTGATACTCTAAAATGATAATATTTAAACAGAGGCATATTTCATTTCAGAAATATAAAAATGTATTTTTCCAAAAATCTGTGTCAACTACAACGTTGCTCCAAAAATGCTATCAGACAGAAATTGGCAACAAAAATGAAAACAGCATAGAGACAGATAAGTAAGTCATCCATAGTGTATGTAGTTATTTTTTGCAAAGTAAGTAATTGTAGTGACTATAATGCTGTAGCGAATAAATATCTAAACATAAATACATCCCATGGATGCTTCATAATCCATCCATATGTAAAATGGGGTCCACAGAAAGTAAGAACATCCACTCCAGAACACCAAATTGAAGAAGCAGTTGCTCTTGTAAATAGTTTACAAGCATGGAAAGTAGTAGACAAAATGACAGTACCATTAGATACTTTTCAAAAGAAAAGCTTATTTGGCAAAGGTTCTCTAGAAAAACTTATAAATATAATTAACAGAAACCCTTTAATAACATCTGTATTTATAAATTTAAACACATTGAAGATAATTCAATTTGAAGAATTGGAGAGACAGTTTCGTAAACCAATATTTGACAGATATAGTATTGTTATACAGATATTTCGTTTACATGCTATAAGCAAGCATGCTAAACTACAAGTTGCATTGGCCGAAATTTCTTTTTTGCAAAGTAGATTAACAAAGTGTGATACCGATTTTATAGGTAGTTCTGCAATTGATACAAGAAATCGAATATTGCAAACCCGAGAAAAGAAAATAAAAGAAGAAATTAAAAAATTAAGAGCTCAAAGGGAATTATTGAGGCACAAACGGAAAAAGTCTAATATACCAGTGATTGCAGTTGTGGGATACACAAATGTTGGTAAAACATCTCTGATCAAGACATTAACTAAAGATAAAACATTGCTACCTAAAAACCAATTGTTTGCAACACTGGACGTTACTCTTCATGCTGGTTTGTTGCTGTCTACATTAAAAGTTCTTTATGTAGATACAGTTGGTTTCCTGTCCGATATACCCACAGGTTTAATTGAGTGTTTCCATGCTACTTTGGAAGATGCAGTCTTAGCGGTAAATTTATTACTGATATAATTAAAGTATGTAATAGTAAATGTTTGTATAGCTACTCTTTTATAATTGCAATTATGACAGTGAAGATATGCAGATTAACAATTAAAGACAATGGTGTAATCAGGCCCCCAAGTGATTTGCAAAACATGCCATAATCTGGCATTTCATTTACATGTTATATCTGTTTGGAATAGTTGTCCATTTGGGATGTAGGATAGTTAAAGCAGCAAAGGACAAAGAGTGCTGCTAGCTGTTATGGCTAGACGTAGACGTTGTTTTCACTTAGCGGGAATAAATTGTAGGCTATATTGCAGTGATTAGTTACAGAGATATACAATAATAATAGACGTTTAATATTTTCATGCTAAGTACAGTTAGTAACAAACTAGCAATTACAATAATGAAGTCATATTTTAATATAATATTAAAATACATATAATTCAGAGTTTAATTTTGTAAAAAAGGGATAGAGAGAAGTCGGTAGTTAGATGAAACAAATTACATATATTTCTCATAAAATGTAGGGGCATTAACATAATTGAAACTACCATTTGCCAGACAAAAGATCGGACTGTAGATACTTTAAAATACAGGAATACTAAATGTGTAAATGTATTATATACGGGGTGGTGCAACCAAGATGGGGTGGACTATTATAATTAAACGGCGACGAATTTCGAAAAACCTTTTTGGAATTTGATTGGGTGATCAAAATAGTCCGTGACGAACGAAACTTGTGTTTTTTTCTTTTTTAATGAGACTCGGTATTAAAATATTACAATCGATTTTGCTAATTATCATAAACAATTCGATATAATTTTATTTCAATCTAAAATCTATAGTTATGGAGAGAAAAGCGATTAAACTTGAAAAAACGCCCCCATGTCGTCTATTTTATATAAGAACTTGAAATGAATACTAAAAAAACGAAGTGTATCTTTAAACGTGCTAAATTCTTGAGTAAAATAATGGCCTACACTCAAGTTGAAAGTATTCACCACTATACAGGATGATCGAGTTTTGTACACTCATTTCGGACTTGGTTTTGTCAAATGAAACCCCTGTATATTAAATGAAGTAAATATATTAATCTTCGTGTGTTAAAGAGAACTTCATCAGCTTGCTAAAAATACCGTACACGTTGCGCTTTTAACTTACAGTTTTTAAACAAATTCACCGCAAATGCAATATTTTGAGAATCAAGAACAAATATAACATTATAATACATAACATTATATATTTATAAAACATTATTATTGATTTGAACGGGTTTCGATTCTCTGGAGGAACGGTGACACAAAGTGATTAACAGCGCCGCATTATAAAAGGCAATATGATGCTGTCACAAAGCCATTTGAACACAATTTATACACACAAAGCTACACCGCGAGAGTTGCTGTGATAGCCAGACAAGTAATACAGCTTACGAAGTTACTGCAACTAAGCGCCCACCACACATAAATAATAATAATTACAATTGCAAAAATAGTAGGTGTAGCTATTAAACGGAGAAATATTGTTAGCAAGCGTGCCAGAACCTCGCTTTACGAGGATAGGCAAAAAATTTATTGCGTTGCTCACCTTCCTTCAAATTGCAAGCGTATTTGCCAGTAAGGGCTTTCTAACAGTTTCTTGTAACTGAATGGACGGCATGATTAGGAGACTGCTGCGGATCCATAAGGTAGGTTGACATAATCTTGGCTGCCACGAGAGACTTGCATAACTGGGTAAATACTACAGTGTTATGCCAATTTGCCTAGTAAATTAAAAATAAGCAATGAAATCGTCGATTCACTAGCACGAGAGGGAGGAACTTTCTACTGCGACAGAAGCTCGAGCCGAAAACGCTAAATGCTTACAATAGAGAAGACTTCGCAATCAACGAAAATAAGCTAATATCATGTAGGGTGATCCTTATTCAAACATTTATTCAACATGAGCATCAGAGACTGAGAAACAAATCCTTCATATTTTGTCGGTTGTTGGGTAGCAGATATTATTAGCGCAGTTTAGATTGCGTAAATTACATTTTTTTAAGTAAATCGATAATTATTTATCAGTGTTATTATAAGCAAATGATTTAGAGCAAGAGCACAGGCTCGACGTATTGTCGCCCACAGCTTACTCGTATGCACATGGTCCTATATACTGATTAAAAATGAGCACATAACGGTTCATTTCAGACATAGGGTAAATAACAGCGTGAAAGGGTAAGGGGTACGAAAATTCGCTAAGAAGTGGGGACGCGTACGACTCTCTCTATCACAGTCTAGTCTCGTCTAGTCTACAGCGCTGTGATAGACTCACGCGACCCCACTTCTTAGTGAATTTTCGTACTCCTTGCCCCTTCCGCCGTTATTTATTCTATGTCTAAAATCAACCAGTATAGCGCTATATAACTAACGTCACAAGTCAAATTAGCGGAGTCATATGCAAAGGATTAAACTGTCATTCTACAATATGTGGATTGTGTGGTCTTGCCCCTAATTTTTGTATGAATAATTAGTTGATTCTCGTTCGACACACAACAGCTTATTTGATTTATTTTCTCTTTACTTATTTTTAACAATAATATAGAAAAGAAAATACTTAATTTTGGTAAAGCCTATTTTGTCTTTGACAAAAAATAAATTCATGGATTAAATGTAAAAATTCGGAAATTTTACATTAAGAGCTAAGCTTTGAGATTTTTATAATTTATTTAACGTGATGATTATTATTTTTTATAATAAACGAATTCTCGCTGTACAATATTGATGATAATCTTTTTTATACAGTGCGATATTCTAAAATTTTTATATTGGTAATTTATAAACAAGCGATAGTGATAAAGAGATTTATATAAATTTTGCTTGATCTGATCACAATTTATTGTATAATTCATATAATTATAGTTTTTACTCAATTTTAGGATGTGGTATTACACGTTGAAGATTTATCTAGTGGAAACTTTCTACACCAGAGAATACATGTTTTGAATACAATAAAGAATTTAAGTCTGAAGATGGGAGTGCACGATATTCAAAAGAAGATGATATCCGTAGGTAACAAAAGTGATATACATCCTGAAAGTAGTGAACCTATTTTGAAGGTGTCGGCAAAAACTAAAGAAGGTAACAATGATAATTGTCATGTAAAATTTTTTGTTATTGATATACGCAAATTGAGGTCGGCTTGTTGAGATTAATATAATTTAACAATGTTAAGCTGACGTAGCATTTACGAGTAATGGCTAGTTCACAGCTCTCCGTTCTCTACTATTATTTTTTATTCAAACGTCAATAAAACTGACATTTCTCGACTGAGTAGTCGGCCGCAAACTGTCACTTTTCCTCCGCGCGGAGGAAAAGTAACCTCCGGCGCCGGAGGTTTACTTCTCACTTTTGCGCCGCCGCCGGAGGGAAAAGTGTTATTATAACAACATACAAACACATAATTTCAATGTTAATAGTGTCCACCTGACAGTTTTATGATGAGTTACTATAGAAACAGCTCGTACCTAATCATCGGTCTAAACGTCCAAACATCCTACCAAACCCGCATATCGTCAATTAAAAATAGATATTTTTGCATAAATATGCCGACGGTTGAAGAAAAAATAGCATATTTTATGTGGAGGGAAAGTTACTTTTCATGACTTGCTCTAAACGAGCGCTAAACACGAGCGCGCCATGAAAAGTATCACTTTTCCTCCTTATAAAATAATATACTCCTACTATTTTCTTCAAACGTCAATAAAACTCACATTTTTCGACTGAGTAGTCGGCCGCAAAGTGTCACTTTTCCCCCGCCAGAGGGAAAAGTGTTATTATAGCAACATACAAACACATAATTTCAATGTTAATAGTGTCCACTTGACAGTTTTATGATGAGTTACTATAGAAACAGCTCGTACCTAATCATGATTATTGATTGATTATTTATTGTTTTATTGACCTCTAAGTGGAAATAAATCAGGAATTAAAAGATACCGATGATTAGGTACGAGCTGTTTCTATAGTAAGTCATCATAAAACTGTCAAGTGGACACTATTAACATTGAAATTATGTGTTTGTATGTTGCTATAATAATTAAAAGATAAGTACATAAAGGTCAGAAAATACATATATTAATTCTAATCATCGGTCTAAAAGTCCAAACATCCTACTAAACCCGCAGGTCTTCAATTAAAAATAGATATTTTTCCATAAATTTGCCGACGGTTGAAGAAAAAATAGCATATTTTATGTGGAGGAAAAGTTACTTTTCATGGCTTGTTCACGAGCGCGCAGAAAAGTGAGAAGTAAACTTCCGGCGGAAGAAAAGTGACACTTTGCGGCCGACTACTCAGTCGCGAAATGTCAGTTTTATTGACGTTTGAAGAAGAAAAATAATATACACAAATCACACACAATTAGATATGCAACTCTGTTGGCAATCACTAGCTTTTTTAAGGGGGGTTCATCACAACATAGGTAAGGGAAGTGCTGTGGGTTATGCAACACAATTTGATAGATTGCCATGGATTTATATTTGTTGATCATAGCCCAATTTGTCACATCTGTCTATTGAATTGTCATTAGTGATTGGATTGAGATTAAAAATGATTTAAAGACGTATATAAATATATGTACACTAAGAATTCTTTTTGGTTGGACGACCTGCCACTGCACATACGTAGGATGGATAGTATACAATATTGCATTCAATTACTTCAGACAATATTGCATTCATTGCGCTCGTCAAAATATGTAAACACAGATGCGATTTGCGGGTCTATTTTAAAAACGCTGTAGCTGCATTTATAAATGTGGAAAAAAGCATATATTATTTGACGTATTTGAGTAGAAAGAAATTTGTTTGATGTTTCAAGTATTTCGAATAAAATAATACTGTAGTCTTATTAAATTGTTTTGAAAGGTAATTTCATTACTTTTTGCGGTGAACTTTTTTGTCGTTGAACTAGGGTAAGATCTAAACCAAAAGCATATTTATTATACAATAAATAACAATATCAAAGGTTTACTACTTTTATTTATTTAAAACATAATATAACGAAATAATTATACGTATACACTTATTCTGAAATCAATAATGAGTCCATCCGCCGTTATTTTGTATAACTTCTTCCAATCTTGACGGTATGGACTCTATTAATTTATGGCAATAGTCGTCAGTAACTTCTTCCCATTCCTGCACAATTTTTTGCCACAACAAATTTCTGTCTCCTCGTTCTATAGGGTTTTCCCTAATTCTTTTTTATATAACCCCATAGGTTTTCTATGGGGTTCAGATCCGGGCTTCGTGCCGGCCAATTTAATAATCTCAAATTATTGTCTGTAATCCATTGTTGGACAACATTAGCCGTATGAATGGGTGAGTTGTCATGTTGGAATGTAAACTGATCATAAAGAGATGTTACCGATGGCAACATTACATTCTTCAAAATATCTCTATATTGTAACGCTGTCAAGTGTCCATTAATATCCCAAATAGTACCAGGTCCTGCGTATGACATCCAACCCCACACTGCTACAGAAAGCCGTCCACTTCTATTTTTCGGATGAACATATTGTGGTGCAAGCCTATAATTACGAGGACGGGTAACTAGGCGCGTGTGGGTGTTTGGGGTGCTTTGAAACGTCGACTCGTCGCTGAAGATTACCGTTTTCCAAAAATCTATGGGTATATTCTGATAGTATACTGCAAAATTTATTCTGTCTTGACAATTGCGCTCAGAAAGTTCTGTTTTAATAGCAGCACGATAGCTTTTGAGGCCACTTGCCCTCAACCTTTTTCTTGCCGTCGTTACGGAACCGGGAAAGGCGGTAGCTGCAATGGCTTGCTTGCAACTTGTGAATGTATGCTCTGCGTAAAATTGCCTTAACATGGTATCTTGATAAGCAGTGGATATTCTTCGTTTTGAAGTTTTTGGTTCATTTGCAAAAAATTGTATTGGGATTAACACCAAATTCACGCGCTACAGCACGTAGACTCCATCCGTTTTCCAACATTGTTATTGCACGCATCCTGTCTTCTATTCACATCATATTGTTCGACACGTATGCATTTAACTGTTCCTAATGCTGTATAAAGAACTGAATACTATTGTGGTGTCTGCTTGTTTTTATATACGTCAGTGTCTAATATGACTCATCATTCGAGAAAGCATATTTTCGACATTTATCTGGATGACTTGTCTATGAATACTTATCAATAAGCCTGTGTTATATTCACATAAATAAAGATTCCAGAAATAAAGAATATGTTTTTTTTGCTTACCTGTCTATGTCTACGCAAAGACCAAATAAATAGATGCAATCGGCCTTGTAAATTCATAAATGCAACTACAGCGTTTTTAAAACAGACACAAAAACCGCAGATTCATTCATTGATAAGCATCATCATGCATTTCAGCATAAGTATATACTTATGAATGTTTTAAATAAATAAAAGTAGTAAACCTTTGATATTGTTATTTATTGTATAATAAACATGCTTTTGGTTTAGATCTTACCCTAGTTCAACCACAAAAAAGTTCACCGCAAAAAGTAATAATTACCTTTCAAAACAATTTAATAAGACTACAGTATTATTTTATTCGAAATACTTGAACCATCAAACAAATTTCTTCCTACTCAAATACGTCAAATAATAGATGCTTTTTTCTACATTTATAAATGCAGCTACAGCGTTTTTAAAATAGACACAGAAATCGCATCTGTGTTTACATATTTTGACGCGGGCAATGTATGCAATAAGCTGTCTACTATTCATCCTACGAATGTTGAGCAACATGGTGTACAAATACAAACTGTTCCTAGTGTACATTAAGTAGGTAAGGAACTCAATTTAGCCATTATTTTTAGTTGGATTCGTTTTATAGGTTCTTTTAGTTCTGCCCTGTACCGTATCGTTTTATTATTCCGCTGTAAATTTGACAATCGTTTAAAAATGTGTTAAAAGATGTTTTTGAGGTATCACAGTTAAACGCGGAGTTTATAGAACGATTTCGTTTTATCTGTATTTAGTTCTGTTCGACCAATAAAACAAAATAAACGACTGCACCTTGTATAATAATATGTTATTACAGCATAAATAATTTTCCGTATTTCTGTGTGTGTCGCAAATCCACCACAAAGCCGAAATTTGTACTTGGAGGTATATTCGACAAGTAGCTAGTTTATAGACAATCATCATATAGAAACAAATATAAGCCTCAGTTCACTGGACATCAAAAAATAAGAAAATAATGATATCTGTGCTCTTCCATAGCATCTACCTACATATGTAAATATTTTTTTATGTTGTGAATTATTACAAATCTAAAGATTACTACCTAATTGTTTGTTTAACAGTTTTTAATGCAATTAAAATAAATTCAAACTACAAAGAATAAGTAAGCATTAAAAGGTAAGTATATAAACATATAACTACCTGCGTACTTATCTAATACGTCAAATTAAGATAATAATAATCCATAATAATAATCCATGCCTTAGCATCCCCCAACAGCTTGCGCCAATTAGAGGGGGCATCGGCTGGCCATGAGTTATTATTACGCCTGCTGTAATGCTGGTTGTGTATTTATAATTTCCTCTCGCAACGGCAGGAAGGGTGAAGGGATACGAAAGTTCGCTAAGAAGTGGGGACGCGTACGAGTCTCTCTATCACAGTCTCGTCTCGTCTAGTCTGCAGCGCTGTGATAGACTCACGCGACGGCACTTCTTAGCGAGCTTTCGTGTTCTTTGCTTCTTCTCGCCATTATTTATTCTACGTCTGAAAACAATCGGTATATGTGTGATTTGTGATAATATACTGTTTTACTGATTCTAAGTTCTTTTTTGTATATTTGACAAAACTAACTACATATAGTGAATCAAATGTTGCTTTTAATTCTGAACACCTTTTTCCTTTTCGCTGTTGATCTAAAATAATTACGAGAGATAATATTTGTATTAATTTAATTTTACAAGCAAAATTCCTCACACATCCGAAACAATAATACGCTGTATTTGAAAGTTAATTATTCGTAACACCTCCTTAATCACTGATAAGTCAGAAAAGTGGTTTGATATAATAATGAGTATTTTGTAAATCCTGTACAAAGCTAATGGCTGTAAGTACATAGCCCACGTATCACGGAGTCCAAATGTCTAGCTTTTTATTTTCCTATAATTATAAACAGAGCGTCTTTTAATGATTATGAAACGATTGAATTGTGTGTTTTTAATATTAAAACGGGTAGATAATCACAGTGGTTAAGCGGCTATCTTGTGTTGTGGTAGAACACTTGTAGTCGGGGCTTATTCTCCGAGAGGATGGTAACATTTTTTTCGGAGAATTAGATCTCGTTTGATGTACCATTCGCTATTGAGAGCAAAACGATTAACAGCGCGGCATTATAAACGGCGAGATAGTACTGTTACAAGACTATTTGTACATAATTACGCATACAAATTACACAGTAAGAGTTGCAGCAGTCGTCAGACAAGTGATACTGCTTAAGAAGCCGCTGCAGCGAGCATGCATCACAGATAATAAAGAAATTAGTAAATGAAATTAATCAATCTGATTCTGAGAGCGTTTGAGCAGTAGCGCGTGTGTAGAAAAGGTGCAAGAGGTCTACCAGAAAAGAAATGTAAATAAACACTTATAGCGTTTTCTACTGGTTGCACTTTCATGAACTCAGTGCGAATGTTGTGTTCCACTGGCAATATTCAGGCACTGTTTTTTTAAATTTTGCATTCCACTGGCAACTGGCACTGAAAAAGTTTGCACTGAGTTCAAGATTTATTGCACTCATCTTCATAGTCAGTTTCGTCCAGTTCAAATATGGCGTCCAATAATAAAGTCTTCTCAACAATCATAAACAAGCAATGAAAATGCTATTAAAAAGAAAGCGATTGAAAAATGAATTATTTAGATGTAATAAAGGGTTATTCTAATAAAATAAGTATTATATGTAATATGTAGGTATGATATTGCATTAATTATTAGATATTAAAGAAAACTTTAAAAACATTCCTTTTGCTATATAGGAATCAAATATAATATGTGCTTATGTTATTCTTTGGGTTTTCGATTTCGTATGAACATGAATAAATAAAAATTGTCAAAAGTACAAGTAACATACTAGAACTGACTTAATTGGGTGTATTCTACTGGCAACTGCCTTTTTAAGCACTGGGCAGAAACTATAGGCACTAGAAAAGTTTCTAAGGTGAACTCAGTGCACATTCAGTGCTACCAGTAGAAAATGCTATTACTCTTCTAAACGGCACAGTTTTTTCAAGTAACTCTTAACGAATGTATAATTCCACTATTACAAAAAAAATCTTTAATCTAGTAAAATCTAAATCATTGAAAATTTCTCTACGTTGTCGTAGTAGTAGATAGTAGTGTTTTGGAGGTCCCCAATTACTACATTATTAAACTGAAATGAACAAAACTCCTAATACAATAAAAGCAATCGTACAAACCAGGTATATATCTGGCCCGAAGAACGATAGAATGACTGTTTCGCAACTATAACTTTTGCTAAACCTTTTGCACTTTTTGTATGTATGTTCAACTGATCGAATAGTATCAAATTTGTTAATAATCACAGATTAGATATTTGTTTTTTATTGTAAATGTTGTATTGCTGTTGATTTACTCCATTTTCAAAATGATTAACATTTTTTGAACATAAATACATAATTGTCGACGATATTATAAACTTTTGGAATACTTTTTTTAATAGAGTTGTTTTTTAAGGTATTGACACCTTGAAACATATGTTGGAAAAGAAAATATTAAAACTTACCAACCGGCATGTACTTACTATAAGCCTTCCTGTTGGTGGAGATGAAGTAAGGTAAATATAAAATAACATTCTATTTTAATTTCTATTCTATTTCACATTAATTTTTTAGGTGGTTATATAAGAATGCTACCGTGGTTCAAGTAAAAGAAGACAAAGAAAATATACAGAATAATATTTTAAGTATTATAATAAGTGAAGCTAAACTTAATCAGTTTAAATACAACTTTATTACTTAATTTTGTATGATTTATATGCACAATGTAAGCATAAAATTAGGCAGTTACGAATATTAAATATGTATGTGTTGTTTAATACAACAGATGAAATTCTATCATACATATAATATTTAGGAGTATAAGTATTTACTTGAATACGATTAATTTGAAATATTAATGAACGAAAATAAAATTGGCACATTATTACAATAATAACATTTAAGCAGCTTAAATTGCACAACTTCACTACTAAAAGTGCCAGACAGACTTCACTAAATTATTTTCATACTCAAAGCTAAATTATTCATTTTTACGGTAGTTACTGTTTTATTTAGTTGCGAGTTTTGTATGTTGTTTTATATCTACTTTCCATCTCTTTGAAATAGACGATTTGCATTATTGTATATAGTATATGAAACATGAAAGAAAAACGCTTCTGAATGAAATTTAAAGAACATTCGCCATGCTCTCTTCCATAAAGACATTTCTAAAATTCACGGTGATTGTGGATTAGTATACCTAGATGAAACCAGTCGGTCAATTCAAACTAGAATCAAAGAACACCAACGGTACGTTAACACATATTCTTCAGCACACTCAGCCTTATCCGAACATGTTTTCGACACAGGCTATAAAATTTGTTTTGACCAGGTATCTCTTGTATGCACATCATAACACTATTTTTCACAAAAGGTAAGGGAAGCTATGAGATCCAGAGACATCTCTAGAATCTCAATCGTGAATAATGGTGAATAAAGTGGTTTAACAAGGTAAAGTATTATTTATTTTATATTACAAAATTTACCACAAAGTAACGGCCAAAAGCTTCGATTATTTGTAGAAATATTTACTTCCCGTCTCGTGTATTGCACAAATTCAAATCCATTATTGTACTATATTTACGAGGGCAGTTCAGATATTATTGTCCCTGACATAGATGGCACTGATTTTCATAGTCGTCACTAACGTTACTTAATTGACAATGAATTGTGATAAATCACATAAATTTTACTTGGCGTATGTTACTACATTATTCAGTTATAGAGCCCATTGTTACAGAGTTGCCCACATTTCCGAACTGGACAAATTTGAGAACAGATCGGTTATCAAATATCTCTGTAAGAAAGGTTTATTATCGCAAGAATTTCATATGGATATGGTACAAGTACTGGGTGAATCTGCACCTTCATATCAGGTAGCAAAGAATTGAACAAGGGATTTTAAACTTGGCAGAGAGATCTGTGAACAAGGTATTGGATCTGGACGGCCAAAAACTGTTGTTTGCGAAGAAAACATTGATCTGGCCCATGACATGGTCTTGAAAGATAGTGGAATTACTGTGAAATTCATAACTTAGACTTGTGGCTTTTCAATAGGTAGCGTAGAAACGAATTTACATAAAGAATTACGTTTCAAAAAGGTGGCTGCACGATGGGTATTAAAAATGTTGATGTCGCAGCAAAAGCGCATTCCGCTGGTCACTTCGAGAAAAATTTGGTCATTGTTAAGTAAGATCCTGAACATTTCCTGGCAAACTTGGAGGCACGAGGGTTCACCACCCTTTCGAAACTTTCGTGCAACAGCATCTGCAGCGAAGATCATAATCGTAGTTTTTTTGGGATGCCGAAGGAATTATCCTTATAAACCACGTGGTCAGACTATAACTGAGCAATATTATGCTGGCTTAATTTCAAAACTGCGCGATTCCTTCAAACAAAAAAGAAGAAAACTCAGACGTGGTGTGGTTTCATCAGGACAACGCTCCTGCCCACAGAAACTGTGTTTCAATGGCTGTAATTCATAATGTAGGCTTCAAAATTTTCCAACAGCCGCCCGCTTTTCCCGATTTAACCCGTAGTGACTTGCATGTATTCCCCAAACTCAAAGAACACCTTCGTAGGATTCACTGCCGGGACGATAAGACATAAGATGATAGATGTGAACACCGAACTTTGAAGACCTTTATCTCGAAAACGCGATGCTTTTGAATAAGGCTATTTTTGGTCAATGGTCATTATTTGACTCGTAGTATCTCCAGTTAAAATATTTCCCATAATTAATGAAGCACCCTGTATATCTACTAACGTACTGTAGATGCTACACAAGGTTCCGTGTACTGTCGTCAAAGTTTTAGTACTCACACATTTCAGCAGAGGTCGCTGGCATTATTTTTTGAACTATGAAAAATGAGTGTCATTATGACATTATACTCGTAGTGTCATTCTGATTGTGTATGTTGTGTTACAAGCGTCCTTGCAAACAGTTAGTAGTAATTTTTGTGATATTCTTGGAGAAGTTCTAATATAAGTTTAAGGATGACGTGGTTTAGTTTAAACCTTTAACGATAGCGTTAAATATTGTTTAAGGATTAAACTATCGTTTCTGTCAAATTGACTGGAGCTGGCATACACCAATTCTGACATAAACCAGTGACATTTCATTTTCATATTGCTTTATTCCATTCAAATTCATGCTGTACAAGAAATATTTAGTGTCTTTAAAGAAATAATACCAGACACTACTTCGTCAAGTTGAGTGCGGGATTCAACATTCAATTAATAGGTAAATATAAGATCTGTTATTAAATTCAGTTTTGGATTAAACCTACATTACAGCCCTTAGTGGCTTCTACTATATTAATAATCCTATACAACGAAAAACTTGCCTAGTAAGGCATAGTAATATGTAATATTTTTTAAAGCGTTAATTTTTGAATTACGGGCACTAGAGTGTGTCGGTGGAAAATGACCTTTTTTGTGGTGGAAGAAAAATTAAATTTATATTAGTAAAAAAAATATGCGATGTGTTAATTCAATATTCAAAATTTGGATTATCTGCAGTGGTTCCAAAGTTACAAATTTTTTACTTTACGAAATAGAGGCGAAAATCGCATGCGAACCCTCGGTAACGTGAGTCGCACGCGATTTTCAAAAAAAAACAATTGGTGTAGGCTATGAAAATGCTTTTGATCGTTGCTTTAGCCACTACCACATAATGACATTTATTATTTGACATTTTATTGTAACCAAATTTATAACCTCAAATTAAATGTCATTATGTGAAAGTGGCTAAAGTAACAATCCATTCACATAGCCTACTCTAATTACGATTTTTTTTTGATGTGTCTATACAAAATATTAGACAGTATCCAAAAAATGCTTAGAACAAAATGTAGCTTACGTACATACAATCTACGAAAACTTTTTCCATGATAATTTTTTTGTGATCAAATTATTAGTTAAGATACATACAAACACAATTTGATCACCTTGTTCCTGTGATTTAACACGTGTGATTTCATGTTATTGCCGTACTTAAAACATTCTATTTCTGTAACTCCTGTTTTTGATTTCAACAACCTGCGACCAAGGATTATGAATAAGATTGAAGAAATTAATAATGCACCAATTAGTTCTGTTAAACGAGAAAGTTTACACCATACATGTGAAGCTGCAGGCCATATAACACATTTTACTTAACAAATTTTACTAGTTCTTCAGTGGATCTCTTTGTGCAGAAGAAGAAGAACACTAAACACTTCAACCCACAAAACACTAGAAAACTTATCGCCTTGATAGTAATAGCTTAGCTGTTGAAACGCGTCGGTGTTTTTGTAAAAATTATTTTGGTGTTTTGTGAATTGAAGTGTTTAGTCTTATAAATTTTAGTATTCAATATATTGTATTTCTTTGTTCTTCTTATCGAGAAGTAATTTTCAACATTAATAAATGTAGGTACTTTAATATTCCTTAATTTTACTATTAGCTGTGTGTATACTTTGGAATGTTAGATTAGCTTGATAAATGTCAGTCTAACCTATTATTTAGATGTCAAATCTTAGTTAAAAAATTGCTGAATCAATTTACTGACATAACCGATTTAAATCATGGCATACTTTGACATTTTTTTTTGTGGCACAGTCTCAGCGAGACCATTCATTAGAAGTTTATGGCGTTCTGGTCAAAATATAAATTTGAAAATTTAGAATTATATATAGTCGAGTATGTTCTCTTCAATGAAAATAGCTAGCGCTTCCGGTTGTACCGGAAGTCGCCATCTACTTTATTATATTTAATGGAACACCCTGTGTATTTTTATACATTTGGATTCACCTATTTATAAGCTTTATGAATATCTTTACTTTTTGCAATTTGATTCGTGCATTTTGTAGTTCTTCGATTTTTTCTGAAAAAATTTGCTGTAGCAGACATTTATTCAAAAAATCAGAGGACACTCGATTTTTCGGATATCAATTTAAAATTCGTAATATACTTAAATAACATGTTGGAGTATATTTTAGCGCCGAGAACGGCTGTCTACATTGCGTGGTTACTGTACTATAGCACGTTAACTCTACGAAATTTTGAAGAACCAAAACTTCATTTTTTCAAATGGCACGCCCCATATTTCATTACTTAGTCGTCTTCGGGGTCCAATTCTACATCTTTTATATCCCCCATACCTACAATTATTAGTTTAGGAGATAATTAGATTCTTTGAAAAATATACACAACTAATCGATACTTATCCAGTGTGCTATGGAAAATAAACGTTCTCAAAAATTTATTGTCAAAGTCTAACGTCAAAATCACTCTTCGTCGTTTGATGCTTGTCAGTTAATAATTATCCGTTAAATGCCTTTACACTATTGCTCTAAAGAGTATATAAAAAATACAACTGAAAATACTGTACTTCTCCGGAGCACATATTTTTTTGCAGATTGATGATTATACAGATCATTTAGAGGGACTAAGGCCAGCTAGAAAAGAAATAGATCTAGAGTGGGGCGGTTGTAAAACATATACGGAATTAACGCAAGCGTGCTATTCCCCCTTCTTCGCTGTGAAAACGAAGCGAGGGCACACGCATACTAGGAAGATCGAAACTTATCACGGCGAGGAAAGGGGAATAGCACGCTTGCGTTAATTTCGTCTATATTGTACAATCGCCCCATTCTAGATCTATCTCTTTTCTAGCTGGCCTTAGTCCCTCTAAATGATCTGTATATCAGATTTTCGTTTCATGATTAATGAGTTCTCACATCAATAATCAATTAGTACTCTCCTTATGTAGTAAAATAAACGTACTTTATTGGTGATAAATTACATCATTTTTTATTTTGTTTAGTAAATCTCTTAGCCTCCTTCATTAAAGAGTTAGTATCGTCGCTATCTTCATCGCCAGAACCCAACCGCTCTTCATCACTGTCATCTTCACTCCAAGACTCCTCCTCGTAATTATCTTCGGAGTCATCATTGAGGAATGGATCGTCGTAATCATAGTCATTGTCATCAGACCATTCATTTGTAGTTGTACTGGCTTTTTTCATACCTTTTAATTTTCTCTTGTCGCGACCTAATATAAAAAATAAATTTATTTAGAAAACAGAAATATTTCAATAATTCACAGTTACAATATTACAGAAAATAACGAAATTATTGGTAGTGGAAAACAGTGGGCGCTACGTCGTCGAGTAATAGATAATATAATACATTTTCACAGTTATTACCTGTTTTATAATTTATTAAATAAGATTTGTTTGAATTTGTAGACGATGTACATCATTCAGAAACAAATTCTGCAGTGAAATGAAAAGAAAGTATAGTTTATTTTTGGTAGCTTAATATGGCATTAAACATAAATGTGTAACATAAAACGCTATCTTGAACATGATTAATAATCGTTGATATGTAGTTACAGTACAGATCTTATTACTACGGTGCATCCCACCAATGCCCATAGGGTTTATATTTCTCACCAAGCATTTACATTAATATGTATGTCCGCATGGTACAATTCTCAACAAAAGGACGGACACTTTTTTATTTATTGTAAATCATGTTTGCATTACAATTACAAATTGAAATTGACAACAGGTGAAATATCTTAACCGTCAAATTGACAAATTTATAGCTAGTGATCATAAACAAGATAACACATTTGAAGGAACAAAAAGATTTTATTACTATACACCTGATAAGTATTCACTAATATTTTATAATGCCACCTTGTGCATTCAGTACTGTAGTAATTCTTTGTGGCATAGAACGCACTAAATTAATTATAGAATTTTCAGATAAGTTTTATCATGCTGTTTGTACTACTTTAAATAGTGATTATTTATTTTGAATATGAATATTTTGTTTCTCTATACTCTGAACTATCATTGACAGTTAAGTAGAGTTTTTGAAAGTCATACTAGCACAACTTAAATTAACTCAAAATCCCTATCACAGTTGGCCCTTTTTTTGGTGAAAACAGTATTTAGTTACTGTGTTTCTCATTTACTTATTACAACATCAATTTATCTATATAATATTCCAGCGAGACCATATGACTCGTCCAAATCTTGACGAGGTACTAGCCTCTTCTTTCTCAACTTCGCTAATAACTAGTCTAACATATTTAGTAAGTAAGAAATACGCAAGCATCGTTATGTTTATTCATTTTGTATAGCAATGCTACCCAAACATTTACAATTTTTTTGGGGGTCTCGTTTCCACCTATTGCCATACTTCAACTTATATATTACGCATATTACCACATACTACCGGGTGTCCCAGCTGACGTGATTTCTTTGATAATTTGTTTATTTTATAGTATAGAGAAAAGAGTTTCAAATAGAAGTTGTCCCTATTTAGACGACGCATAGCTAGAAAATATTTTTAAATATACAAGGTGTCCCAATTATAGAAAAAGCGTATGTAACTTTATTATTTTAAATGCAACAATAATATTGTGGCAGATATTATATTTAATAACCATTTGTACCATTTATAATTATACACAAATAAGTCCTGTAAATCACAATTACTGATAGTTAATAACTGTCAAAACCAAGCGCCTGAATGTAGCATCCACAAGTTTGCTGCATATAAACTGCTATCTTTCAACTAAACATCTGAATTTCTGATATACAGTTACTCACGAAGGTCTACATACAGGTAAAAAAATCGTGTTTTTTTTTTTACAAATAGAAGATTCCTTTGCCACAAATCGATCATTAACGACAAGAACAGCTTAAATGTGGAGTATTTCTCTAATAAATTAATTATGAACAAAGTTACAGGCATTGAAGTACGCATGCAAATACGCACCTCTCATTTGTGTTGAAAGTTGAATTAAATTTATATCACTAAAGAAAGAGTATATTTGATAATCCAAAATTTCAATTGATTATCTGCAACGGTTACTTTACGAAATAGAGGCCAAAATAGCGTGTGAACCCTGTGTAACGCGAATCACACGCAATTATCGCCTCTATTATGAATTAGCGTTCTTCGAATACGATATTGTTATTTAGAAACTTACGTTTACGAGACGGTTTTCTAGTTATTCTAGCATGTTTATATTCTTTGATGTGATCTGCGTTTTTCCTGTAACACTCTGCTCCATATCGACAAATTGGTCTGGTATCATTAGGATCTGAATCATAATCCGAATCATCAGGGTGACTAAATTCTTTCTTGTGATGTGCACTTTTTCTGAAAACCAAAAAGGTTTTATTATACATAACGTGATAATGTTGTGTTAAAGCTCAATACAGCCCAATTCATTGAAGTGTCGAGGCGCAACTGTAATACAAAATGTTTCCTCTCGCCTTCACTTCATTATGCGAAGTTACGAACATAGTATATTTATGATACATTTTAAAAATATTACCGATGTTGAAACTTTTGTGTTTTGTGACATTTATTTTTGTTTTTATCTAAATACAGTCATTGACATGTGGATATAACACAAACACCAAATATTCAAACTATTTCGATATTTGTTATAGGTATAGCAGAGAGTTTCTACCTGTCTTGGGGCCAAGTTTTGTGCAATGGGCGTGGCTATGGTTGCGCAACTTCAATGTGTAGTTGAGCATAAAACTTGTTGGATGAAGTAAGTGTTTTGTTGTAATTTGAAAGATCTTTAAATACAGTATTTCGAATTAAGTGATCATTATAAAATACGAGTAGCTAAGCGCGGCCACGCATCCCTTGTAAAAATGTAATTCTAGCAATCCCTCGAAGGAGGCTGGGTGAATAATTTCATAGAACTTAGAAAAATAATGCTTGAAAATTAATTAACATATAGTATTAGTGAGTAACCATGTAGTGCTTGACAAACTTTCTGAAATACTTTTAAATATGTGCTTTGCAACTGTACTATGTGATATTGTCTCAGGTATAGAGCAAACTACGATCATCGGTGACAATACAATGCTAACCCTCTTTGCTCCTATGCAACAATAATATGCGCGTTTTACCTTTTTTTAAGACCGAAATGTCAGGAATAATTAAGTTAAAGAGCGCGAGAAGCTTGGGGTGCGACGGCATACCCAGTAGTCTACTGCGCAATGTCAGTGTATCTCTTATCCAGTCCCTTACGAAACTCGTAATCTATCATTCTCTAAAGATATTTTTCTAAATATATTAAAAAATATACATCTATACCCTACTTATAAAAGTGAATGTAAAAATGTAACTAAGAATAGGTATCAATTGTGAATATGTAATTCTACATCGTGATGAGTATTCTGCTGGGAGTTTTAACAATCTCCGCAGAGCGTTTGATTGTCTAGTACATAATTTATTGGGAAAATTACAATCGTACGATATATACAGAGTACTTCTCGATTGGTTTATCTCATATCTAACAAATCAATTTCAATTTGTTAAAATTTCATAGAAAAGTCATAATTTTGTTCACACTTGCCGGTTAGTATTGGCGCACCCCAAGATTATATTCGAGGCACTATATTATTCTTATTATCTATTGATACAGCTTGTTTCGTCAATAGGAGATGGTCATACATTGCAGAATGTATTTATTTACATGGTTTTTGAGTAGAATAATGTTTCTTATTACCAAAAAGCAATAAATATTTGACAAAAATTAATACTGTAATAAATATTCAATGATCGAATTATTTGAAATATTTAAGAATTATGAGTCAGCAGTAAATATTCGTCAAACTGTCAGATGTCACGTCAATTAACTTCTATCTTCAATCTAATTCTATACCGGTATCAAGCTGACAAGCACGGTTTATTTACTGCCAATCTACGTCACAGACGACAGCCATATTGAACACTGTGTTTTCCCGCCGCTAATAATAATTTGAATTTATATATTTTTTATTTCTTAAATGGCTTGTTATTTCAGTGAAATAATATAGGTATTTACGCAATTTTATAGTGCAAAATCATTTTAAAAATGTTTCAAAAAAATGTGATTTTTTCCTATTAAAGAATTCAAATTATAAATTATTTTGGAATTCTAATAAGACCGGGTTTCATACATTGTAGTTACGAAATTATTTTACTTAAAATATTTCCTTGACTAGTGAAAATGTTGAAGCAAATAAAATACTAAATTTTTTAGGTGTTTAATTTGAACGTTATAACGGAAGCAACATTATAAGGATGTTGCTATACAATTAAATAGGATTTGCTATTAGATTTGAAATTTAAAATAACAAATAATAATAATAATCGTTCTTAACATCTTGTCGTTCTATTCTGCGCGGCTATAGTCGCGACTGGCATGCAGGGGAAATCGTGATGTATTCTTGATTTAAAAAACGTATAATTTGATGTATCACGAATGTGCAATCATATAAACCTTGAAAACTTTTTTTTATTAAATACTTTGACTACTCATGTAAATACTTTCGAAAACACAGCGAAAAAATTAAATTTCATTCGTATGACAGTAGAAGTAATGGTCTCCTTCGAATTCCTGGTAATAGACTTGAATTAGTTAAAAAAACAAAGAACCAAGTGACTGTATAACCTTACGTTGAGATGTAGGTTTTTAAAATAAATGTCAATTTTTTTTAGACAAAATCGAATAATCAGATTTAATTTTTTGAATAAATGTCTGCTGTAGGAGATTTTTAGAAAAAATCCAATAACAAAACGCCCGAATCAAACTGCTACAAGTAAAGGTACTACAAGGGTTAAAAATAGGCAAATCAAAATATGTAAAAATACACAGTGCGTTTAATTAAAAAATAACAATGTAAATTGCGACTTCCGGTATAACCGGAAGCGCTAGAGTCTAACAATATTTTAATTGAAAAGAATACAATCGATTATATATAATTCTGAATTTTCAAATTTATACTTAGTCAGAACCCCATAAACTTCTAATGAACGATCCCGCTGAGATACTTGTGTATCATTGGATAAAAAATAAACTAAACTATATACAGATTGGACAATCCAGATACTAGGCATTGTAAATAGCATTACATGCAATGGTGAAATACATGTATGCGTTAGAATGACGAAGATGGTGATACGAGGTAGATGTACGGTGTTGTCAAAGTCGAATTATTGCATTTTGTATTCTCGTATCTGTGAGATGCTGATAAGTTGTAATATGTCAAAAATATTTAATTTCCACGAAGTTTGTTGTAATATTTTATTTATTATAATCACAAAAGGCCAGTAATACAATCGAACTTTTCGAAGTGATAAACAATATTTAAAAATGTTTGAATTTGATTTATTTGATGAAAAAACGCAATCAGTATATTTGATATATGCAAATTGTAAGTATGACACAGATATGAGAATACAAAATGCAATAATTCCACTTTAGCAACACCGTAGGTTACTTGTAATCACGAAAGATGATCCCTGCGTCATCAGTTAGATTTGTATGAATCAAATCAGTACTTCGGCGTCATGTTAAATACTGTAAATATCAAAATGAATATGGCAGCTATGACATTTTTCATTTTTGGGTTAAGTGCCTCGGGATTTATTGACAGCCCGTAAAAATTTAAAACAAGTTGTTGCAATTGTACTATTGATTTCATGATCTAGGACAATATGCATTTCCTATTGCAAATTGCACAGAAGTCACTAATACAATTTTGACTTATCGCATTGACATTTTCAAACATTTGTCAAATAAAGTCACATTTACACTATTAAAAAATCTACTTTATGTTAGTTTTACTGTCCCAGATCATTATGAAATCAATAGTACCTACCGTAATGTTCTACTGTGTATTGCCATTATAGTTAAAAAATAGATCACTTCAAAAAATTGTTAAACGAATACGTATTTGTAAGGATGAAATCAATGAGTTCCATCAAATGTCTACGGAGATGCATTGTCAAATATATGTCAAATTTTTAAGTGGAGAAGCGGAAATATATAGCATAAGCGCAGACAGCGAACTGATCTCGTCTTTGTCTTATTCAAGTGAATTGGACGAGCCGTACGTCTGTGTTAGGTAAAGTATCGAAATACAAACTGTCATCCAGGCTGTCTGTTCTTTTAATGTCGCTGATTGAGTTATATGTAAGTGACACAGGGATCATCTTTCGTGATTACAACTATACATGTATCACCATCTCCGTCATTCTAACGCATTTCACCATTGCATGTAATGCTATTTACAATGCCTAGTATCTGGGTTGTCCAACCAGTATATATTCATACAGGCTGCGGCATTAGTGCGACAGAGATATCAGATATCACAAAACGTTATGTAGAAAAATTATAGACAGTCTTAAGTTACATATTTTAAAATTATTTTCGTATATACAGGGCGCTTCATATTGCCAGGATGAACCAAACATACATTTTCTTAAATGGGACACACTATATATTATTTCAAATTTAGATTAAGTATATATAAGCTGGCCCATTAGTGCGTCGAAGCTCGATTAATCCGACATTGTAAAAGATATTAAAAAACTTTATTGGGGAAATGTGTAGGTATTCTTAAACTTCATATTTTAAAATTAGTTGCAACTATACAGGGTGTTCTATAACGCTGTACCAGACCAAACTTCTATTTTTTTTAATGGAACGGTATACTTTTTTTTGCATTTTTAAAATCTGTTTTTCCACTACTAGCGTTAGAAGACGTCATTATTTGGTATGTATTCGGGCCGAGAAGATGAATTTCTCTCCTAGTAGTCAATAATAAAAATTATCTCCTACTAGTAAATAATAAAAACAATTGACAATAATAAAATTATGATTTATTCAGTAAAAATGTCAGAATAGAAATAATTTGAATATAAAATCATAGATGTCGCATAGATGCATGAATGGAATCCGCAATGCAAGAAAAAGGTTAGGTTAACATTTAACATGAATAAACAAAGTAGGAAATACGGAACTACTATACTACTTATTAAAATAATAATTAATAGTGCAATTATGGCAGGTCATGTTAATTCCTGACGTACCAGTATTAGAAGTAAAGTTTTCTACCGGTATATTCAGTTCGGTGTTTGATTTTGATACTGAAGTTGAGGTTGAGGGCGTCACCTCAAAAATACTAGTGCTAGGTGGTAAATCAGGTTCATAATTAACTGTTGTTCCCTGAACTATACTTGCAATTCTTTTCTTGTCAGTGATAGAGTCCTCTACATATCCTTCGGCTACTGTGGAACTTTTCCACCCTCCATGGCGTTTAAGTGATAGGATATCACCCCCGTTATCTGCTAAAATTGTAGCTGACGTCCTCCTGAATGAATGGCCAGTGTAGTTGTTTGCATCCGGCAGTTTCAAGTATGTAGCTATTTTAATTGCTGATTTACTAATGGTATTATGTCCCATATTTTGTCTTGTAGGTTTTCCAGATCTAAAGCCAATAAAAAGTCTTGGAATGTCTGGCGAAGGTCTTATCATCAAGTATCTTGTCACCGCATCAATCCACATAGGTTCGACAATAACAAATTTTCTACAAGATTTGTTTTTTGTATGGGGAATGTTTATTACAATTATGTCGTCTCGCAGATCGACATCAGCCACTTTCATGTTGCAGAGTTCGTCCGTTCGACAGGCTCCAGCAATACCTATTATAAGAATAGCCTAAAAATATAAATGTAATTTCCTGATTTTAGAAATATGGTCAAATGAAAATAATTACTTTAATCGGAAGAAAAACTTCATCGGGTGCATCAGTAATAAACTGTCTGATATGATGTTCTTCAAACACTGCAGCTTTTTTTGGCATATACGAATCATTTTTTCGCTTTAAAAAGGCAATTAGCTTGTAATATTTTGATATGTCAATATTTTCTTTTAATCTTAAAGTTTGCTTTAACATTGAGAATTTAGCCCATAAACTAGAGGCTTTTCTCTTTTCTGCTTGCTCTTGGAAATATACCAAGAGCACGTTTTCACAAACTTTTTTTACTTTTTTTAATTTTCACCAATCTTTAAAAATGTTATATACTTTTATGTAAAAATTTTTTGATTTTTCGGGCAGTAATTTTTGATACTGTATTTGATTTGCTTCCTTGCGGATTTCTGGAGGAGTACAACTACTGTCTGACATTCTTTTTTTTGGTATTGTGACAAGACATGAATAAAATCTCAATTTGACATTAAATGTTTATTCATTTGTTTTTATAGACTAACATGTTTTCTATGAATATCTTAAATTAATCATTTATCGGAACGGCTTATTATATTACATTATCATTGAGAAAGCGGTTAAATATGCTAGTAGTGGAAAAAATAGTATATAAACCACGGCAGAGAAGATTTTTCTCAGCCTCTTAGCCATTATTTCCCTCGACGCTTCGCGTCTCGGGAAATAATGCTACTCGGCTGAGAAAAATGTCTTCTCTTCCTTGGTATATAATTACTATTATTTTTACGACCGTTTTTATATACGGTTTGCCGAATCTATACCGAATATTTAAAAAGTTATGACCATTTTTACGTCTAAATTAAGGTGTATTAAGAGAGTTAGTTCCGGCATGAAACAAAATATACAAACTTTTTCGTACCACTACATGATTTGGCTACGTCTTCTCTTTCCGCTGGTTCAAGAATTTAATTAAAAAAAATTTTCATTTATACAGGGTGAGTCAAAACTCGGATCTTTAATTTTCTTATTAAATTTAAATGGAACGCCCTATATTTTTTATGATGGTTCGATAGATATTTATGGGCTCTTTCATTTTTGTGTACCATTCCCTATACCTAACTCTTTGGGTTTAGAAGATATTTTAAAGTTAATATGAAAAATTGCTTTTTTAGCACGTAAGTAGTAGTAATAGCAGGTATAAGCCGATTAATATCTGGTGGCGCTGGCGGGGCAATATCACGAAAACGTCAAACGTCAAATAATACAACAGCATTAATTTGTAGAAATACATTCTAAAAATGAATTATTTGGCTGGAGAATTAATACATATGATTAAGGTATTGGGAGAGTGTTCGAAAAATTGCGTTCTTGCAAAAAGAGTTTATGAAGCAAGATATCCCGCACGACGACAACCGAAAAAGGAAACATTGGAAAGATTAATCGACCGTTTCAACCGTACCGGTTCAGTAAAATATGAAAAACACGAAAGGGAAAAAAAATGCACTGCCGAGGAAAATGAATCTCATGTGATCGCATGTGTTATAGAAAATCCACATAGTAGTCAACGCGATATTTCACACATACAAAATATTAGTCGAACATCAATTCAAAGGATATTAAAAAAGCACAAATTCCATCCCTACCACATTCAATTACATCAAGAGTTGTTGGACGAAGATTTTCCCCGTAGGGTTGCGTTTTGCGAATGGGCTCAACAACAAATCCATGATCGGGTAGATTGTGATGGATGTCTTCTTTTTGGTGATGAAGGAACGTTCCACAGAAATGGAAGCGTGAATAAACACAACTTCCATTATTATTCTACCGACAATCCTCATATCACTCAAGAACACAGCCAAACTAGGTGGTCTTTAAACGTTTGGGGTGGCATAGTTGGAAATTGTATTATTGGACCACATTTCTTTGATGGACGAGTAAATGGCCGAGATTATTTAGACTTCCTTCAAAACAGTTTACTACTGTATTTGGAAGATGTACCTTTGAACATACGTCAACAAATGTGGGTTTTGCACGATGGCGCTGCGGTACATAACACTGCAGTAATCCACAACTACCTCAATACTAAATTTCCCAACAGGTGGATTGGAAGAGGAGGACCAGTGGCATGGCCAGCTCGATCCCCGGAGTTGACAAAAATTGATTTTTTCTTGTGGGGCTACGTAAAAGATCGTGTGTATCATGTACCGGTAACAACACGGGCAAATATGATGGAAAGAATAAGAGAAGTTTTTCGGAGTATTGGTACAGAAATATTAACAAATGTCAGTCAATCGTTTGAACTAAGACTGCAATGTTGTATTGATGTTATGAGTCAACATTTTGAAAATTTTATTTATTTCTTTTATCGAACTTCTTTAACTAGTTAATTCATAAAATTTAAAAATAAATCAATTTTTCATATTAAATTTAAAATATCTTCTAAGCCCAAACAGTTAGGTATAGGGAATGATTCACAAAAATGAAAGAGTCGATAAATATCTATCGAACCATTATAAAAAATATAGGGTGTTCCATTTAAATTTAATAAGAAAATTAAAGATCCGAGTTTTGACTCACCCTGTATAAATGCAATTTTTTTTAAATAAATTCTTGAACCAGCGGAAAGAGAAGACGTAGCTAAATCATGTAGTGGTACGAAAAAGTTTGTATATTTTGTTTCTTGCCGGAACTAACTCTCTTAATACACCTTAATTTAGACGTAAAAATGGTCATAACTTTTTAAATACTCGGTATAGATTCGGCAAACCGTATATAAAGACGGTCGTAAAAATAAGCAGATTTTAAAGATGCAAAAAAAGTATGCCGTTCCATTAAAAAAATAGAATTTTGGTCTGGTACGGCGTTATAGAACACTCTGTATAGTTGCAACTAATTTTAAAAGTATGAAGCTTAAGAATACCTACACATTTCCTCAATAAAGTTTTTTTAATATCTTTTACAATGTCGGCTTAATCGAGCTTCCACGCACTAATGGGCCACCCTGTATATATATATAACTTTTATATTTTATATTAACTATATATATATTAAGTTTTTAAACACTCTGTATAATGTTACAGAGAAGAACTTCAAATGTTGTGTAACTACACAATATCAGCTGGGCGTATGCAAAATGTCATTCTCCTCTGTTACTTCTACGTGACGTAATATCACTATAAAGTAAGATCGGTATTTGTCACTTTTTTTCTTTAATTGCGAATAACTCGGAAGGAATGGTATTTAGGTATAGGGTATGATACATGAAATATGTGTAAAATTTATCGTAGAAACTGATTTTGTAATTTATTTTATAGCATGCTATTTAAAAAATCTAAGTTGATGCCCACTGCCGGTTAACCGGAAGTGATATTTATTCAAAAATATTTTCACGTGATAGCTCACATTCAACTGTATCTAACTGAAAAATTTTGTTTTAAAATTCCGTTCAGTTTCTACAATACTTTTATAGGCCATTCTCACCAATCACCCTGTATAGTTAAAGCAACATCTCTTTTTTGTCACAAACAATTTTACATTAGTCCCATTCAAATAAAAGCCATAATTGATGATAAATGAAACATTATGTAAACTGAATAATTAATTTTTTAATATATGAAATATGTACAGTGGACAGCAGCATAATCGATACCGTTACGGAATTTCCTAAACCTTAATAACAATGTAGAGGGGGTTACATTGTGTGGCCTTCAGTTAGGATTTATAGTAGATATTATTATTAGTAGATAAGGTCGACGTTAGCTTGCGGTGGTGTCGATTTAAAAGCTGGCCACTGTATATGTATGCGTTAGAATGACCGAGATGGTGATGACATAGAAGCACGGTGTTGCTAAAGTCAAATTATTGCATGGATTCTCGTAGCTGTCACATGCTGACAATAGAGAACCTATGTACTTTGTAATTATTCTTTAAATTTAAAGATAATCATGAGAAAAAGCCATTTCTTGTATTCCCTGACGAAAAAATATATTTTTTCACCTAGAAATCGGGGAAGAAAGAAGCACGATTACAGCGCTCTACCAAAACGCGGCATTTACGTGTACTACAACTTGTGACGTATGAACCCTTGTTTATGTTATCGAAATCAACGGCTTGACTACTTGTGCCTTGTATTCGGTCGATTTCTTTTTACTTTTTATAAAAAATGGTTCACTGTCATGAGGAGAGATGTACCTTTGGCAGAGAAGACTACAGGATATTGTTGTTCTGATCATTTTGATGTAAGTACAAGTACCTAACCTATACGAGTAGTATGGTATTAAAATTAGTGATATTCTACAAGTACATATGTTATAATAATATGTATTATCATACATGTACACAAAGTACTAATTCTATGTATTAATGGTTAAAAAAGGATCTTACATTTGTGTTATCATATTAGTAACGTCATAACCCTATAATCTGACTTACAGACATTCTACGTCAGCTTGCGTTTGGGTCACGTGAGTTCCTCGGGCATCTTTCTCTGTTTCATTTACCGGCGATCTCAATCTTTTATAAAATGTTTAATTCCTAGTTAACTTTTGAGAAATCTAGGTTGTCTATTTGCATGTCAAAAATATTTATCGCGTTCATAAAATAAATCAAATTCTACAGAAAATAATCCAAATTTAATTCTAAAAGGAATTCCAACTCAAACATTTAGTTTCAGATGGTATTGCATTTTTGAAACTACAGTAATATGTGTATTGTCCCGGGACAAATGTCGGACGATGGACAGATTGTGGCGTCCATGAAGCGAAAAAGAGGATTAATCGGTGAACAAGAGATCTCGGATAAAATTTTCTTCTGGTCACATTAATACTACATATTCGTTCAGCTTTTGTATAAACAGATACCTTAATGTATTTTGCAAAACAAATTATATAAGTTCAATTATTTAAATATGAATGGATTGAGGCTGACATATGACTGACATAAATCGTAACCACTCTCTCACGGAGGCTCCTTTGCATTGATGCTGGATTGCAGCACCAATGCACATATTAATATATCAGCATGCCTAGAATCTGGGTTGTATATGTAAATTACCTATAACAGCCTTTCCCATACCAACATCTATCCCTCAGTTTCTTTTCAATATTGTTCTCAATTGGATTTCCTGTTACTGTTCCACTAGACGAAGGTATAGGTTGGTCCGTACTTGTGATGTTTTGAACTATCTCTACATGTTTATGTGATTCTGTATCTGATGTACTCATATTATTTGTAGTTTGTGCATCATCAACCATGTTGGTCTTATCGTCTGATTCTAGCTTGCAGTTCCCCGTAGGTTCATTTTCAACATTTGAATTAGATAACACATCTTTTACAGCTAAATTCACATATTCATATGATACAGCAAAAGTTTCACATGTTGATTCATTCCTTTCGTGGTTACCATTACTTGTACTTGCCAGTTGATGATTTTCAAATTTAGAAATTTTAGATGGTATGTTATCTAAATTATCTTCTAATTGTCGTTTATGAATTGGAATGTTTTCGACATCTAATGCTGGGGTATTTAATTCTGATGTTAAATAAGGTAACTTAGTATCAAATAAAAATTTTGTTTTAAACCAAAACTGATCAGGAAAAATTCCAAATTTATCTCCATCTCTTATTTCGGCAGGGACATCCTTTGTTAAAATAGTGACTGTTGTACTTTCTGCAGATTGGTAGAAACATGGATTTTGATGGATCTATAAAACACAACGTAAACTGCTGTGCATATCATAAAAAGGATAGGCTTACTGGTGTAATTGTCACATACTTATTCTCTATCTTTATAATAGCGTGCTTTCGAGATGCCCTCTTATCATGACACTATAATTTTGAAATTACAACTGAAACATGGGTACATGTAAACAGTAAACAATTACTTACTTTTAAAAGATCTCCTCGCCCAATTATATGTTCACCTGGTGATAAGACACAAAGTGGTATTTCGTCTGAAGGGTTATCCAGATTGTATATTTGTAGAAGCATTATTGTGTTAAGAGTCAAGTTCAGTCCTGTTTTCCTTAAAAATCATAGAAAAAAAATGAAAAAAATTGTGTAAGTTTTAGATTTTTTAGTAAAAGTATTCTCAAATTTTGAACAAAATTGTTAGAGCCGTTTAGCTGTAATTGCATTTTCTTATCCAAAATTCCATTTATTTAGCTAACGGTTCAAACGATTTTATTCAAAAATGTATGAGATATTAAGATTATAATGTAGATAATACTCAATTTTTTCATTATTTTTTTATGAACAGAAACTTCAAAATTAAATCTGGAAAGTTGTTCCATTACTTCTTATGGAGTTAAAGCAGTGACGACAACCTCTATGTTTGCTAGTAGTTTCGCTTCTTCTTACATAGATGGCACTATGACGACATCGTACGTCGAAGACAGAATGCGATACAGATATTGCAACAAATAATGGACCGGTTGCAGTTAGAACAAAATCGCTAATGGACATGCGCGGCGGGAACTAAATCACGCCCATTTTTTCAAATATTTAGTTACTTATCCTGAACTACGAAAATTCCCCATGTCACATCTGATTCACATCGTCCGCGTCCAGACTGCTACCAACATCGTAACTTCAAATAATCTAAGTGCATAACAGTCACCATGGTTACCGCGCATAAGCAAAGAACATTTTATAAATGAAATCGGTGCATCGCCGGATCTGATATCTAGCTAGACAAAACTAATAAGTTGTATCTTGTATTTATCGCACTCTTTCGAACTCACAGATTAAACATAAGAAAATCATAACGATATTTTGTGTTTGCAATTGATATTTGATATTGAGAAAGAAGTGGAGTTACTATTAGCTTTGTTTAGTAAGTACGCTTCTAATACTTCCAACGATTAGAAACGGCTGCAAAAAGAAAGTGAATGATAGTCACGTTACATTACTGAAGCAATCATTTATCAAATCATAAGTTATTTTTTAATCCATGTCCTACTCTGAAAACTTTTCTTGTGACACTTTATATTTTTCTGTTGATGTTTATATTTACCGCAAAGAGGAACTTTCCTCCACATTTCGATCTACTTTGTGATTATGAAGCAATTTGTAATTTTTTTACTACAAAGACAGAATGGATTGTGTACCTAAATAAGTAAAGATAAAATTTTGAGACTTTTTATTCTTACGTATACTTGTTTTTCATAAGTAATATAACAAGTGACGAAGATTTTCCGATAAAATTGATTTGGATAATTTGTAAGTGCTCTTCGGGCTCGTGAAATTATTTAAGATCAACAAGCACGAACAAATTATCCAAATCAATTTTATCAGAGAAAATCTTGGTCACGCGTTGTATTGAAAAAGACTATATCACGAATTTTGTAATTTACTGTCTTCGGTTGTGTTCATTTTGCCATGTATTTGGCTGGTAACTAAGGAAATAAGGTAATACTCCATTAGCATTGATAAAACATAAAACCACGAGTGATTTTATCACTTATTAAAATCCACACGTGATTTTTTCGCTATAATATGAATGTCATTGGCTGTTGCTAAGGAATTCCAACTGTGTGATTGGTTGACAGAAATGTGAGTAGTCGAAGAAATATCATAATTCGGAAGTAATACTGCCAGATGCCACGAATATGTGATTTACATTTTCGCAATCTACCAACATATGGCCAAAGCTGTAAGTAAGGTGTTTTACCAAGCGTACAGTTCTTCGTTTTCGTAAACTACACTACCGTCCCCTATTGGCAGCGAATTTTACTACTTCGCACTGAACTTGCCTCTTAATTCCAACAACAACACAACACAATAACAAATACAGTGATTAATTATGTAAACGTATTTTCAATTTTTTTTAAACAAAATACTGGTATTACACATAATTTTCAAATGCAATACAAAGATGTAATATTGAGCAATAGCATATTTTTTTAATATAGTAATTTAAATTTGATATCTAAAATTCATGACAACTTCTAAAAATTAATTTGCATTTCAAATACACAAACACACAAACAAATGTTTCTGGTATTGGCAGTACCGGGGTGGTACCGGTAAAAGTGAAAAATAAGAGAATGTAATAGTGATTTTGTGATTTTGTATTTATAAGGTTCTGTTCTGCCAATTGACAAATGATAAGTTTAAATCTGAGTACAACTCAATTGACTTAAATTTAAGTGGAACTTAGTGGCAATTAATAAAAGCTTATGGATTAAAAGACTAAAGATTAATAATTTGAAAAATGGCATTAACAATCGATCAATGTACACAACTTTTCAGGTTAGTTATTATTCCTTGTTTTATGGTTGTTTCTACTTTAATTTTTAGAATCGTGGATGAATCAAATATAAAAAATCAAACTTTGGAAGCTTTAGTTAACGAAGTATACAAAAAATTTGACCCAATAGATTATTTTAAAGGTACTGCAGCAAGTCGTATATGCATGTTATTATAGTATATGTTAAAATTTATTTTAGTTGGTACATGTTTGGTTATGTTATTGCAACAAGATTTGTTACCTAGTCCAGAACAGCGTTTAGTAGCTGTAACTGTACTACATGAATTATATCGAGGTGAACCTGTAGCGAATACACCATTTGTAAATGTTTTTATCCAATTGTTGGTAAGACTTATTTAATTATGTTTTTATATTGATGAACAATAGTAGTTCATTGCCTCTTTTTAGTATTCCATTTTTGTTGTATATTGAAAATTCTTTTTGACTAATAAAAGGACTCACTAATATAGATATATGTATGTACATACAGGGTGGTGCAACCAAGATGTGGTGAATGATTGTAATGAAATGATGAGGAGTTTTGAAAAACCTTTCTGGGATTTGATTGAGAGCTACATGGACTACGTTTGAAAAATATTTTCGTTATACAGGGTGATACTACTACTTACCACTTGCTGACGAATCAAACTTATGTTTTTTCGTAAAGGAACACTCTGTATTATAATATTCCAATCGATTTTGCTAATCAATACAAACAATTTGATATAATATTAGTTGGGTCTGAAACGCATAGTTACGGAGAGAAAAGCGATTAAAGTTGAAAAAACGCACCAATGTCGTCCATTTTATACCAAAATCGGAAATGAATATTAAAAAATTAAGTGTATCATTGAATGTGCCATATTCTTCGGTAAAATAATGGCCTAACACAACTTGAAATTATTCACCATTATACAGGGTGATCGAGTTTTGTAAATCCAATTCGGACTTACTTTTTCAAATGGAACACCCTGTATATTATTTTTCTGTGTTAAAGAGCACTTTATCAGTTTTCCAAAAATGCTATACATGTTACCCGTTTTACTGACGGTTTTTAAGCGAATTGACGAATTGTAATTTTTTGAGATTTGTTATGTTTAAAGATTTCAAGTCATCAAAAAACTCATCAAGTTAGTATTTTAACAAAGACGCTGCAAATCCTAACAAGTGAATCAGTTACTGTCATCCCTGTCAAAACATTAAATTCTCGATTTGTAATTTATTCTTGATTTATTATTAATTATTCAATAGAAATGACTCTAACTACAGAAGAATGACATAGGGAGAATACATAAAATCGGTTTTCTGTGAATATTATCTATACTTCATCGAAATTTAAGTGCCGCATATTATAACTGGGCCAACAATGAACATTTTCACAATCATAGTACACACAATGTCATTTTAATAAAGCCACGGTCGCTTGCAGGATCTCACATGTTAAAAAGGCTTATTAGAAATTTACGTGCAATAGATTTAAAAATAATAACTTTCTGGCTTTATTAAAATGACTTTCTTTGTACTATGATTGTGGAAATGTTCATTGTTTGCCCAGTTATAATATGCGGCACTTAAATTTCGATGAAGTATAGATAATATTCACAGAAAACCGATTTTATGTATTCTTCCTATGTCCCGCTCGGCCGTGGAAACCCTGTATGCTTCCCGATATCCGGAATACGAAAGAAAGCCAAGACCTGATGCATTTCGAAGTTTATTGGAGAGATTTCAACAAACAGGAAACGTTTCATTTACAAAACGTAAAGTAAGTAACAAACCTGTTACAAATGAAACAAAGCAGTTGACGGTGTTATTAGCAGTTGAAGAAAATTCTCAAGAAAGTACCGCTGGAATTGAAAGCGTGTCTGGCATTGAACGTTCCAGCATTAAAACGATTTAAAAAAATATAAATATCTATATCATATGGAATTGCACCAGCAACTTTACGATCACGACTATGCTAATAGAGAATTATTCTCAATTTTACTTCTAAATAAGATTTGGAATGATCCAACTTTCATCGATAATGTAAAGTTTACTGATGAGGCTATTTTTTTAAGCAATTGAAGGGTTAAGCGGCATATCATGCATTATTATTCTGTAGAAAATCCACATTGGATTCCTCAAATTGACAATCAAAAAAATGGTCGATAAACGTCTGGGGTGGAATAATTGGCTCGTGTGTAATAGGACCTCTCTTTTTTGAAGAACGGTTAACTGGCGAAGTATACCTAAATTTTCTTAGAAACGAGTTGCCACTACTATTAGAAATTCACATCGCGTTCACATATATTTGTGAAAATTATAATGTGGAAGTCGAGTCGCCGGTTAGCGCAACGGTGTTGCGAGTGGGCCGCGATATCCATACTTGGTGGTTCGACTCCACCTCCGGACGACATTTTTTAAATAAAAAAATTTGTTTAATCAATTGGCGGTTGGAAAATTGCATTATATATACATAGTTATCAATATTGATATTTTTCTTACCAATGTTGTTCATTATCATTAAATCTACATAACATTTTTATTAGTGATGGGTTGCTACGAAGCAAACTCCTATTTTGAAACTGCTAATTATCGTTAGCAGTTTGTAGGAGCTAATGAATATTAAAAGAAACTGCTAGTTTTTGTAGCAGTTTTCCGATGTAAATATTTCTGTCGTAGCAGCTCTAATAACATTTTTTAAACTGCTAACGAAAAATAGCAGTAGTAGTTTGTAGCTGCTAATGAAAAATAGCAGTTTTTCACATCACTAATTTTTATATTTTGTTCATACTGAGTTTTGTTTGTTTGTTTATTATGGATTATATGCATGCGTTATCGCCTGATGACTTTAAATCTTTAAACGTAACAAATCTCATAAGATTACATTTGCTGTCAATTTGCTTAAAAACCGTCAGTCAAAAGGGTAACATGTATGGCATTTTTGGAAAACTGATAAAGTGCTCTTTAACACAGAAAAATAATATACAGGGTGTTCCATTTGAAAAAAGTAAGTCCGAATTGGATTTACAAAACTCGATCACCCTGTATAATGGTGAATAATTTCAAGTTGTGTTAGGCCATTATTTTACCGAAGAATATGGCACATTCAATGATACACTTAATTTTTTAATATTCATTTCCGATTTTGGTATAAAATGGACGACATTGGTGCGTTTTTTCAACTTTAATCGCTTTTCTCTCCGTAACTATGCGTTTCAGACCCAACTAATATTATATCAAATTGTTTGTATTGATTAGCAAAATCGATTGGAATATTATAATACCGAGTGTTCCTTTACGAAAAGCATAAGTTTGATTCGTCAGCAAGTGGTAAGTAGTAGTATCACCCTGTATAACGAAAATATTTTTCAAACGTACTCCATGTAGCCCTCAATCAAATCCCAGACAGGTTTTTCAAAACTCCTCATCGTTTAATAATTACAATCGTCCACCCCAGCTTGGTTGCACCACCCTGTATAGATATATTCTTGTCAATTTACTTTATACTTAAATTTTTTTGTTAAATGTTGAATTAATCAACAGAGCTGTTAAGCGCGTACTGTAGATACAGACTTCGACTGATTATCTGCTAAAATCAGTTATAGCTGTTAAGGTATGTTAAGAAAATTAGGTATTAGTTACAATGAAAACTTAACTCATACAATGAGAGCTTGTTATTATATACAGTAGTAATAAAAGGTATGCATTATCCAGAAAAACATTTATTTTAAAGCCAGGTACGAATATTCGGAAGAAGTAGAAATCGGAATTTTTGTATGATGCCTATAGCAAGTTTGTAAAAGTAGGCCGGGAAAAACCGATTAACGGAAATGAATAAAATACAGTTCTGGTTATGAGTTATTGTATGTCAGATTTATTATGCACCTTTTACCCGTCATTCTAAAAATTATACAGGGTGGTTAACATCTTACCTCTAACTGTGGGTACCATTAATCCTCAATAACTTGCTTATTTTAAATGGAACACCTTGTATCTAACATCGTTATTCGATTTTAATTTTCTTTCTCTTTTAAATGTTATTAAGGTTCCCTATACCTATCTCTTATAGTTTCTTTGTAAAAGTCAAGTTAGTGTTTTAATTGGAGAATATGTACAGTGAGGTGCAAAGGTATCCGGACACGTCTAGATAGAGAAATACCCTGCGCTCAATACTTTATTCCAAAGAGCCGCAGGGCACCTTACTACCTGCTGAGGTTAACCGTAGTTTTTCGCTCTTACAATAACATTGCAATATACAAATGCGTATAATACGTATATACATATATACCTACATACATATATGTCCTCTACCGGCCACAAGTTTGGAAACACCCGTATAAAATTAACAAAACATAACATTAAGAAAGTTTAGAAACCTACGGTAGACATGTAATCCAACATCCTTTATGTATAAAATCGAAATTCCCTTCTCTGAAAAGAAGGAAATTATGAATTTGCATAATAGTTTTACGACTAGGGTCTTAATCCGATCGGTAATAAACCCACACAATGGATTTAAGAAGAGCGGTATTCATTTATTGAGATAAGGGCCGGTTTGTTTATACCTCCAATAAACATTCCGGGCACATAATCCCTCGAGCACAAGTGTTTAAACGGAAATATAATATTTTAGTTTAGTTCTTGCAGTCAATCCGAATTAGACCTGTTATTCAGTGTGTACGCATAATAAAAATGGCTAAAACAAAACAAATCAGTTTAGAAAAGTGAACCACAATTATTGCTTTCCATAAAAAGGATGATTCTGTGAGAAACATCGCGAAAGCAGCTGGTGTATCAATCAAGGGAGTGCACGCCACTATAAAAAGATATAAAGATACGAGAGAATATAAAGACCGACAACGGACAGGAAGGCCTAGGGCAACAACTTCTGCGGAAGATCAAAGCATCGTACTAATCTCAAAACGAAATAGACCACTTACTGTACCAGAAGTTCGATCACAATTTAATAGCAACCGAAATCGTTCAGTATCAATAACAACCGTCAAGAGGCGACTTAGAGCAGCCGGCCTTATGGGACGAGTTGCCGTCAGAAAGCCATTATTAAGGCAACAAAATCGTCGAAAACGATTACAGTGGGCGAAAGCACATAAAGATTGGACACTTGAAGATTGGGCCAAGGTTTTATGGACGGATGAGTCCAAATATGAGGTATTCGGATCCAGACGAAGAATATTTGTGCGCCGCTCTGCGACAGAGAGATTGACGCCCCAGTGTGTAGTGCCCACTGTGAAACACGGGGGTGGTTGGGTTATGATCTGGGGCTGTTTCGCAATGCGTGGTGTTGGAGATCTAGTACAAATCCGCGGAATTTTGAAAAAAGAAGGCTACCGAGACATATTGGAAAATAACATGCTGCCGTCTGGGTTAAGGGTGGTTGGAGAACAGTTCGTTTTGATGCAAGATAACGATCCAAAACATAGTTCTAAGTTATGTCGAGGATATGTGCAGGAACTCGAGGATCGTGGTGTTTTAAAAAATATGCTCTGGCCTCCACAATCGCCAGATCTTAATCCGATCGAGCTTTTATGAGACGAGCTTGATCGGATTATTCGGCAAAGCTGTCCAAGCTCTGAAAAACACTTATGGACGCTTCTGCATGATGCCTGGAGTCATCTACAATCTGAAACTCTCACAAAATTAGTATCTCGCATGCCCCGATTGTGCCAAGCTGTTATTAAAGCGAACGGAGGATACTTCGATGAAAAGACAGTGTAAACACAAACAAATTTTTTTGTATCTATTATAAACAGTTTGTTACATTATTTGTTCTGCAATTAATAAAGACTATTTTAGGTAACGTCTGATATTTGTATTTCCCCAGATAACATAAAAATTATCAGAATATTTTAGTTGTTTCAAATTGTATAGAGGTGTTTCCAAACTTATGGCCGGTAGTTTATATGGATATAGCATAAATTAAAATATGTGAATTTAAGTTTCTGTAGCGTCAAGTAGATGATATTATTATTCCTTATAGTAGCATTACATAAGTATAGAAATGAATATCGCGACTATTATTTGACTTTTTAACGAAAATTAGTCAATATCTAAAATATACATATTACTCCTTTAGTTAATAATAAATCACTCAGCTTACTGGAATAGAAGTTATAATGGAAACTAAATTTTTAAGGCTTCATAAAGGTAGTAATATAGAGATAATTCAATTCTGTTTAATAATAACTAATGTATTTATATTTATTTATATTTTTTAACATGTAGTTAGTGTTCTTATTTATAGTTCTATATATGATTTAGTTGTATGAGTTTTAGGTTAGTTGCAAGGCAAAATAGAAAACAACTTCCTAAAAGTGTTTTGACAGATTAACACCTTTTAACTCAATTACATATTGAGAATAAAAATATTTCATTTATATTATAATTAGTATAAATAGTAGATAAATACAGTTTAAAATGATAAAAACGATCTGGAGCTTGCGCCGATCGCTTACTGAAAATATAAAAATCTTCATCAGCACAAAATTCGAAACAAAATTTTTCAAAAACTAGCCAGTTCCACATAATAAGGATGTTGCAGTAATTAAAATCACATCTTAAACATATACAAACGCGTATTGGCGAATTACGTGTAAAACCAAATGTGCAATATAATTTAATTTAATACGGTACCTAGTTTTAAAAACATTTTTCATCTGAAGATGATTCACTTAATACAAGCGCAGGTAACTTATTTAATTAGGAATTTCATTTAAATACTTCTTCGTATTACTAAAACCGAAATACATATAGATATTATGTGAAGAAAAACGTTAGAAGAGATTAAAGATGTATGTATGTTATAAGTATTTGTCAAGTTTATAGGTGTTTATGATTGGATCATCCACAAACACAACTCTATTAATCTATATATCTTATTCTAGAATTAAAGTGTAGTATTCTGTTGAGTTAATTATTAATTATATAATTAATAATAGTTAACAGATTGTAAATTTCTTTGATTAAGATAACGAGATTAATATTGTAAATTGTTGTTGTCCTAGAGCTTCTAAAGGTTTTGCCTCACATAAATTTCAGATTTGTTTGGTCATTACAGTATATTGGTAACAAATACAAAGAATCCTGATTGACGCCAATCTCGTGAATTTTGAAGTTATAATATCGACGAGACGAAACTTGTTCACATCTTGACAGTGGCGACATGGCCATCACATTAAAGTGGCGCGAAAGTGGATGATATTTACTTCCTTTAGCTATTTGTTTGATGAAAATTAGGTACTACAAAGTAAGATATTTTTAGTTTCTACTTATAGAATATTCCAATGACACGTTTTTATTTCGAACCGTAACATCCGCATTTGGCCATAAACTATGAATGGTTTTCTTTTTATCCCCATAAGCATTATCCTAACTGGTATTTAATTTGCGTGTACTTTTGCATTCACTATTATATTATTCAGTGCCTACTGGACTACAATAATATTAAGGCCTCATTATCAATATTGCTGGTAGAAAATTAAAAACAGAATTTTTGAATACAATAAATACTTTTTTTTTGTTATGAATGATTATAAACAAGAAACTATTCATACAACTAGTAACTAGTGGATGAAGAATAAGTGATTTAAGTAACGTGTTTAATAAGAAAACCCTATTTTATCATTGAGGCTATATTCTCGGAAATTATACGGACATATTATTTACTTTTTTTCTTTATATTGTGATGTTATCGGGTTCAAAGCAAACGATATTCGGTTTAAAACGATATTTTGATTAAATAAACACTTAATACTAATAGAAACAAATAACACGAATAACACTTAACTGACTATATGAGTACAGAATATTTATATATTTGATTTATAACAATTTATTTATATCTTCACGACGCGCACGTTCTTGAATCAAGACTGCCTTCCTCTGCTAGATGACCCGTTTATATATGCCTCGGTGATTATTGCTTGATCATTCTATATCGATCTGGATAAGTTCGGGAGGATTACTCATCGGTCGCCGGTCAGGATGGGTGACGTCATGATCACGCGCGGGGCTGACTCATCACAATATTGTTTATTCCCGTATATGTAGCTTTAGTAGCCATATCAATTAATAATTATATTAACAAAAACATATTTGTGTGTTAAACGTGTTATTTAAGTTATTTACTCTTCCTCCACAAGTCTATAATTTAATCTAAATACTAGCCTCATGATTTCTGGTGTATAATCGTTCTTAGCAATTATTATGACGAGTAAAAGATGGCTTATTTCAAATTTTCCACACATCTGATTGTGGGGCTAGTGTATATTCATTCCAATCGATTACTCATATTAAAATTTCTTATTTTGTACTACTTGCTACCATTTTTTTAGGATGTATTTTTATGCTTTAAATTATGAAAGCAGTTTATTGCTGTCGCTTGAATTGGTAAGTGTGTTGAACATACAGTAAATATGCTTCATAGCGTCTCCTTAGTATACTAGCTCAATGGCTATGGATGAATAAAACACGAGTACTGTCAACTATGTCAAAATAGTAGTAAAAAACTGGGCTCCTTAGTGATAAGTTAAATAAGGTTGATTTTGTCGATTACATTTTACATGTTTTGAAAAGAAAGCGTATCTGGTAGTATGAAATTATTCCAAAGAAGAACTTGTAGATATGATCTTTGTATTAGGTGAAAGTAAAAAGAATTGTCTACTTGGAAGCAGAATTTATGCTCTCAAATATCCGGACAAAAGGCATTCAGGCGAAAGGCGTTTTAGGAATCTGTTGAATAGGTTCGTAGAAACGGGAAATGTGAGATGCAGAGAAGCAAAAAACCAAAACTTGCAAGAACTGAGTAAAATCTATTATTATTGGTATTATTGGTAACAGCAGAAAAACCTACTTCTAGTCAAAAGGAAATTGCTGAAGAAACGGGAAACAGTGAGAGATCGGTTCAGTTTCATCAAGAGCTTCTTGAAACAGATTATGAAAAACGAGTAGAATTTAGTAACTGGGCGCAAAATAAAGTTCCCGAAGATCCCAACTTCTTCAACTATGTGCTGTTTACGGACGAAGCGACTTTCCATAAAAATGGATTCCTTAATCGCCATAATTTTCATTCGATCACAACTCACGGCTAGTAAGGTAAATAGATCGCCAGCACAGATGGTCTTTAAATGTATGGGACGGTATTATTGGTGATCGAGTAGTAGGTGCCTACTTTTTTGACGGCATTTAAATGGTGACGTGTATCTGCAATTTTTAGAAAGCATATTACCAAACTTTCTACAAGTGGTTCCTCTTGAGCGGCAAAGGATATGGTTGTAACACGATGGCACACCTGCTCACTTCATGCTAGCTGAAGGAACATTTAAATCAAACGTTTCCAAACAAATGGATCGGAAGAGGAGGACCGAGGCAATGGCCACCTAGGTCTCCCGACGTAACTAAACTGGATTTTTATTTGTGGCGGCACATAAAAGAACTTGTGTATCGTAAGGAACTGTAGAAGATATGAGAAATTGCATAACGAATGCTTTTAATAATATTAGTCCAGAGGCATTAAGGAAAATACGAGAGTCCTTCAACAATCGCTTGTATCTTTGTCTGCAAATCAATGGGTTACGTATTATGAATTTTGCATTTTTATCAAATACGACTACAGATTAGTGATGTGTAAAACTGCTATTTTTCATTAGCAGCTACAAAGTGCTACTGCTACTTTTCGTTAGCAGTTTAAAAAAACTGCTACTTTTTGTAGCAGTTTCTCCTATATAGCAACATATGTACTATATTCTTTAAATAAAGCATTTTTCGTTAAGTACGGCTATTTTTTAATATATTATCGTCTGACATAATAACTAATAAACGTTGCAACATTTTCTGTCTTTTTCAATGTTGATTGTTATTAGAGCTGCTACGTCAGAAATATTTACATCGGTACTACTACAAAAAGTAGCAGTTTCTTTTAATATTCGTTAGCTGCTACAAACTGCTAACGATAGTTAGCAGATTCAAAATAGCAGTTTGCTACGTAGCAACCCATCACTACTACAGATAGTCTTAGGGTTATATTAACAAAAATTGTTCATAATTAAGCTCTTCGTGCGATGGTGTAAAAATAAACATGGCGTTCTATTTTAAAAAACTAAAAAGGTTGCTCAAAGTTTCCAAAATTGGGCAGTAAATTTTGAACACCTTGTATGCCGCTAAAATTCCAAATTTTGCAAAAACCATCTTCTATTTGTTGCTCAAAGAATCCTAAATTATTTGTGGCAGTACTGTTATTTTTAATGATGGTAGTATGTAAATGTTAATTTTGTAATTTAGCTGAAGTTATCCACAACTTTCTAGCCACAAGTTTCCATATATGATGTGCCACACAAGTAGATAATGACATAGACTAATATCGGTCATGTGTCATATACAGTGAGGTTTTTATAACACCGTACATAGCCCTATGTTCGATTTTATATGTCCCATGTCAACTCATGGGCAGTTATGCAACCAACATTACTCCTATTTGATTTCTACATAAACAATTTTATCGATAACTGTCAAAGTCGTGACAATATAAAATAATTCATGCAATGTATTCTAAAGACGAAAAAGTTGAAATTATAAATTTGTATCAAGCTGGAAACAGTATTAGAAATATACGAGATCTCTTTGCTGCAAAGTATCCCGACAGACCAATACCGGCTCTATCAACCATCCACACAATTATTAAAACATTTAATATGGATGGTTGTATAATAAGCACACACAAAAAGAAAAATAAACCTTCCCCTGTACTTACCGAAGAACTAAAATTAAATGTTTTATGTTTCATCGAAGAAAGCCCAATAACAGCAACAAATAAGATTGCACAGCATTTTAACATTTCAAAAACGTCTGTACGTAGAATTTTTAAGATGTATAAATACAAAGCGTATAAATTTAGTAATCACCAAGAACTCTTCCCTGAAGATAAAATAAACGCATAGATTTTTGTGAAACCTTATTTAATATCATTAATGAAAATGACAACATTTTAAAAAAAATATTGTTTACCGATGAAGCGTCTTTTTCTTTAAATGGTTCAGTTAACTCTCAAAATTTTCGGTTTGTATAAAAAGTATTTTTTCACTGAAATCTAATTGATTCGTTTCAATTTCACTATTAGGTATTGGTCACGGACTAATGATCATCGTCAAAATTTAACACATACACAATATAATGCACGGGTCAATGTTTGGGCAGGTATCATTGGTACTGCACTTGTAGGACCATACTTCATTGACGGAAATCTCAATTCAACAAAATTCTTAGAATTGCTGAGAACACGAATTGTTCCTCAAATTCAAGATTTGAATATTGAAAATCCCTGGTTCCAGATGGATGGGGCCCCAGCACATTCTACTGCAGCTGTTTCACACTTTTTAAATGTAACTTTTCCTGATAAATGGATAGGCAGGTTTGGTCCGATAATTTGGCCGGCCCGTTCACCAGATTTATCGCCTAACGATTATTTTCTTTGGGGATACCTGAAATCAAAAATTTATAACAATATAAATATAACGAATATTGAAGACTTAAAAACACGCATACTTACAGCATTTGAGGAATTGCAAACCAAACCTCATTTTTTATCAAACTGTTTGCAAGAATTTCATAATAGACTTGCATATTGTATGGAATGCGAAGGCGGACATTTCGAACATTTATTAAAACGTTAAACTTAGATATAATATTTGTTGCTTTTCTATTCACTACTTGATAAGATCTTTTAATTTTATTTGACAAATAAAAGGTGATTTATTTACGAGGTTATGTTTATTACGTAGTTATGTTAGTATCAACGAGATTAGATGTATGTACCTATACGACGAATGTTTGCAATAGGAGTAATGTTGGTTGCATAACTGCCCATGTGTTGACATGGGACATATAAAATCGAACATAGGGGCTATGTACGGTGTTATAAAAACCTCACTGTAGAATTTTTAAAAACGTAATATACATATGTCGTGCGTTTAATTTATGGGTATACAGGTTTTTGTTAAGATTATGATTGGGAGTAAATAAAAACAGTGTTTTCTATATAACAATCTTTAATACACGTAAAATACGTAATGACAATTTTTGTAAATTATAACAACTAAATATATCTCCTTACCAACTATATTGAATTGTATTTCAACACTTCCCCACAATTTAACTTAGTTAACTTTAAGTAGATACGTAGATACTCTTCAACTAATTACAATTTACAAGGTTTAATCCTAGATGTTTCCGGAAATAAAAAAAATTCTTTCCTAACAATTTTTTTTGTCAATATATCAGCTAATCGATTTTCAGTTTCAATATATACAATATTAATTATGTTATTCTTTACAAATTCTCTTATAAACTTATATTTAACATCAATATGTTTCAATCTTTTGTGTTCATTTTTCTTAGTTAATTTAATACATGATTGATTATCCTCGTAAATAATAAGTATATATAATAAGTTGTTTTTGTAAAACCCAGATCAGACAATAAATTCGACAACCAAACACCTTCTGAGCATGCTTCATCTAATGCTATATACTCAGCTTCTGTTGATGATATATAGACATAAAAAAAAATCGTAATTAGAGTAGGCTATGTGAATGGATTGTTACTTTAGCCACTTTCACATAATGACATTTATTCCCCGACATTTAATTTGAGGTTATAAATTTGGTTACAATAAAATGTCAAATAATAAATGTCATTATGTGGTAGTGGCTAAAGCAACGATCAAAAGCATTTTCATAGCCTACACCAATTATGTTTTTTTTTCGATGGCACGTTAGCAACTGTAGATTGTTTTCTTGTAATCCATACAACTGTTCCGCCAAAAACTTTATATAAATATCCTATGGTTGACCTTCTATTTTCAGTATCTTCTGCCCAGTCAGCATCTGCATAACCCAGTAATTGTGTCTGATCGGCTTTATCAAAAAATAATTCAAACTCTTTAGTTCCTTTTATATATCGGAGAATTCTTTTTAAACTTGCCCATAAATGCTCTGTAGGTTTATTCTGATAGCGACTGCAAACATTTATAGCAGCACTAAGATCCGGTCGAGTAGCCAACATTAAATACATTATGCATCCAATCAATTCCCTTATCGGTTTATTTTCATTTAGTCTTGGGTTTTCATTGCTTTCCTCTAATGTCTTAATAGGGTTTAAAGCAGTTTTTGCTTCCTTACAATCTTGCATTCCAAATTTGGTAAGTAAATTTTTAATATAAGTTTTCTGATTTAAATAAACGCCTTTATTTGTGAATCTTATTTCAATTCCTAAATAGTGATTTAGCTTACCTAGATCTTTAATATCAAAAGCTTTACCTAAATTTATCTTTAAGGTACCAATTTCAGTTTTATCATTAGTGGCTATAATAATATCGTCTACGTACAATAATAAATATAGTTTAACGTGTCCTTTGATCTTAGTATATAGACAAGGCTCATATTCAGATCGTTTTAAATTTTGTCCTGTTGCAAAATCATCGAATTTTTTGTTCCAGCAATGAGCTTCTTGCTTGAGACCATAAATTGCTTTATTTGACAGACAATATTTTCATCAGCTTCTAATCCTTCTGGTTTCTTCATATATATATCCTCATCCAAATCACCATGTAAAAAAGCTGTTCTGACATCCATCTGGTTGACGATTGATCCTTCATGACTAGCAATTGCAATTAATGATCTAATTGTTGTTAATTTCGCTACAGGTGCATAAGTTTCATTAAAATCAAATCCTTCACGTTGCATAAAACCTTTAGTTACTAATCTAGCTTTGTATTTTTCAACGCCATTGATTTGCTTCTTTATTGTGAATACCCATTTACATCCTATCAGTGATATATTTTTTGGTTTTTCTACTAAACTCCATGTATTATTCTTATTAAGTGACTCAAATTCACTATCAACAGCACTTTTCCAACAACTGTAATCATATCTATGTTTGGATTCTTCTAAGCTTTGTGGGTACGTCTTCAACAAATGCTCGTGCGGAGTGAGCAAAATGTAAATCTTCCTCAATATGGGCAACATCCATTTCGAAATCAGCATATTTGGATGGTAATTTGCGATTTCTATTCGACTTTCGTTGTTGTACAACTTTATCTGTTCCTTCGTCATTTACCTGTTCCTGTACAAGTATTTCCTCACAATCAGTCTCTTTTTCATTTTCTGATTCATTTTGTTTTTCTTCTTCAACTGGTATTTCTATATTTTTTTTCATATTTTCTAAATCTTCAATAGTCTTGTTTTCCAGGAATTCAATATTACCTGCTTCAAATACTTTTCGCCTTTCCGGGTCCCACAAACGATAACCATGGTGTGTATACCCAACCATAATAGCAGCTTTTCGTCTGGGTTCAAACTTACTACACAATTTTTCTTTAGGGATGCCGTAATAAGCTAGCGAACCAAATATCCTCAAATATTTCAAGCTTGGTTTTTTATCGTAGAACATTTCAGCTGGTGTAACATTTCTATCTAACGATGATGTAGGACTTCTGTTCAGTGAATAAGTAGCACATAAAATAGCTTCTCCCCACATGTCTTTACTCAATTTTGCTTCTAAAAGCATAGTTCTTGCCTTTTCTAATAAAGTTCGATTTAACCTCTCTGTAGTCCCATTTAACTCAGGTGTATACGGAATAGTATAATGAACTTGAATGCCTTGGGTTTTACAAAACATTTTAAACTCATTAGAAACATTCACCCCCATTATCACATAAAAACTGTGAAATTTTTGTACTAAATTTTGCTGTAACTAATACTTCATAAGTTTTAAAGCAATCTAAAATTTCATTTTTATGACTGACTAAATACACAATCGCAAAATGGGTGAAGTCGTCTAAAAAAGTTAGAAAATATTTTTTATTGTTCCAAGTAGTAGGAGTTATTGGCCCACATACATCACTATGAATCAATTCTAAAGGTCTTTCAGACTTTCTTTCCGTAATTTTTTTAAATGGCAGTTTTGTTATTTTACTCATAATACAGACTTCACATTTGTCAGGATGACTTTTAAAATTATCTGTCATGTCAATGCCTTTTACCATGTCAAATTTAAATAGTTTGTCAATATTATTATGACATAAGTGTCCTAACCTTTTATGCCATAAAGTAGTATTTGAATCTTTTTCACAAATATTTATTTCTGATTTATTATAAATTTCAAATTTAATTTCAAATAAACTGCCTACTTTTTTGCAAAAACTATTGGTTTATGATCTTTTTTTATAACTACTTTGTCTTTACTAAAAATAACATCTAAACCTGCATCAACCAATTTTTTTACAGATAATAAATTGTGTCTTAAGTTCTGAGAATACACAATATTTTTAATTTCTCCCGTAATATTTTTACGTTTATCTAATATTATGCTAATGTTACTCATTTTACTTGCACTAACAAATTCCTTGTCTTTGGCAACAAAGATTTTTATAGGATTTTTAAATTCACATACTTTTTCTAAGAACTTGTCTTCTTTCATCATGTGATCGGTTGCAGCAGAATCAACATACCATTTTGTAACATTTACAGTGTCGCTTCTTCTTGATAAATCCTGATTCCTCCTGGTAATTGTTGAAAATGCAATGTGAACCTTCCTCTCTGGCATAGATTTCTGATTCTTTCGATAACGGCACTCGTTTCGTTTATGTCCAAGCTTTCCACAATTATGACATTTTGGTACATATTTTGCAGCTTGATTGTCATACCTCTTAAAGTGACTCTGTGTTGCATTATTCCTTGAATTTTTTATAAAGGCAGCTGTCGTATTTGACGTTACATGTTCTCTATGATTTACCCTTTTCATCACATGATCCAGCAATTTTCCTTTAACAAATTCTATGCTTAATTTAGTTTGATCTAACGTTTCCAATGCTGTCACAATAGCATCAAACGATTTTGGTAATGTCAGTAATAGGTGACAGATGACATCGATATTTTACAGTTTTGCTCCAACTACTTTGAGTTCTTTCACAATTTCGTCAAATTTGAGAAAATAGTTTTCGAGAGATTCCACTTCATTATATTTCATTGTTAATAGCTTTTTGCGTAAATACAGTTGACTGGCTATATCTTTTCGTTGAAATACATCTTTTAGTGCTTTCCACATTTGATAACTCGTGTTCTTCCCTTTAAGATATTCAAGTTGAGAATTAGCTACACATTGAATAATAATCGATTTGCACTTTTTATCCAGCTTTTAAATTCATCATTGGGATCCGTATTTTCTATCGTGATGCACTGTTTGACTTCATATTGGTCAAGTATTACTTCTATTCGGAATTTCCAGTGATCATATCCCGTCCCAGAGAAAGGTATAACTCCATATTTTTCATTAGGGTTTTCTTTAGTAATTACAACCATGTTTAAATAAACAATTTATACAACTTTCCTGTTTTTTTACTTTCTCTCCCTTATCAGCGTTTCTGGGCCCATAACCTGTTAAGATTATGATTGGAAGTAAATAAAAACTGTTTCTCTACGGCTGTTGAATAATATATACATTCTGCCTTTTTATCCAATTATTGTATAATGGCATCAATTCTTCACCCCGTGTGTAATGAAGTATTACACACGGGCTGTAGACCAATCACATCACTCGTATTTTCATTCTTCAACGGTTAGCGGACAGAAATGATACGGTATAGACGTATATAGTGTGCGTTACCTAGCAATCGCTAAACAACTCATAATTGTGCTCAGAATTTAAAACGTCAGCTCGCGGTTTTGACAGAATGAATTGTAATGACACTTATGTCAACAACGCGGGCTCACAGCATTAATTTCTGACTACCTATCATGTACCTATCCATTCTCTTTTAAGTTAATCCTGCAGCCGTAGAGAAAGTATAGTCTTTAACTCGCGTATAATTTGGCTATTATTAACTCGGGTGGTTATTCGGGTGATAATTCCCACCCTCGTTAATAATAGCCGTCATTATACGCTCGTTGAATAATATACTATTTCTATATAACAATTTTTAATACACGTAAAATACGTAATGACAATTTTTGTAAATTATAACAACTAAATATATCTCCTTACCAACTATTCAACTGTTCAAGATAACTATATTGAATTGTATTTCAACAGTTTTTATAAGAATAATTAGTTAAAATTAATTAATAGTTATTTGTATATCAAGGCCGCGAAAACACACTTTAACGTACGCAGAGAGAAATTGTCGCCGAGGCCGCTTGCGGCCGAGGCAGGACAATCTCGAGTACGTTAAAGGTTTTCGCGGACGAGATATACACAACATTTTTTGGGCAACCGTGCAAATCGTTCCAAAATCGTTCAAACTGTTTTATATAAATTTACACACATCGGAATATTTTTATTGCCAATTTCAAAGTGACTTACTTTATATGCGTTGCCATAGAAATGACACGACTAGAATAAAATACAAATACTTAATAGTTGTCAAAATAAGTCGTAAAATGTCTGAAACTTCTGAAAGTGATAATATTTCTATATCTGGAACTCCTCCGGATATAAAAAGTGCTGCCAATTTCGCAGTTTCTAACTTAATACCCGAAAGATCGAAGAGGCAATACGAAAAATGTTACAACCATTTTAAGGTCTGGTGCAACGCTAAGAAGGTCAAAACTGTGAGCGAAAACGTGCTATTGGCATATTTTATGCAAAAATCGGCGGCCCTAAAAAGTTCCAGCTTATGGAGTTTGTACTCCATGCTTAAAACCATGCTGAATATAAGGGAACAGATTGATATAAGGACATTTTTAAAATTAATTCCTTTTTGAAGAAAAAAGCAGTAGGCTATAAAGCCAAAAAGTCTAAAGTGTTAACAATGGAGCAGATTAAATTATTTTTGGAAAATGCTGAGGATGAAAAGTATTTACTGTGGAAGGTACAAAGATATAAACAAGTTCTCTTATAAATTGCTTAATTTACTATTAGTTTTACAGGTAGTTTTAATTATGGGCGTATCAGGTGCCATGAGACGTGACGAGTTAACAAAAATAACCGTTGACAACATTCAAGACACCAGCAATATTCTTATAATTACTGTTCCTGATACAAAGACGGACATAAACCGCACTTTTACAATCACAAATCCAGATTACATAAGACTTTATCACAAATATATTGCTCTTCGTCCGAAATATGTTACCTGTCATAGGCTGTTTTTGAGATACAAGCAAGGAAGATGCTATGCACAAGTTATTGGGGTACATAGCATAGGGAAAATACCGTGTTTGATAGCAAATTATTTGGGGTTGCCGAACAGTGAGCAATATACAGGCCATTGTTTTAGGAGGAGCTCTGCTACTCTCCTTGCTAACAGTGGTGCTACAATATCAGTTCTTAAGCGCCACGGTGGCTGGAAATCTGCTACTGTGGCCGAATCGTATGTTGAAGATTCTATAGAAAATAAAAATAAAATTGCTAATTCAATATCCGGTACTTCATCACAATGTATTTACAATCAAAATGAAATCACTGCTACGGTTTCAAATTATAATTCAAATAAAAATTTAGATTTTACTGCTTCTGGTGTAAATATTACTAATAATACAAATTGCACAATTAATATTAATATGTATCCGAAAGGTTTGTAATAAATACACAAAATACTCTGTTTTATTGACAATAAATGATGAAATATGTCAAATATGTGTTAATTTGTTTATTTACTTTTACGGCCGCTGCTATGGGCAGCGTCCGCGAAATTGCATTTCGCGGACTGGTTTGCGTACGCGAATTGACAACTTCGCGGCCGGTTGCCCAAAAATACATTAAGCGATAATTTTATCTCATCGGTAAAACAATTGCGCCATTTTATTGGGCAGCTGACCGGACTTGAGAAGAATAACAAAAATAATCTGTGGATGGTTTTTTTTTTGCCATAACTCGATAGCCGAAGGGTGTGCCAAAATTCTGATGACTGAGTAGGATACACAGTACCATTGCCAAACTTATTGCGCTACTAGATTCATTTGGTAGCTGACCAGAGCGGAGAGAAATACAAAAATAATCTGTGGATGGGGTTTTTTTAGCCATAACTCGATAGCCGAAGGGTGTGCCAAAATTCTGATGACTGAGTAGGATACACAGTACCATTGCCAAACTTATTGCGCTACTAGATTCATTTGGTAGCTGATCAGAGCGGAGAGAAATACAAAAATAATGTGTGGATGGTTTTTTTTAGTCGTAAATCGATAGCCGAAGCGTGTGCCAAAATTCTGATGACTGAGTAGGATACACAGTACCATTGCCAAACTTATTGCGCTACTAGATTCATTTGGTAGCTGACCAGAGCGGAGAGAAATGCGAAAATAATCTGTGGATGGTTTTTTTTTTGCCATAACTCGATAGCCGAAGGGTGTGCCAAAATTCTGATGACTGAGTAGGATACACAGTACCATTGCCAAAGTTATTGCGCTACTAGATTCATTTGGTAGCTGACCAGAGGGGAGAGAAATACAAAAATAATCAGGTCATAATTATTTATACCATACACCCCGCTTTGGAGTGGTTTTTTATTAAAAATACGAATAAGTAATGCACCCGTAGAGAGATGGTTTGGGATAATTAGTGAAAAATAATTTATTAAAAGATGACACAAATTTGAAATGTAGTTGTGTGGTCAGAAAATTACGTAAATATGTTGTTTATGTTTCTAAAGACCATCAATTAAATAAAAAACAACTTGACCATATCACACTAAAAGAAAATAACACTGCCAATAAAGGTCTAGCTTCTCAAGAATTTTGGAATCGAAAGAGTAAACATCAGAAACAATCATATTTTGAAGCACCGATGCTAAAAAAAAATGGCAAGAGAAAATTTAGGGAATATAAATGGTTGTATGTCTCCAACGGCATGTAAATATTGTTGTACTGGTATCCGATTAGAAAATGGCTTAGATGGAGAGCCGCAGGCACCTAGGCGTTAGCCCATATCCTGCAATTTTCTGGTACCACACCGCACGTAACAAGTTAGGTGCCTTGAAACTGTCACCCACTATCTCACCGCCCGCACGAGACCGACACCTCGCGGAGAGGACCGGCGAGCCGGTGGGCTCCTCTCCCCGTGCTACCCATGTTAAACAAGTTTCCTTGCCAGCGTTAGACGGGTCACCGCTGGAGACGCTTTAGCGAACTCCTACCTCACATCTGATCCCACGGGGCCTAGGCCTCCTTGCGGATGGCAACTATCGGCCAAGCGTGGGAAACGGAATCTGGCCGTGAGGTACAACCAGCCCGCCCGTGAATTAAGCCTGAACTACGGGGACGGCCGGGCCGAAACCCTACCCCAAAATGCCAACCACGCCAACTCTTTCGCCCCTCCGGCGATCAAGTATCCGCGGCAGCTACAGTGAAACCGTAGGGTCCCAGAGTCACCGAGTTGTTTTAGGATGAAACCAAGGTTTCCCCAACCAGACAACCAGCGGCCGGACTACTCCTCGGCGAGCCGACTTTTGTCCTCCCCTACTATCTTCGCCAAATTCTCCCGCCACGCCCGTTTCCCTGAGTGTGGCCACCAAGGATGGGGTAGTGCAGCTGCAGAGTTTTCTAGGTAAGCGCCGTAGGGTGCCTCACTTACCCACCGTATATTCCGACGGTTAGCGGCCGGACTGCCGGAGCGTACGCCCATGCATACGCCCAAGAATCCTCCCCTATATACGAAGTCTACTCCCGCCACGCCCGTTACCCTGGAACTATGAAACCAGGGATGGGGTAGTGCAGCCGCAGAGTTTTAAGGGTCGACGCTATAGGGTGAACGCCGACCCTATGTTGTATGTACTGGTATATTGGATTTTACTATTGATGGGGTACAGTGCGATAAATGCGACGAGTGGATTAGTCAATTTTGCGTCGAGCCATCGCAGTCATTCGCCGGATCATTTATTTGCAAAGTGTGCGAAAGAGGTACGATTGATGATAAGTCTTCTAAAATAAAACAAAATTATGACAACCCTCCAGAAATTAAACGTCGCAAAGTAGAGTACAATCAAAACAAAAAACAACGACTATTACCTAACGGCCTGGTTAACAACATAAAGTATTATAAAGATATAGGCCGCCAATACCACATAGCGTTTTTCCAGAATTTTCCGTGCGACGTTAAAGAAATTACCGGTGAAGATTTCTTATCACTTTCTGGACAAGATTGGTTATCTAATGTTATTGTAGACATATGCCTTAATATGTTCAACAATCTACCAGAAGCATATCAGCTTATTGATTGCATTACGGCCTCGAGGATATTTTTATACTCTGAGGGTAAATCACATTCGACAATTTTTGGTTTAAATTTCAAAAATAATATTTTATTCCCAATATTACAAAAATTTTCAGATAAAAACCCTTATCCAGAATCTCACCATTTTTGCTTAGCTCTCGCTAATATTCAGGCAAAGGAGTTTCAATTTCTAAACCCATTGGCAAGAAACAAATTTATACCTAAAAATTTTTTTGGAGTTTTTAATACTATATAATACATACGCAGTCAATAAAATTGATACTAACGGATGGAAATCTATATTAATTTCATACGATTTACAAAAAGATTCCGATAACTGCGGGGTCTATATAATTATTTGGAAAATATTGTTAATAAGAAATGTTTAATAAATAACGTGAACATAAACAACTACAGACAATATCTGCAATACTCAATTTTAAAAAATTCCGACAATGTTCACTGTCTGTATCTACTGTGGACGTACAACACAAGCAAACCAGACATTATTACAGTGTAGATATTGTGGTAGATACACTCATCAAGAATGTATGAAAAGAGATATCGTCATGCAAAAAAATCTAAAAGAGATAGTATGCGCATTATGCGACACTCTTTAAATGAAATAAGTGTACGACATAAATTATGTGATTTCTGTTATTAGTTACGTGTTACTTACCATCTAGTCTTACTGAACGCCTTCATCGGCTATAACTTACAGCAGAAAGTATACTTTTCCTCTATCCGTCGTTATTTCTCAAACCATGAAACATTTTGAAAATTTCTTTCGCACGTTGATTATTGTTTTCAATTGTACATATTATTCTGTATTGTATTTAAGTTATGATGCACTATTGGCCCGGTATGACATCCTAGATAGTTTTTTAAATATAAGTATTTCTCTCTTTCTAAAATGGCCGAGTTACGGCAAAAAAACCATCCACAGATTATTTTTGTATTTCTTTCGGCTCTGGTCAGCTACCAAATGAATCTACTAGCGCAATAAGATTGGCAATGGTACTGTGTATCCTACTCAGTCATCAGAACTTTGGCACACCCTTCGGGTATCGAGTTACGGCTAAAAAAACCCCATCCACAGATTATTTTTGTATTTCTCTCCGCTCTGGTCAGCTACCAAATGAATCTAGTAGCGCAATAAGTTTGGCAATGGTACTGTGTATCTTACTCAGTCATCAGAATTTTGGCACACCCTTCGGCTATCGAGTTACGGCTAAAAAAACCCCATCCACAGATTATATTTGTATTTCTCTCCGCTCTGGTCAGCTACCAAATGAATCTACTAGCGCAATAAGATTGGCAATGGTACTGTGTATCCTACTCAGTCATCAGAATTTATTTTTGTTGTTTCTGAAAATTCTATATGACACATGACAGATATTAGTCTATGTCATTATCTACTTGTGCGGCACATCATATATAGAAACTTGTGGCTAGAAAGTTGTGGATAACTTCAGCTAAATAATTTTGTAACAAAACTATTCATTGCACTGAACATACGCATCAAAGAATAAAAACAAAATAGGGACGTATAGATAATGGTCAGCCACTTCTAAAAATGCAAAAAATGCAGGATGTTCCATTTAAAAAAATGTAGTGTGATTGTGTCTATAAGTTTTTGGAACATCCTGTATAGTCAAAAATAATTTTCGGATATACTTCTTAATGTCTAGTTTCACCATGTATTAAGTGAAACGTTTCACTTTAATAGCTAATGAGCAATCAAGCGGAGTTCAGTTGCAGGAGCCTGTATAGTATAAGTAAGTTAATAAAGTTTCATGTCGAACTTTACATCTGCACGATTTCGCCGCGTAATTGTAACATGCCTAAAACATATCATTATAAGCTTATTAACATAATGAAATCTTAACAGCCATCAAAAAATGTTCCCTGTATTTGTAACCATTACGTGATAACAGTATTCCTTATGTGTAGTAGTGATTTCGAAAAAACACAAGTTTTACAAATTGTATAATACGTTAATTTAATTAAAAATTCTATTTGAAGGTGTTCTACAACTAGTTCTTCCTCCTGGAAACTTTCAAATTAATTTTGGAAAAGAACTAGCAATGTCTCATTGGCTGCATTCCGTTATTCACTGCAAGTGCGTCGTATATGCCGTAGTGTAAATGCGTTGGAAAAACTGTTCCGTTTTAAATAAACGTGTTTGGAGGTTACTGTAAGATTTTAAAACGAAACGAATCGTAAAACTTGTTGAAGTAGGTTATGTGTGGGTGTTATTATTATTAGGTACTGGTCGACGCCATTTTGTACTGTAACTGCTTCACCTGTCCTGCCGCAGTAGTTAAAGTAGCAAATGATGACGAAATCAATGATGTCATAGGTTTTCATTCTACTTTGGCAGTGCATTATCAGTTATATCGGAACGATCTTCGCAGTACTTGCAACGCTTACAGTGACTAACGGAACGCAGCCTTAATCTAAGGAATCCCGATTTATTCCTAGCAGTAATACCCAACAATATAAATAAACGAATAAGAAGGACGTACCATTCCATAACATTAAATGTGTTGAAAGGGTTAGTTTTTGTAAGGAAAATGATTCTGCAGATTGCTGGCGTTCGCGATTCAGTTTTCCGAGAGCACGGTGACATTGTTGTGTCCCGATCGATCTACCATTCGCTGTTGGGAGCAAAGTTTGCAGCGTGGCATTATAAACGGTGAGGTAGTTCTGGCACAACGCTATTGAACCCAATTACACACACATAAACTAAGCAACTTGGGTTGAATGATAAATTTTTGATATTAAATTTGGTGTATTTTTATTATAATAATATGAACAAGATGAACTCTTGCACTACTAAATACCATTCGTTTATAACAAAAGTGTAATCTGGTCTCAACGTGTACATTAAATTAAAAAAAAATTACATTTGAAATTAGAAATATTACTTATCAAACAACTGTATTTTTAGTGTCCTTAGTAAAAGAAAAATACATATCTAACATTATATGCAAATAAATATTACACCTAATACAATATTTACTCAAATTATATATTAAAATCTTTTTAGCATCCACCAGAGCAACAGAGTAATGTTGGTGCACCAAAACTAGAGTATCCAGGACAATTATCGAAGCTATCAAATTCTGAAAAACATTTTATATCCCAGTTATTATTAGATATCCCTAAAGATGCTGTAAGTTCAGTTATGAACCAGTAGTTTTTTATAATTTTGAATAGGGTTTTAGCTGTTGAAAAAGACTGCTCAGCAAATAATCAATTCTGACGTTATTGGACAAACAAATTATGACTTATCATCTATACAGTTAGCTGTTGCTGAAAAACAAATAGAATTGCCTCAATCATGTAAAACGGCTATTCCTGTTGTATTAAGTTTTCCAAGTAAACAGGTTAATGGGTAAGGCGTACATAAAATATCGTAACGTGGATTTTGATGCGTTTAATATATATTTATTTGAAAAGAATTGAATATTTTTAAGATCGAAATTATATTGATGTTTTAGATATGAAGGAATTATTGACGATAGACAGGATATCGCCAAAAGACTGGTTGCTGGAGACAATCCACCAATGAGTCGGGTCTACAAGCCAGAATTTGTAACTCTAGCCCCACCACTAATGAACTGTCAGGATGAGGTAACGATTTCTATTTTCGATCTGTTTCTAATTTTGAAATTTATACACTTGAAAACAATTTCTATTTGTTTTACTTAACGGATGCAACATTTATGTCCATGTTTAGTATTCAAAAAATAATTTAATAAAAGTATTATTCATGTGTGCTGCATATAGACTTCTTTAGTACTGTAATGCTTGACTGCATTTGATGTTTCTTTATGTTGTTGTCTATGCGAGAGTTAGTTTATTACGACTGTCCAATTGTAATTGTAATACAACTGATATCCAGTTATAGGGTTCTATCAAAATCTAGTAACAAAATAACTTAAAAATTCAATCGCATTTGCTTTTAGCCTGTTTGGATGAATGTAATAAATAGAAAAGAACATACTGTTGCTTATGATATGACTATGTGTGTGCCAAATATGGCGGGTCAAGAAGTACGACAATTGCTAACGAAAGCTTACAAATCTGCCTTAACCTTACAACAACAACAACAGCTCTTAACAGAATTGGAAAATGATTCCAAGTTGGTATATCATATAGGTTTAACTCCATCAAAGGTGAGTGTAGTACAATATATGTCCATATATCTAAACAGATTCTTATTTACGTTTCTAGTTGCCTGAATTAGTAGAAAATAATCCTATAATAGCCATTGAAGTACTCTTAAAGTTGATGCAGTCGAAACAAATAACTGAATACTTCAGCGTTCTGGTAAACATGGAAATGTCATTACATTCTATGGAAGTAGTGAATAGACTTACCACGACAGTCGATTTACCAACGGAATTTGTGCATTTATATATCTCGAATTGTATAACAACGTGCGAAACTATCAAGGATAAATACATGCAAAACAGGCTTGTACGGCTTGTATGTGTTTTTCTACAGTCTCTTATTAGAAATAAAATTATTAACGTACAGGTAAGTAGTATCGGTCATGGCATAAATAGTAGTAAACAGTATAATTTACGTTACCATTATGATATACAGGGTGTCTCAGCGAGACGTTCATTAGAAGTTTATGGGGTTCTGGCCAAAATAAAAATTTGAAAATTCAGAATTATATATAGTCGATTATGTTCTCTGACGATGCGAACGATCACCATTTTGAACAATTATTATAATTTCTTTTTAGTTTTTACACCCATTTCTTAAAAGACGTTAAGAATTTCTTGCTTTGTGTAAACATTGTTTTCGTTATTGTTATCCATTTTAACTCTTTATAGCAATAATGTAAAGGTATTTATCGCATAATTTTTAGCTCACAAGCATCAAACGACGAAGTATAATTTTGACGTTAGACTTTGATAACAAGTCTTTGAGAACGCTTATTTTCCCTGGCACACTGGTTAAATATCGATGAGTTATGTATGGATTTTTCAAAAAAACTAATTATCTCCTAATCAATTTTAGGTATAGGACATGTGGGACATAAAAGACGTAAAATTGGTCGCTGAAGACGACTAACTAATAAAATATGGGGGGTACCATTTGAAAAAATGAAGTTATGGTTTTTCAAAATTTCGAAGAGTTAATGTGCCATAGTAAAGTAACCACACAATGTCGGCAGCCGTTCTCGGCGCTAAAATATACTCCAACATGTTGTTTAAGCATATTATGAATTCTAAATTGATATCCGAAAAATCAAGTGTTCCCTGACTTTTTAGATAAATCTCCCTTATAGCAAACTTTTTTAGAAAAAATCGAATAACTATAAAACGCCTCGATCAAATTGAAAAAACTAAAGGTATTTATAAAGCTTAAACATAGGTAAATCCAAATCTGTAAAAATACACAGGGTGTTCCATTAAAAATAACAAAGTAAATGGCGAACTTCTTCCGGTATAACCGGAAGTGATAGAAATCTAATAATATTTTCATTGAAGAGAACATAATCGACTATATACAATTCTGAATTTTCAAATATGTATATACAGTGAAATCCGTTTAACACGAACCCGCTTAAGAAGAAATATCGATTAAGACGAAACAATAAAGCAGTCCCGAAAAAGTACTCTAGTATTTGCATATATTTTTTTCTCATAGCACGAATAAAAATCGCTTAACACGAAAAGATATCGTTTCTCGGAATGAACAAAATACTGAAAACAGCTGCCGCGTCGGTGAGAATAAAAAGGTGTTTGAAATCAAAGAGAATGAGACAATGTTGTTTATCTAAAAAGAACAATACAAAAAATATATCAGATTATCTTTCAAAATGTCATAAACGTTTTATTTGTTTTATTTAATTGCAAATTTTGTATTGAATTTCATTAAGTTGTTGTTAATATTTTTGTTTTATTGACTTTTGTTAATGGCATGTATATATATATATATCTATGTAAATAAAATGTACTAAACGTAATGTTGTTGAGTACCTATATGTACAGTCTGTTCCAAAATTAATGTAACCCCGCAATTAAAAGATCCAATAAAAATCATCTTCCCTATAACTCGACACAATTTTTGATTGATGAATATCAATATTGTAATTGCGCTCTAAAATTAGTGTCGGTCAAACCTAGTGCATTCGTTTCGCAAAGAAGTTATAATGTATCTTCCATCACATGGATCGACATTAATTTGGAACAGACTGTACATACATATACATATAATATACTTTTCGTAATATCGTTTAACATAAATATTTCGATCCCGTCAGGTTCGTGTTAAACTTCTAATGAACGGTCTCGCTGAGACACTCTGTATAGGTGCCCTAGCTAACGCGCCTCGGAAGATTACTGCTTTCCTATTAATAATATCAAAAAATTTAATCAACAAAATGTATAGTTAATAACAATGACTACCTTATAAAAGTATATACTACTATAGAGGATGTTCGATATGGATGGTACAGAGCATACTTGTATATTTTTTTTAATGAAACATATTTTTACATGTTTTGATTCGTGGTATAAGGCATGTCAATTTTTAAAAATTAAACAATTATTGCAAAATATTAATGAAAAAACTGCTATATTTACTAATTTTTTTTATGAAGCGATGCTTCTACCACAAGAAAATGTTGTTTCTAATTCTAATGTTCTGTTATCTAAGCATTAATATCACTGTGTAACTTTAAAAGTAAATCCATTGATTGTACAGAGTGTTTGCAAAACGTGTAATTTGCTAAAAAATTCAAATGGAAGACCCTGTATATATTCAGTGCATGGTATTCCCAATTCGACAAGGAATTATATTTGTATAAGGTTATATAAAGTTATTCTCAGTATCAATCATCAAAATTAAATAGTAGTTTTCCAGTTTAATCCTATTTGTTGAAGTATAGTGTTTAACCCATCACTAATTAGGTTTCATCATCAGGTTTCATATACAGATAACCACTACAAAATTATTGGTATCATTAATGTTTGTAAAATGTAGTAACCAAATACAAACTTTTTTCAAAAATTTATTTAGTAATGGATAAATAAGGATTGAAACTTTTTCTCATGGTTAGTGGTTTATAATTTTTTTATGGCCAGAATTAATAAATCGTTAATTATAGGATACAACAAAGAAAGTAATATGAAGAAACATGAAACACAATTATAACCCTATTAGGCACAGTGTCCATTATAAAAAAGTTCACTGATCATGCGTTCTTTTTGTAAACAAATGTCAAAACGGTGTTATATTTTCAAATACGTTACTTATTCGTTTCTACATATTGTCTATGTTGGCAGGTTTTGTTTCATAAACATAAGTTTTTATATAACCTGACAGAAAAAAACTAAGTGGAAATAAATCAAGTGACCTTCCGTACCACGGAGCAGGTCTACCGTGTCAATAAATCTACCTCCTTTCATAGAGGATTTAATTCTTTTTGCAAGAAATCGAAGTAACTTTAACCAAATGGTTTTTTTTGTTGTATAATATTGCCTGCTTATAATCGCAGTAAGGACACTGGAACCTCATTTATATCAGCGCTCAGTTATGTTCACCCTCACTTTGTCCTCGCTATAGCACTCATTTATATCCGCTCGGCATCCACCACCCGATAGTGTACGTATTCACATGAGTCAATCAGCGCGTAGCACCGCCTTTCCTCTCCGCTAACGGGATAAGGGATTGGTACCCCTCTTGAGAGTGAATGTTTACGTTTCGCAACCGCGGATATACACTAGGTTCCAGTGTATTTTTAAAATGTGGTTTCTTTGCTAAATAATATATATATAGTGGCGAAAAACACTCCATTACGGAGTTACGCCGCTCCGTAGAGCTTTCTTGGTCCGTTTTCGGGTGGATCACTCCTCAGTTCCTATTTTCTCTACTATCCCTCGCCATACCTTCCTGAGTCCGGTCCTCTTTTTCCAATTAACTACGCCGACCTTTGTTAAATCTTCCTCCACTTCTTCCAGCCATCTGGTTCTCGGCCGACCTTTCCTTCTCGCGCCCGGCGGCTCCCACATCAACATCGCCCGCAGTCTCGACATCGGCCCTGCTCTCCACACATGACCCAACCATATCACTCTTCTCTGCTTTATCTTTTTAACCACCTCTTCTACTCCGAGTTCTCTCGCTATTTCATAATTCATTCTTACCCTATATACATCTTCTTCAACTTTCACAGGTCCCAATATTGCTCTCATAATCCGCCTTTCTGTTATTCGGATGGTTTCTTCAACTTTCTTTGAGAGTGTCAATGTTTCGGCAGCGTATGTCATTATTGGCCTAACCCACTTTTTCGAACTCGAACGGTCCAATCCTTATACTGCTACTGGTATTGTTTTTACCTATAATCATTATTTTCGTTTTATTTTCATTTATTTTTAATCCAAATTTTTCCCCTTCGTCTACTATTTCTCTTATCATTTTTTCCATAACACTTCTCTGCTTCGCAACCAGTACTATATCATCAGCGTATGCGATCAGTTGTCCGCCTCCTGCCCTCAGGTTATTCTTGTTGATTCTCCTGGTTACATACTCCAGGGCTAGGTTAAACAACGTCGCCGATAACGCATCTCCTTGTCTTACTCCCTTATTAATTGTGAACTGCTCTGTTTCTCCCTTTCCAGTTACACACTGACTCTTGATTGTGACATTGTCATCCTGATTAATCTTCTCAGTTTGCCCCCTATACCTAGTTCTCTTAGTGTTGTCATAAGCACATTCCTTTTTATAGAGTCGAAGGCCTGCTGAAAATCTACAAATAACATTTCCAGCTCCAAACTGTATTCTTGGGCTTTTTCCATGATTTGTTTAAGAACATGGACTGCATCTATTGTCGACCTGCCCTTCACAAATTCACACTGATATTCGCCGACAATGTTCACAGTTCTCTCGGCTAAACGACTCTGAATTAGGGCTGATACTATTTTATACGCAGCATTTAGTAGCGTTACACCCCTGTAATTATTACAATTCACCTTTTTTTATGAATTGGTACGATTTGCCCATTCCTCCATTCTTCGGGCATCCTTTCTTCTCTCCAGATTCTTTTAACTAGGTAATATATGCGTTCTTTTAGCTCGGGTCCTCCATACTTTATCAATTCCGCATTCATCCCATCTTTTCCTGGAGATTTACCGCTCTTTGCTTTGTTGATTATTTGCATAACCTCTTCTTTCGATGGCTCATCTTCTCCCTTTTCAGTGTTTTCTTCATCCATACCGTCATTCTCGTCTCCCATAGCCTCATCAAAAAGCAATTCCTTAAAATGTTGTATCCATACGTTTTTGTATTGACTTTCCTCCTCAACTACTCTCCCGTTCTTTTCTTTTATGCCAGTAGCTACACCTTTATATTGTTTTTTCTGTTCTTTAATTTTTTTGAAGAAACATTTAGTGTTTGTATTGACTTTGTCATTTTCGATTCCATTTATATTATCATTTATCTATTTTCTCTTACAAGCACGAACGTATTTATTACAGGCGCTATTTACTTTCTTATATTCTTCTTCGTCCTCCATACGACTTGAGCCCAGCCATTTCAATCTAGCCTTACCTTTCTCTTCAATCTTAATTCGACATTCCGTATTAAACCATGTTTTTTCATTGATTGTCTTTTTCTTCCTATTGTTTCTTCAGCTGCTTGTTCTATACATTCTTTTATAACCTTCCATTCCTTGTCCACGTTTTCCTGTGTTCCATCCCTTTCTTCCATTAGCATTTCTAATTTCATTGCGTACCTTTCCCTAGAGCTTTCATCTCTAAACTCATTCACGTCCCATTTTAACCTGCTACTTCCATTGGGTGCTGCCTTTCTTAGTTTTTGCTTTAGTTTCACAACTACCATAAAGTGATCAGAATCCGCGTTAGCCCCTCTATACTATCTTACATCTTTCACCGAAGATTGCTTTCTCCTATTTACCAACACACATGGTCAATTTGCGAGCCATATTTTTTGTTCGGGGATATCAATGTTACTTTATGTTCCTTTGGGTGTTTGAATTTAGTGCTGCTTATAATCATACCTGTCCTGGCTGCCAAGTCACATACTCTTCTTCCATTATCATTCATCCTTTCATGGATAGTAAACTTTCCTGCTACGGATGTGGCATGGCTCTCCTTTCCAATTTGAGCATTGACGTCCCCCAAAACCATTATCGTGTCGTGCTTAGGTATTATTTCAATTTCTTCTTCAATTTTTCTGTACATCTCCTCTTTATCTTCCCTATTCGCATTTTCAGTAGGACAATATACATTTAAAATTGATAGGTTCATCGGTTTAGCTTGTATTCTGAGGTATGCCATTCTTTCATTAATCGGCTTTTATTCAATTACTTTTTTTCTTACATCTCCTAGTATCATGAAAGCAACTCCATTACGTGCGTGTTTTTCATTACCAGAATATCTAATAGAAAAGTGCTCCCTGTTTATAACTCCTCGCCCCTTCAATCTGGTTTCTTGTAGTGCGGCTATTTTTATCCCATATCGCTTCAGTTCTTCCCCTATTTCGATCAATTTCCCTGGTGGTAATAATGTTCTAACGTTCCATGTACTTAACTTAATTTCATTTCTTCTTTTAGTTCGATTTTTGGTATGCTTAATATTTTTTGTTTCTCTGCTTTTTGATTTCTGATTTTTTTCTCTGCTCTTTTCCAGTTCCTCAGCCATTATTCCATTATCGCTATTTGCATTTTCCGTATTTTTTCTCTCGTCATCGCGACTGTTTTTTTGCTTTTCAATTCTTCTATTGTTGATTTATCTCTACATATATTTTCCTTTTCTATCGTCTGTCCGTCTTCGTTACATCTATCCGCTTCTTTTCTTACTAGTTTTTTGAATTTGTCTCCACTACTGTTCCCTTGTCTTTATTCCATCTTCTTTCAATGCCGTTTACCACAATTTTGTTATACCCAATTTTAACATTGTTACCTCTAATTCTTTCTTCCGTAGCTAGTTTTCTAAGTATGGCTTGTTTTTCTCTTTCCTTTTTAGTTAAATCATCATTTATAAATTGCTAAATAATACACAATTTAAAAAATGTGGTTCTTCGTATATTTTTCATGTTATGTTTTCACAAAAAGCAATTTTTTGTAAACGATTATTTCTACATAATTTCCGATGTATAATAATAATATGGTACCCACCAAACTTTTGACCCGCCAATATTCGACCGTACAATTAACACTGCCTGTAGTCAAAAATCTTTCGAGAAACCTTGCGAAACTTCGAATATTGGGATATATTCTTGGAGGATATCGCTGCGCATATACTTTGGATGCAAATAGACAGTTTCTATTACATTCTACAACAGTATTATATTATTTTTTCTGCAGTAGTCAATTTCGTTTCTATTTAATAAAGTAGGCAATTCACTTGAAAGAATGACGCTTACAAACCATTGACTGATATAAATACTTGAAATTTACATACCATGGAAACTTGATGTTACAATACACCAACTAACTGTGGTCTTATAATCAGATTATTAAAAAAATACTTAACTGTTGGTTTCAGTACTAGTTAAAATTAAGTGCGAACACAACCAAACTTGAAAACCACTCGACTTTGTAACGATCCGCAATAAATGTTATTCTAATATATACTGAGCCACAAAAAAAGAAGATTTGACATCTAAAGAATACGACCGACTGACATTTGTCAAGTTAACCTAACATTCCAGTGTACACAGCTAATGAAATTAAGGAATATTAAAATATATTTATTGATGTAGAAAATCACTTCTGGCGTTTAATGTATAAATCAAAAGAAGAACAAGGGAAAACACAATGTATTAAATACGAAACATTGTAAAATAAAATGTGTCATATAGCCTTCAGCATCAGATCTACGGTGTAAACTTCTTCAATTAACAGAACTAATAGGTGCATTATTAATATCTTCAATCTTATTCATAATGCTTGGTCGCAGGTTGTTGAAATCAAAAACAGGAGTTACAGAAATAGAATTTTTTAAGTACGGCCATAAAATGAAATCACGGGAACAAGGCGGTCAATTTGTGTTTGTATTTTAACTAATAATTTGATCACCAAAAAGTTCTCTCGGAAAAGAGTTTTCGTAGGTAGTATGTACGGAAGCTACATTTTGTTGGAGTAGCCTCCTGTAATTTATCATCATGTAACATATTTACAAAGGTAACATGACTTCCATTCTATAACGTTCATCATTTAATATGAAATAAATAAAATAAAGTTTTGTATTTGCAATCGATATGCTTTCAAAAAATGTAGGTCCTATAATCTTTTTATTAAACAACTATCCAAACTCCAATTTTCTTTAGATGCAGTGATGCTTTCGCAAAAATGTGCATTTCTAACTGTTGACCTACCACTGCCTTTTTTAGGATTCTTGAATATGTAGTTGCGTAAAATGGGAAATACATGCATATGTAATATTTGAAAATCATTATATGCAAAAGTCTGATATTTATCTCTGACAGAATAAACTCGTTCGCTATTAAGTTTCTTGTTATTTTTAAAATAAATTTCAACTATACAGTTTCTGTTGTCCATTAAATACAAAGGCTATTATTGAATAATTAATATGCAAAGATATCTTTAACTTGTAAATTTGTCAATTTTCTAAGCTCAGACGTGACGGTTATATCTATCCCACTCGTTCATGGCCGGCCTACACAGGGAAAAATATTTTGTGACTCGCTTTTTATGATTATTGCGCTATACAACTTTACACATGATTCTTTGCGTAATTGGCAACACAATGCATTTCAGATATACAGGGTGTTCCATTTAAATTTTTTGAGTAAATTAGACTTTCACATTTTGCAAACACTCTGTGTAATCGTATATACTTCTCAACTTATACTGTGATATTAAAGTTTAGATAACATAGTTACTTGAGAACATTTTTGTTGCAGAAGCATCTCTTCATATAAAAAAATATGTTAGTAAATAAAGTAGTGTTTTTAACAAAATTCAAAGTCTTCAATTTTAAAAATTTGACTTACCATGCCATACATTTTCAACTAAGCTTTTTATCACGAATCAAAATATGTAAAAATATATAGGATGTTTCATTTAAAAAAATACAAGTATTCTCTGTACCATCCATACCGAACATCCTGTATAGTTGTATATATTTTGGTAGTCATTATTATTAACTATACATTTTGTTGATAAAATTTTTTGATATTAATAGGAACGCAGTAATCTTCCGAGACGCGTTAGCTGGCACATCGATTATATGGCAACGATACATTTTTAATTTTTTTAAAATTACAAAAATATTTGATAAAAGAAAATTACAGCAACTACATTCAGCCTGTTACCGAGTTAATGACTATTTATAATTTAGAAAAAGTACTAGAGAAAAATCTGAAAGTTACAATTTGCATTGAAGCTGACTTTAAATTTTGTTTGTAGGTACTTGTTTTTCTTATTTTTTTATTAGGAATATTTCATTACCTCGGCAGCATTATGATAATTGGTACAGTAATGTCCTTTCAATCAATAATGTTTGTAACCTTTAAGAAATCTTGCACGAAAATTAGAAAAAAATTATCATTGTCGTGCCCGTTCTCTGTTTATAGAATTTGCAAAATTCTTTAATATTCCTTAAAACATTTTGTGCGTTATTTTACTTTACGATTTCTGATTCTATGTCGATCTGTTATATTTATTTTCTTTACCCATGTAGCATAATTTTCGGTATATTTTCAATAATGTGTGTTTCCTATACCGAATGCTTTTAAGAATTTTATTTTATGGAAAATCTCCCAAATATGTAATTGCAATTTTTACATTGTAGGTAATCTACGTTTTGATTAAAATTGTTAATTTCAAAAAATTATCAAAAAAAACCAACGAACAAGACATTGAAACAGATTGGTAACAGCATGTACAAAATGAATGAACAACTTATTACATAACGCCCAAAATTGAACTTTTGTATAATTTAATATAATTTGACATTGAATTTATTATTGTGTTCTGAAAGAGTGCTGTCTCCCGTTGGCGTTCATTCTATTTGGTAATTTTAAAATTGATGATTTTATTGTACTCGGTCTGTACAATGTAACTCGTATACAAGGAATATGTGAATCTGATAAACAAGTAAATTCATATTCTATAAACTAAATGTATGAAAATAAATTTGTCATTCATTTATGAATTCATTTTCTAAACAAAATTATGTAATTGTTACGTTTTGGTAATATTTTTGTGTTAAAATTATAGGAACTCTTCATAGAAGTACAGGCATTTTGTATTGAGTTTAGCAGAATTCGTGAAGCAGCAGCTTTATTTCGATTGCTAAAGCAACTTGAATCAGGGGAAATTGGATTACAAGCATCACCGACAACAAGCAAAACAAAGCTAGAAGGATGATGTACTTTTTGTTAGTATTGCAATTCATTTATAATTAAATAAATAATATTCTAAGATCTTCAAAATAAAGTAATTATTTACATTTTTTATTTTATCTTCATGTTCCACATGTGCAAGGTAATTTATAAAATATGTATAATACAACGTTTACTTATATTCTATGTTACAATTTGGAAGCTTTTGTTTTAATGCGGATAAAACTTTCTCTTTATTATTTACATATGGCAAGTTATAGATTACAAGTGTTTTCAAATTTTCCAAGGTACCTAAATGAAGTAAACCATCTGTTGTTATGTTTCCACAGGATGATACTTGCAAATGTGTTAAGGTTTTTCTATAGGCTTCATCATACTTAATGCTTCATCATATAAATATCCACAATCATGCAAAATAACTTTTTGAATATGTTTACATCCGTTAAAGTGAGGGAAACCATAATGCATTATACTCGAGCCACTAGCATCAACTTCTTGTATGTAAAGTTTGGTACTCTCAGGAGGTAACTGATTATAGTCTGCTAAAAACTCTGAAACTCCTACCCATTTTACCTGTCCTCCATTTCTTAATAACCATTCAGCACAGGTTCTGTCTGGCCCAAGGAGTTTTCTACGATCCTCATCAACTTTATTAAAAATTATATTTACCCATTGCCATAACTGTCTTACATTGGACTGTGTTCTTAACTGTCTAGTGATTGGATACAAAACGAACATAACTAGCTTCTATGCATCTATGTCACAACTATAACCTCACTTTTTAAAAATCGAGTGCAATTCACGAATAGGAAGTTGGAACAATTGTTCTTACACCTAATTTCATACTACTCTTCTAAATACAATTTCATTCATAAGTAAAAAGAACATATTTATTTTTGATCAGCATTTAATCATATAGGTATATGTAATAAGATGGTGTCATTGACTTTTTTTTTATAGCTTTTAATTAATTTTATGAAATTTACAAGTTGTAATTTACCAAATTTGTTGGTGTATTTGAAATCAGCGAGTTGCAATTATTTGAAATTGTTAGAATTGAGTGGTATACGTGGAAAACGCCCCGCAATTCGTCATGCCAAATTTTAAGTTAGTTTTTGTTTACAGCAATATCGTGATTTATTTCGGACTGTTTTTCTAGGAAAATTGAAAAAAACTGAAATATCTCAAAAACTATTAATTTTTGGCATAGTATATGGTACATAAATTTGCTCAAAATTTGGTACAGAATTAAAAAAAAAAAATTAAAAAATACCATGTTCTATTTATAATAAGCGAGTTGGTATGTACTTCCTGTCTACCGGAAGTAGATCATTAATGAAAACATATTTAAAATCAGCATTATTGACAGTGTAACTTGATAAAATTTTACATTTTGGTTATTACTACATCCCCAAAAATGTCTAATCAAAATTTCGCGCACAATTTGAGGTACAATAACATTCGCCTCGGTTGATATTCAAAAAACGGTAACATACATATTTGACATCTTTTTGTTGAAGCATGTGTAAGTTCCTTGAGAGCACGTTCTAAAATTAATTTGAAAATACAGGCTGTCCCAAAAGAAAGTTACACATCAAAGTTTTCAAAATTTAAATGGAATACCATCTATTTTCCTATACCTAGGTTCAACAGTTTTTGAGGCACTTAATAATGTTTGAAATGTAGATAGACATATTCTATTATTTGTCGTCTTTGATAGTTTAGGAAATAATTAGATTTTTTTTGAAAAATGCACACAACTTATCGATACTTCTTGAGTGTGCTATGGAAAATAAGCATTCTGAAAGTCTAACGTCAAAATCACATTTCGTCGTTTGATGTTTGTGAGTTAATAATTATCTCTTAAATATAATAATTACAATATTATAGCAATAGTTACATTATTGCTAGAGCGCGACCAAGTTAATCTGGCCCGCGGAAAATATGCGAACTAACTTCCCAACCTCTTACCTCGCACCCCCGCTAACCGTCACATTGAATGTTTGACAGCTGGGTACAGTCTTGCTCTAGGTTGTTTTCTTTAGATTGTGAGAATTATCTCGCATAAGATTATATCACATTTAAATTTTGGCGCGCTGAGTTTTTGTTTGGGAATGTACGTGACAAATCGATGGTGCTGCTTGAGGGGTCAGATTCACCTGGTCGCACTATATAAAGAGTTAAAATGGATGCCAATAAAGAAGACGTGTGAAATTAGACGCTGAAGACGACTACGTAATAAAATATGGGAGGTGCCATTTGAAAATATTAAGTTACGGTTCTTCAAAATTTCGAAGAATTAAGGCGGCTTTACACCGGAGTTAGTAACACGAGTTATTAACAAAATGTTATTAACTTGACAAAATCGTCCGAAAATTTCTTGTAAGAAAAGCTAATAACACGTGTTATGTTATCCATCAAAAGTCGGTAAAGATCAAAGGAAGTTGATAACAGCGGTTAATAACAAAAGTTATTAACAATTCTGTTACTAACTCCGGTGTAAATGCGGCTTTAACGTGCCATAGTAAAGCAACCACGTAATGCAGTCAGCCGTTCTCGGCACTAGGTGGCGTTACGGTTACGTAGGGGGCGCTGTTCGACAATAATTATTAGAAACGTAGTATTCGGAAAAACTAGACATTAAAAATGTATTTTCGCGTTGTTACATTGAAGATATTATCTTTGTTGTAAATCTAAATATCTTTTTTTAAATTAAATATTCTTTGATTGCGAGAAAAATGAGAAAAAATATAAAATTTTGATAATATTACCTTTAGAATATGTAGAAAAATATACTTATACGATGTTTATTGAAATAATTTCAAAATATGCAGTATTTTTTTCAGGAAGTAAGTTTAGGGGCTGAGTATCAACAACAGCCTCATATCTGTCCAAACAGTTTGCCAGTTTTATATTAGATGTCACTAGCATTAGAAAACTATTATATAACTATGTATAGGCAATCAGTTTAACACCAAAATTGACTGCTTTGATATTCAGAAAAACATTAAATTAAATGTTTTATTAAAAAATGTAAATGAAGAAGAAAAATTTTTGAGTCGTACATACGAGTCGTTTCTTTTTCCGTAACTGTGAAAGATAGTCATCATACATAACATCATACTTCTTTATAACATAACTTGAACAGTATACAGGATTATTGTTATATGTTGCTTTCAAAATAGTACGCATCACGATTATTGGATTTAGTCAGTTTAGTATCACAAGAATTGCAAAACTTGATTGTATGCACAAATATACTTTTTTATAGAAAGGTCTTACTAAATTATTTTTATTCAAGTAATAAATTGATTTCAATACTTTCGAGACATATTCTTACAACTACACATGCATAAGTAAATACATATTGATGAATCATTACTTGGCGTGTGGGTGTAGAGAAAGAAAGACAAATAAAACCCAAATATCTCTCTTGCCTTTTATTGATAAATAATACAGATAACAATTCATTCCATAATAAAATTTACTGTCCTTTATTATATTTACATTTAGTATTTCACATACATACACTGTGATGGTTATAACGGAAATTTTAATAATTATTATCTATATAACAATATGTAGTCATATCCATTATAGAATATACTTCATAAGCGTAACTTGTGTGGAGAAAGGTTTCCTGTCCAATCCTAGTAATCTACTACAGCTGCGTGTGTGCAGCTTTCACTACATAAACTGCTACCCATTACTTTATCACATCAAGCTAGTCGCTAGACAATTAGTGCAGAACTAAGATTCTACCTGTAACAAACAACGCATGTACTACATACGCACAAATATGTTTTGTAAATAGAATATTAGGGTGTTATTGCCTTAGGCTATCGCATTTATACCGAAAAGATTATATTGGAATGTACCTGCTCAATACATTCAGTTCTAAACTGCATAATATGCAACCAGTAAAACTCGTTTCAAGAATCCCTGGATACCTTTCTTCTATATAATGTTATATTTTATTTTTCCGAGAAGTTTATATTTATATTATAATATATTTTGTATTACAACCAATATTCTAATCTTCACTTTTCCTATGTTATTTCAGCCAAAATGTTACGCATGTTTAAGTATTTCATTACTTTTTACTTTTCTAGAGATTCGTAAGCCTTGCGCCATCTAATTTTGAATATATTCGATAAAAATGCAACATTTGCTCATCAAGTTCAAGTTATTGAAATAGAGGGCCAAGTACGCCACCTTAAGCATGTTATGAATTCTAATTGATAACTGAAAAATCGGGTGTTCTCTGATTTTTTAAATAAATGTCCGCTATAGCAAATATTTTTTAGAAAAAATCGAATAACTACAAAACGCCTGAATCAAATTAATTAATCAAAATAAAGCTTAAAAATAGGTAAATCCAAATATGTAAAAATATACAGGCTGTTCCATTAAAAAAAAAAAGTAGATGGTGACTTCCAGTATAAGGCTGTTTCATTTAAAATTTACTGGTGGTTACGGGCAAATTTATACTGTAAAATATCCTTCTTAAATAGAGCATCCCTTAAATTTGGCTTGTAAAAACTTTAGGGATTTTCATGCGTTATACTACCTGCAAGTATCTCCATATGCAGAGATAATCGATAAAGGAAGCTTCAGTATTACCGACAATGGCAACATTTTACGCCCTCTATGAAAGTTGTAGAACTAAAATTGCAAAGCGCCTTAATTCAAATTTTTGCATTCTTTGTTAATTAGAAATAATTTGCTTTTTCATTACATTTCCAAAAAAACACAACTTTTTGATATTGGAGAAAACAGAAAAAAGTCATATTTATGGGAAATGGAATTAGAAAGCAAATTAGTTCATATTTAAATACAATTCAGTGCAGTTTTTCGCCACTTTTAAATAAAAAAGGAAGAAAAACACAAGTCTAATAATATATATTTATGCTTTATTTTCTTCGACTATTTGCATACTTATTTTCGCAATATAAAAATAGCAAGTCAGATTTATATATTCTGCTTGATTGGCCACTTAATAAACAGTAATAAAACTAAAATAAAATGAAATACACTGGAACACTACAAACAAAAAATACAACGTAACTTGGCAACAACTAAAATTTACCGAAATTTGATTCAAACGTGAAATATCCCTAAACAAGTGCATCAGCGCCTCTACTACTTTAATAAGAACTAAAAATGATTATTCAGCCGATGTAATTAAACTTCCCACCCCATGTCCATATGCATCTAGCATCACTGCTGTTATCAATTGTCATGTCAAATCTCTAAACCGTTTGTCCAGGGGGTGTAAGGTCGAATATCCCAACTGGAACTGTCATGGCGACGGAATTCTTGGTATCCGCAAGAGGTCGTTATCAATCACGAACGTCACAAATGCATACGCCATGTCTTTTGTCATTATTTAACCAAAGTATTGTGTCGTGTTGTTGTGTTGTTTACACCATATGGTCTATAGTTTTCGATTCCTGTATTGTGTTATATCGTAATATCGATCAACTTGTGTGTATTTAGTAATGATTTAGTATTAGTGTTGTGTTAGTGTATTATAAACAATTATAAAGACTTTAAAATAAGCTTTGTTTTGATAGGTAAGTTATAAAATATTCAAATTATACAAGTCTTATAATATGTGTCAGGATTTATTTAGATGAATGTAGCAATTTGTATAAACAAGCTAGAATTTGTTTTTATTGCCTTATTGGTGGATACTGCAGTACACATACCTAAAAAAAAAAAGTCAAGTTTGATGTATGGCCGTGAAAACTCAAACTATTTCGGACTTCAAAGAGATAATTTTGATTGGAAAAAGTAGTTGTAGTTCTTTCACTAATTTTTGATATTCTCCCGATAATTACTTAATACAAAAATCAGCAAACTAATTTTTTATGAAATTGAATATTGTGTGAGTAATTATTAGCAGATTATCAAAAAACAGTGAAAGAACTAATCGTACACACATACTTATAATACAAAATTTAAATTTTATCCTGGACTGATTTGAATTTTACCGCCTTGAGTTCTTGATCCCCGCGAGATGGAGCTATTTACAAGGAACCACCTAGTTTTTAGGGACTTTATAATCTATACTGTTTACCTATGCGTTTGTCTCAACATCAACCACACGTAACCACACACACGTTGTGCAGGTTTATTTACCCCACTTTGTTTTGGAAAGTATAAGAACCTTTTAAAAATTCAAACTTCGAACAACATTCGAACTTCAGCTACATTACAATAAACTTCTTTCGTAGGTTAGAATTTGTGTTGTGTATTGTTATCATTGTTATAACTTTAAAATGATGAAGAAAACTTTACACACAAGTATTGTCAAGACAATTAAAGAGTTTCATGGTTTTTCAAAAGACTGTTATATCATTCTGCAAGAAAAATACAAGTACAGGTAATGTATAAAGACAAATCAGGTAATTTAATAAACAACTTCAATTATAGTGTAGATGAAGGTACACTCTTCAGTATTCTTTCACACGAGTATCAACGTCAAATGAAGTATTCACATACAAAATCACCAAATGTAATTAATAAGTATTTTAATTTGTATGAAGAGGCTTTAGTAAAACGAGAAGATCCTGGGATAATTCTGAGAATTGCTGTAGATGCAGATATATCTCCTTGCTTAATAGCTAAACTCATATTACAGAAATATTATGAAAATACAGAAACTGATGGTGAAAACATAAATGTAAACAAATATCTCAGAGATACAACTTTAATTGAAAATATTGATTTAGCTTACGAGGTTTTTTTGGTATGTAACAGGTTTTATATATAGAGGTTAATAGTTTATTATACTTGTCCCTTCAATGTAGCATTAAAATAACAAATTCGAAATGGATTGAAAGATTACAGTAGGACTTCTCTATGATTATGATTATTACTATTAATGTTTTTATGCTATTACAATCTTTGTTGGTATCATTGAAGCATATTTACTGTAGGTATGTTCAAAACGGATATACGAAAAAAGGTCGCGAACAATTGGTCACGCGAAGAAATATCGCGCTCATTTGGGCGTGTATGAAAACGGTGCCGGCGAAAAAAGGTCGCGGTCAATTGATCGTGCGAAAAAAGGTCGCATAGGAAAATATAGCTGCTAATATGCGCCCCAGTGTCCCGCAACACTGCAATTGTGTTTCAAATTGCATTCAACCTTCTTTCACACTTTATCGAGGCTTAGAACTGGCAGTTAATAATTGGCGTGTTTAAAAGTTCTTTTTTTTCATTTTATAATTTTTTTTTGGTTTTTACGTCTGTAATGTAATATAATATATTTTTTTTTTCTTAAAAATATTACAAATATAAAAATAGCTTTTTCTTGTTTTTATAGCCACGGTTTCAATAATTGTCATATATTGTCAGAATTTATTACCACTGATGAAGGATATATCGAAAAAGTTATTGTAACTTTAAGATAATAAAGTCTTACTAATCAAAAGCTGTTTTGTTGACTGAAAGATTGCAGGAATACTTAAAAAGTTTATAGCTGGAGACAAACAGCCACGTAAAAAAAATTATAAAAATACGGCTCAGTGAATAAAAACCATTTGCAAACAATATGGCAATCGGTCAAATTTGGAATATTTAAGGGGAATTGCTCATAACTTCCAACTACAGATATAAAAAGCAAAAAACAACAAAAAATAAATTAAAAAAACCAAAAAAAATGACAGGCTATATGCGAGCCGACCTTGTATACATTATATTATTACATTACAGATGTAAAAACCCTAAATAACGGAAAAATAATAAAATGAAAAAAAAAACTTAAACACGCCAGTTATTAACTGCCAGTCTTAAGCCTGGATAAAGTGTGAAGGAAAGCTGAATGCAATTTGGAACACAATTGCAGTGTTGCGGGACACTGCATATTAGCAGCTATATTTTCCTATGCGACTTTTTTCGCACGATCAATTGCCCACGACCTTTTTTCGTCGGCGACCTTTTTTCGCGACACCGTTCAAAAGACAGTATAGTAGCTAACCAGTAGCGTCACTCCCTCCAAATTCGTGTTCTTATCCCTACTTGTTGAACGATGCGTCAAAGTCAGTGCGCATTAGTAATGTATACGGCTGCTCCTTATTATACGAGCGCAAATGACCATTGCGCATTTATTCGCCGCCTGTATATTCACCAGCTTATGTGCGAAAGCCAATGCGCAAAGAAAAACTCTGTCCCCGAAGATCAAAAGTGCCGACAGAGAGTGACCCTACTGGCTAGATACTATACTGTGGTTCAAAACGGCATCATTGGGCGGGTCTAAGTGTAGCAGCAATATGGGTGCCTCACCAGGTCCGGACTACTGAAAATTATAGGTATAATTTTAAGCCTCCACTTAACAGATGGTTTTATTTAAAATTAATTACGTCATCCCACACCTGTTAGGCCCAAGGCCCATAAATGTCATAATTTGACAATATAAACACTCAATATGTAATAGTTTATTTATGTACCTACATACAGAGGCATCAATTGAAATTATTAGACGAATTCTTTTTGTCAACGCTGTTTCTACTGTTGCAACTAGGTGGAGCACAAGAAACCATAATGTCTTGTAATAGTTTACTATATCATATAACTATAATAAACAATTAATGCAAACATACATGAAACATATACTATAATCTATGTGTTTGTCGTAAGTGTAGTATCACTATGGCTGACCTGTTTTAAGCATGTGATGTCGTCTCCCTACCTATTCTACCTCAATGATTGACATATAGCGACACCTAAGTTAATTTTCTTAATATCTCAAGTTGAGGTTTTCCCTATATGATTTTGGGTAAATATTTTTCTGATTATTCGGTACATATTTGGTTAATACAATTGCGAGTGGCTGACTGAGATAGCTTCTTTAATAATTTCTACAAGCAACTATCGTATATGGTTTACATATGTACAACGATACTGATAATTAAAGACCGCAAGAATTGGTCCGGTTCTAGCGACAGTACATCGGAAGCAAGCTTAACGGCGCGCGCCTGTCGTACGAGTATGTATGTAGTGAAATATGTAGTTTGTAGGCAGTCATCGTACGGTATTGTTGCATGATCATGCATTGCAAATACGCGTACCTATAATTCGGTTGCAACGCATTTAAAATGTCGAAAGTTCGTGAAAATGCTTCAATGTGTTTGTTTCTCTAAATAACGCCCATTTTTATTTCGGTAAAGCCGATGCCTCTGCTACCGGACCGCACTGGCGGTCTTTACTGATAATCCACTCTTTCCATTATACGAGTTTTAAATTGAATTTTAATATACTGAGTTTTCTATTTCTATTTAATTTAGAGCTTGGCAGGTAATTCACACTGTTATACCTTCGACACACGGGCAATCGTAATGGCCATTACAGATAATGGCCATTAAGTAAATTGGCAATTTACAAAACAAAGTGACACATGATGCGATTGACGTTTGCGCAATGTTGTTATGGTTGTGAGTCTTTCGAGTCAAATTACTGTTGTTTGTGGTTATGTTCGCCTAGTGCCCACCACAGAACCATGAATAGAAAACGAGAATAAAGTGGTCATTTGACTTGGAAGTAGCTTTATTAGATATACGGCAGTGCAAATTAAACGAACTACGAAAACAAAAGCAAAATTCCCACGTATATAATGAAATCGTAAAAATGCTTCCTCTCCATATCCGCAACAAGACGAAATATTTCTTTTATCATTTTTAATTCTATTTTCGTTTCTTGGGAGAAGCTCTAATGTATAATATTGTTTTAATAATGTGGAAGTATAAGAGAATAGTTTAACAATTCTCTCATCTTTCATAACTTAACCTAATATAGCAAACTAAAACTACACGACCAGAAAATAAACATACATTTACATGACAGCACATGAGTTTACAGCTGGACAGCACCGCATCCATCTGTAATACAAGCGCGCTATTTTTAAATGCATTGGCGATGTTAACCGATTGTCGGCGATGGCCATCGCCGTTTCTAATGACCATTAGTTGAAATGGCGATATTTATGGCCATTACTGCTATGGCGATGTGACACATGATAAACTTAAATTGCCAATTTACAGTTAATTGCCATTACGATTTATCTATGATTACGATGGCCCGTGTGTAGAAGGTATTAGCATAGTTAGTATATACCGGGATATTATTTGCAACCTGTGGATTGCATTCTGGTCTACTGGAAAAGGGGGCGGACTTCAACTGTAAGCATACATGCGCATGATTCGTCCCTCTCACCTCGCAGTAGTACGGATGAGGGCTTCGTTGAATTGATTGAAATTGAAAAGATCGATGTGACGATAGCATTTTCTAGTAGTTAGATAAAGGTACAGAATAGTGGCGGGTAATACTTGCTGTTAGGCAGCGATAGCATACAACACACAATTGTACAGCAGAATAGCATGCGTATTTTTTGACTTTGTTAACACATAGAAATCATATTTTCATCCTTCTTTCACTCATATTGTATAATATAATTTAAATATTTGAATTTACCGCCATCTTAGGGGAGAGAAAAAAACTTAGTAATGTGACAATAAAGCATGTAGTAGATGTGTGTGTCTTCATTCATTATTAAAACAAACAAAAAGCAATATCAAACATAAAATTGGTCCTTCGAGCCGGATAGGAAGAACAAAAACGCAAATTAGCATCAATAAATCGTGCAAGCGAAGTTTTACAACATTCAACGTTGGCGACGCAGTTTTTGAAGTTAGTTTGGTTATAGTACAGTTATAACGCAAAAATACATGAACAATATCCTCAAGATATTATAGATGTGCAGCAGAATCAAGCAAGTCGACGCAGTTCAACTATTTACAACGCAGTAAGTGTGCATTCATTATTTTCCTATTATTATTCCTTAACCGTTCCTGTCAATTGCCATATTATTCATATACCAATACAATGACCGAAACAGAAAAGATTCGTAAACGGGGATCATTAAAGGCAAAATTGACATTATTTTCGTCTTTTCTAAGTCAATTTGATGGAGTTTCAGTCGATAACTCACAATTAGCCGAGGTAGAATTAAGATTAACTAAAATCGAACCGCTAATTGACGAATTTGACGAAATTCAAACAGAAATTGAAACCGCAACAGAAACTATCGACACCCAGCTACAAGAACGTGAAAGCTTCGAAACATCCTACTACAAACTAGTAGTACAAGCTAAACAGATAATAAACAAATACAAAGTTAAACCAGAGCAAAATGTAAACGATTTAAACAGTTCAAATAACGGTAAATCACACGTAAAATTACCTCAAATTCATTTGCCGAAATTTAACGGTAATCCAGAAAATTGGTTAGAATTTCGAGATACTTTTCAGTCATTAATCAATGAAAATGATACACTAGATAACATACAAAAGTTTCATTACCTCAGAGCTGCATTAGAAGGTAGCGCGTCACAAGTTATTCTCAACATAGAATTTTCACATCAAAACTATAAAATAGCATGGGATTTAGTATGTGAAAGATATGACAACAAACCGTTATTAATAAATAATCACATGAAAGCATTGTTCAATATACAACCGATTATAAAAGAATCAGCAACTGACATTAGAAACCTAGTAGACCATATATCAAAACACCTGCGTTCATTAAAAATATTGCAACAACCCACAGAACATTGGGATACTATCATTATTCATGTTGTTACGGAGAGATTAGATCGGACAACCGCACGTGATTGGGAAGAAAAAAGAACCGATGTTTTACCTACATTAGATGATTTAAAAATATTTTTGAGAAATAAAGCAGATTTATTAGATACGTTAGATGCAAAAAAGAATGAAATAACGAAATTAGTCAAGCCTAAACGTGAAGTACATACAAAAGGTAATTATTCACTTCTAGCAGGTGAACAATTGTGTCCACATTGTAAAAAGGGACATTTCATTTTTAATTGTCCTGATTTTTTGCAATTATCAGTTAATGCAAGAATTGATACAGTAAAGAAGTTAAAATTATGCTTAATTTGTATAAGATCAGGTCATCGCTACAAAACATGCAGTTCTGGTAAATGTAGAACTTGCGGCGGCAAACATAATACTTTATTACATGTATCACATGAAACAAGCGCAAATCAGACACAGGCCGATAATTTAGTATTATCAGTTAGGAATGGTCAAGAATTAGAACACGTACTACTATCTACTGTTATGGTACAGACCACAGACAAAAATGGGCATCACCAAATATGCAGAGCGATTTTAGATTCGGGTTCCCAATCAAATTTTATAACTGGACGTTTGTGTACAACATTGGGTCTAGAAAAACAACCTATTGAATCATCAATCATTGGAGTTAACAAACGCATATCAAGAATCACACACAAATGTTTACTTACCTTACGATCGTTGCACAATTCATACGAAATGGATGTGTCTTGCCTTGTACTAGATTCAATTATTGATGACTTACCTGAAATGACTATTGATGGAAAATCTCTAGGAATTCCACCTTACATACGACTTGCAGACCCAAACTTTGCCAAACCAGATAGAGTGGATCTATTGATCGGCGCAGGGTTATTTTGGCAATTGTTGTGCATTGGGCAACACAGCCTTGGTAAAGACAAGCCAATGCTTCAAAAAACAAAATTTGGATGGATTGTTGCAGGAAATATGGGTTCCAACATAGGTCATCCAAAGGTTCATTGTAATTTCTCACAAAACGAAAGTTTACAGAATCAACTAGAACAGTTCTGGAGATTAGAAGAATTATCAGAAACTATACCACTTTCCCAAGATGACAAAATGTGTGAAAGAATATACACAGAAACAGTAGAAAGGGACGCAACAGGACGATTTATAGTCTCCATACCTGTCAAAGAATCTCCACAAAAATTAGGTGACTCCAAAGGTCAAGCTATCAACAGATTTGATCAGTTAGAAAGAAAAATGTCAAAGAATAAACAATTTCGAGAAAACTACATACAGTTCATAACAGAATATGAAAGCATGGGACATATGTCATTGGAAAAGAAAGATACGCATAGCAACAGAACCGAATACTTTTTACCACATCATGGGGTAATCAATAACAACAGCGAAACCACCAAGCTTCGTGTTGTATTTGATGGTTCGGCACCAACGGACACAGGGTTATCTCTAAATGATATACAACATTCAGGTCCAAATTTACAGGAAGATTTAATATCAATCATCATACGCTTCAGACAATGCAAATATGTCGTATGCGCAGATATCAAAAAGATGTACAGACAAATACTCATTAAAGCAGATCAAAGACAACTACAGAAAATAGTATGGAGAGAGAACCCAAAACAGGAGTTACAGACGTACACGTTAAACACTGTGACGTATGGGACAAAATCAGCACCATACCTTGCTATTCGATGTTTGAAACAGCTAGCAATAGAAACAAAAACGGAGCATCCAGAAGCATCGCGCATTATAGCCTCAGATTTTTACGTAGATGATATGTTGACAGGAGAAAGTACAGAAACAGTGGTGATAGAAAACGTACGAAAGGTCATAACTATTTTGAACTCAGCAGGTTTTGAACTACACAAATGGATGCCCAATAGCAAGATAATATTAAATCAGTTCGACAAAACAAAATTAACCAACACAGATGTCCAATTTCATGAACATAAGGACAAAAAGACTGTAGGAATTTCTTGGTCTTGTGAAGATGATATTTTTTACATTACAATAAACTTACCAACAGCAAGGCAAACAACCAAACGGACTGTATTATCAGATATAGCTCACATTTTTGATCCTTTAGGGTTACTCAGTCCATGCATAATATTCGCAAAGATGATGTTGCAAAGACTATGGGCTTTAAAGATTTCATGGGACGAAACTGTACCAATGGATATCTACACACAATGGCAAGAGTTTAGAGAGCAGTTAGTCTTGCTAAATAATGTTCATGTTCCAAGGTATATTTTAAGCAACAATCCAAAGGAAATAGAGTTGCATGGATTCTCGGATGCCTCGGAACAGGCGTATGGTGCATGCATTTATGTCAGGAGCCTTGATCGGGATGGCAGAATTGCAGTGAACTTATTATGCTCAAAAACCAAAGTTGCACCACTAAAACCTACCACAATTCCGCGATTGGAACTGTGTGCGACTCTTCTCTTAGCACAACTAATAGAAAAGGTTAAGAATTCCAGCCACAATGCGTTCAGTAAATGCTATTTATGGAGTGATTCAACGGTTGCATTACATTGGATCAACACAACACCGAACTTGTTACAACCTTTTGTTGGAAAACGAGTTGCTCAAATTCAAACGCTCACTACAGGAGATGAATGGTATCATATCAGAAGCAAACAGAATCCCGCTGATTTATTATCAAGAGGCGTGCTTCCAAAAAATATACAGGAAAGCTACATGTGGTGGCACGGACCATCATGGTTGTGCGAAGGAAAGGAAAATTGGCCAACTTTAATACTCACGTTCACAGGAGAACCATTAGAATCGAGAAAACGTGTCAAAATACTTACCTCTATAAATAAGGAACCATTTCCTATTGCAACGTTCTCAAGTCTACATCGTTTGAAAATGGTTACAGCATATTGTCAACGATTTATACGTAACTGCAGACAGCCCAAGTGCAATCGAACTACCGGGAGTCTAACAGCAAAAGAAATATCCGATGCTTTTACTAGTTTGATTAAAATTTGTCAAACTGAATGTTTTCCAAATGAGATAACATCATTAAACAAAACAGCAGCTGTACATGTGAAGAGTAAACTCAAGGATTTAACTCCATTTATTGATTCAAATCAAATTATACGTGTAGGAGGTCGATTGCAACTGTCACAATTTACTTACCAGAAAAAACATCCCATGGTATTGCCACACCATCATCATTTAACTCAGCTAATTTTCGAAAGTGAGCATATTAGACTTTGTCATGCTGGATCTCAATTATTATTAGCTAGTCTGCGAGAAAAATTTTGGCCTATAAGAGGTAGATCATTAGCACGAAAAACTGTTCATAGATGTGTACGATGTTTTCGTACAAAACCAACCCAAGTGAGTCCTTTAATGGGAGTACTACCAAAACAACGCGTAGAACCGACATTACCATTTACTGCAACTGGAATTGACTACGCAGGTCCCTTTCTAATAAAGAGCAGCAGCCTAAGAAAAGCAAAAATATCTAAGTGTTACATTTGCCTTTTTATATGTTTTTCGACAAAAGCAATTCATCTCGAATTAGTTACCGAATTATCTAAAGTTGCTTTCCTCTCTACGTTTAAAAGATTTGTAGCGAGAAGAGGATTACCAACAGACATATTTTCCGATAACTGCAAGAATTTTGTGGCTGCAAGCAAGGAACTGACGGAATTTTCACGTTATTTAAGAGATAATGAAGGAACAATTATCAACGAGTTAAGAAACCAAGGAATTACTTGGCACTTTATACCCGCGTACGCTCCACACTTTGGAGGATTATGGGAAGCAGGCGTAAAGTCAGTAAAATACCATCTTAAAAGAGTAATCGGAAATTTAACGTTAACCTTCGAACAATTTTACACCATACTTACCCAAATAGAAGCTATCTTAAATTCCCGACCGCTAACACCAATGTCCTCAGATCCAAACGATCTTAATTTTATTACCCCTGCTCATTTCCTAATTGGCAAAAGTCTTATTTCCACCCCAGAACCTAACTTACTAAGCACACCAACATCAAAACTATCAAGATGGACACATCTTCAACAATTACGACAACATTTTTGGAGAAGGTGGAGCCAAGAATACATCTCACAACTGCAGCAGCGAAGAAAATGGACTGATATCACAAACCAACTACGAGTTGGATCTTTAGTTATACTAAAGAATGACCAATTACCTCCATTACAATGGCAGATGGGCAGAATTGTTAAACTTCATCCCGGTGTTGATGGCATCAGTAGAGTAGCATCTATACAAACCAGTGTGGGAGTGGTCAAGAGAGCTCACTCCAAAATTTGTGTGTTACCAATAGAAGAGAACGAAACGAAAAATGACATTTAAGTGTTGTGTATCGTATATTGCACTTATTTAGTTAGAATTACTGTTATATGTATGTTTCTGTTGAAAGTGCATCCTTTCAAGGCGGGGGGCATGTATAATATAATTTAAATATTTGAATTTACCGCCATCTTAGGGGAGAGAAAAAAACTTAGTAATGTGACAATAAAGCATGTAGTAGATGTGTGTGTCTTCATTCATTATTAAAACAAACAAAAAGCAATATCAAACACATATAAAGAGGGTCATCACATTAAAAGTTAGCTCTTGGTATACGAAATAATACAAATAAGGACTTGTAAATTTTCTATATAAGTATGTTGTGTTTTGTTAGCATTCTTTCGGTTTTCTTAAATGTCACTATATATGAATTCGGTGCTGCTTTTAAGAGGTTAGGACAAAGTATATATGTATGTATATACACTACATCTACAAGTATATAATACCTAATTTTGAAATGTCTGTTTGCTACATGATTTTTTGTTATAGTGGATAGCAAAAAATGTACTAAAATCAAGTTGAATATGAATTTAGTTAGTATGAATTTAGTTTCAACAAACAGTATTTCTTTTGAAAATGAAATTCGGGCATGCACGAAAAAGTTACGACAGTATTTTTATATAGTAAAAGTATTTGTATTGATGACTACAAGTAAACTATTTGACAGGGTTTACTAGTCAGTGCTACGCGGTCATGAAATAGCTCTGTAAATTTGAATAGTAAAGAAAAGAAAACGATAGAGTACAAGAAAGATTCTTTTGTCAAAAATTAGATGTAATTTTGTTGTAAATACAAAATGGATAGGTGGCACAGCACTCAGGAAACTACTAATTCATAATAAACTGATAAACAATGGATAATTTCTAAAATATTAGTTTGTCGTTTTTTGTGTGCATAATTATGTCGTTAGCTTGATGTATGGATATCTTCTTTCCCATCACGTAGTAAACAATGAAGTGTTTTGTGTACAATAACAAAAACAGACCTAATTTTCCAGTTTTACTTGTAACTGGACTCAGCAAAGAGGGAGCAATTTTCAATGCAGTGCGGTGAGCAACGTAGAGGGGTGGTACAGAAACTCGAGCGTCCGTATCAAAGCACATTGGTTCAGTATCATTCCACTCGTTGTTGTGAGTGCTTATCAGTACCCACATATTTAGAAAATGTCGCAGTTAGATATGTTTTGGAAACGGCGGAAGAAACTAGAACATGTAATAGCGAGTATGTCCGATTTAGAATACGAAGGTGATAAATGTGTAAGGTGCGACAACTATTTGACGTGTATCAGCAGGTGGAATTATGAATGCCACGTATAAAGTATAAAACACTGTACTGCAGTCCGCGGCAAACGATACAACGAACAATTAACATTTGATATAGGTGGTTGTTTTATTCTATGTAATCTACCGTTCACTTTACTAGACCGAGAAGTATTTCTTTCCTTCTGTAGCAAGTATTTGGATTATACATTACCAAGTCGGACATCGACAAAGAAACGTTTTGCCATCTGCTCTTGACTATGTTGAAAGAAGAATTAAAGCAGAATTGAAATATAAGAAATTGTGGTTATGTGTCATTTGAACGTGCTGTTGACAAGGATTCAGATGTTCTAATACTAAGACAAATTAGTGAAGGTGAGTCGGAAGATCCATCAAGTTGTCACAAGGATCACAAGGAAGAAACATTTGCAAATATAACATGTAACAACATATAACATGATGTGGAATGGTTGTTTTTATTTTAAACAAAAATTCTGAACTTGAAGTTATAAATAGAAGAAATCTTGATGTTTCTACTACAGTTCTTAAATGAATTAATTAATTAATTAATTGTTTTTTAGTATAACTTCAAACGCGAAATGGACGGCCGTGGATACACAGACATAATTTTAACGGCGCGGATTTGATGCGTTGTATTTCAGCTAGTCGCGCGCCAAACATGAAGTCTTTACCTATAATGTTTTTATAAATACAGAATTTTTAACATAACGTTGCAGTTAGCTGTATATTTGAAAAAAAAATGAACATACACGCTAACAGTTACATATATATCTATATCTTAATAATATAACGAGCCATAGCCTGAAGTTACCGTTTAGTAGTTTAGTAATTTTAACTATTTTTTCAGTGTACCCTCTACGATGATCAATATAGTCCAGCTGTCGAAACTATGAAAAGGTGAAAATTAACGCTTCTATTAAAATTTTATTAAGATGTGAAGATATTTTTAGTTCAATTGGTCAACAATATGAAATTCTTCTTCATAAACAAATGACAGATTTAGGTATTGCATTTCGTGATGAAGAATATCTAAGGAAATTTGGGTATGATAAAACACCTGATTTTAAATTAGAAGTTCCAATTGCAATTGACGGATTCATAATTAATTGGATTGAAAGTAAGGCGCTTTTTGGCGATGAAGATGTGCATAGAGATTACATAAAACATCAGTACTCCAGTTACTGGAACAGGTATGGCCAGACATTTGTTTCAACTATTATTTTTGAAATTGTTGGTGTTTTAGGTTTGGTCCAGGATTAGTTATTTATTGGTTTGGGTATATAGAAACAATAATTCAATCTTCAGAAAAAAGATTCATTGTAAGAAATAATTTACCAAATAATTTTATCGCTATTGGAAAATAAATTAAGCAAAAAATATATTTTGTTTATTTTTTAAATCACTCCCAACTCGACGGGTCATATTATACCGAAATGAGTTACTATCGCCTAATTATAGATTGTCTGCAAAAGTTGTAGGGATTGTTAAAAGCATCATTAAGAAGTTACACATTTATTAGTAAACTTGTCCAATTTCTTACACATACAAGTGGCGTACGCATGCAGTTTTGCATTTAATTTAAATTACAATAAAAATTTACGCACTATACTCACCATTGGCGGGTTAGGTAAGCTCATCTATTGTGGCATATTTATATACGACCGGACTGCATACTAATTTGCACTTCAAGGCTGTTATTCTTCGGTCGTACGCTGGCCGCCTGAGAACCTACTAACTCTCTTACATTTATGTGGTACGCGTGGGCCATGTTTATTTATTAGAAGTGCAAAATACCCTTTTAGAATATAGTACAAGATTTTTAGCTGGATGTACTTTTTTTGCATCACATTTTAATGCCTACGGAGTTACGCGTGTGGAAATTTTTATGGTAGCTAAAGCAAATCAACTCACTGCTAGGCACTGCTCCTTCTGGAATGGACTTGCCGGTGCGAGACACTGCAAAATCCTTGGGAGTCATCCAAGTGATAGAAGTCGCCGAATCGTAGTAGACTCTTCCTTGTGTAGAAACTGTGGGACTACAGAGGAGGCTCCTACACTAAAACTGCCTGGAGCCACAATAGGTCTTCTGGGCAAGTTGTTTTTTGGAAGAGGAGAAAAAAAATTATATATCCGTAAACAAAACCATCCGTGGTAGCACACAATATTTTTTCTAGCCAAATATACGACAGTGGTATAGACTATTATGTGCATTTGGAAAATCAACATGTAATTTTCGCATACTGCATTATACAGATATTTTCTTAACCATGTCTTTACATAATAATAATAATAATAATAATAAAAAAGAAAAACAAGAACGCTTTTCACCCGATATCGAAGCCACCACCCCAGGAGCGATACAGAAAGATTTCACACGTCAAGAACACACGGTGGAAGGGGAGTTCCCTCAATCTTTGACATGAAATATAGACAAGTGGATAATCTGCGTAAATACTTCTTAGCAAGGAAGAATGAAAGTCCCATACATAGAGCAGTGGTAGAAATGGATGATAAAATCACGCAACTCCAACTCTCCACCCCTGACTACAACCCCCTCGAAAACATCCAAACGAGTGAAGAAAAAATCCGAACATGGAAAACGAAAGCCGTACATGGGAGATACCCTGCGCAGCTAGACGAAGGCCACATTGGCTGGCTCTCCTCTTGAATGGATAGCAAGCAATTTCGAAGATATAGACATGGTAGAGGTAATATGTTAAGGTATTGAAAAATCAGGCGGCACGAATCAGTAAAATGTGCTCCAACTATAGATCCTACTACCACTTTTTGTCCTATAAGATCTCTTTTGCACTCGCAGATGAACCCCAGAGCAGGATGCCGTATCTTAGACTAGATTCCACTTCCGCGTAATATACAGACATTAGCGTATTTATGCTCAATTTTGAACGTAGATGGCGAAATAGATAAGACTGTTGACGTTGCGTTGGCTAGAGTGTCACAGTGTTCAGTCCATAACCAGTTTTCTTGCAAGGTAACGCCTAGGAACTTTGTTGCTTCATTTTGTGCAAGAATGTGGTCGTCAAGCTGTAATGCATAAATAGGTGCTCTTCTCTGTCTCGTATGAAATACGAGATACTTAGTTTTTTCCAGGCTCAAAGAAAGTTTATTATTGGTAAACCATTGGTATAATACGTTACTAATATCATTAGCTAACTTTTCAGTGTTTTCGTTGGTAGCAATAAGGATCGATAAATCGTTAGCGTACATAGTTACATAAACATCTAATAGAAATTGCACTATGTCGTTTATGTCTAGGGTAAAGAGCACAGGACCTAGCACAGATCCTTGTGGGACGACATGCTCTATAGGTAAACAGCGGGATCGCGCCGTTTCAATAGTTTGCAAATTTAATTCTGACGAACTGACTACGATCGCTTAAGTAAGATGTAAACAATGCACTTATAGAACCTCGTATTCCATAGCACTGCAACTTTTCAATTACCTTATCATGCTGTACACAGTCAAAAGCTTTCTGGAGATCGCAGAAAATAGCAATGGGGGATGCACGTTTCTCAATGCTCTTCATTAGCTCATCATAAAAGCCCATCAATGCCGTTGTAGTAGATCTGCCACTGCGAAATCCGCGCTGTGTCTCAGACAATATGTCAAATTTGTCCAGAAAAGGAGTAAGGCGATCAAGCATGCAATATTCGAAGATCTTGGATATGGTAGAGATTAACGCAACAGGCCTATAATTCGTAACATCACCTCTACTGCCCTTCGAATACTGTATGGTCGGTTGTGAAAGTTGATTTAAATTTACTATTATGCTCGATACAATTAAGACAACTCAGTATATCAGACTTACAGTCTTTAAAATTATGGTTACCGCCGCACTTGGGGCACTGCTCCAGAGATTTACACTCTTTCGAAAAATAACCATATCTTGAACATTTGAAGCACCGTATGACGTGGTACGACTCCCGCACTCGACAGCGTCTCCATCCAATATATAAGTTTTCCCTTCCAATTATGTCCTTAAACGTAGCCGGATCTGCCTCAACAATCACATTCACATTATTTGGCTTTTTATTTATCACGCGTACAATTGGAAACACCGTTGTTGCTAGTTTTTGCAGCCTGTTTTGAGAGAAAACATTGTCACTAAATTTGTCTCTATCCAAAATATCATCCGCACTAACCTTCTCAATTAAAATTTTTGGGTTAATTTTCTTAGGGACTACGGTATTATAGCTTTTACCAATTTTATTCGTAATATTCGACTTTAATATTTCAATGTTTTTAGCATCTTTACAATTAATCATCACGCTGCCGTCTTTACGGGGAACAACATTATTAATTTCTACAGATAATTCCACAGGATTTAGAGCATGTTTAATTTCTTGACACGTTACACTTGAAGTTTGTTTCGAATTCACCGGTTTAACAATCAAAATATTTTTCGCATTATTTATTTTTACTGCAGCACTATACGAGGGCGACATCTTATTTTCGCTAGTAGTATTCATGATTTTGGGCTGATCGCGCTCTAGAAACTCTATGCGCCGTTTTTGTAACATGTTTACATTTTCGAGTTCTCTTATAACCTTCTCCAATAATAAGATTTGCGATTTTAGCATTTTATTTTCTCTTTGTATACTAACATTATCTTCACTTTGCAATACCTCAACGATTTTTATAACTGTAGTCTCCATGATGCTTTGCTCAGAGGAACTCGATGACACTGGAGCACAAGTTTAACACTTCCACTCTTTCCTCTCGCAAGTTAAGCCTGCTTTTACACTGGCATCTAAACATTTTGAGTGTATACACTTTGTTTTACACAGGAAACACGGTTGACTTTTACTTAAACTTATATATACATATGTTAACGTGGTCGAGAAATATAATAGTCAATATGAAAATATGTTTAATTAACAAATAAAGTAACATATACTGATGAATATAGAAATTACCGACGCGACTACGCACACGCTGCCTTCAATACTAATCTTCGCACATGCGCACGTTCAACACTCGGCCTCGCTGTCAGGGAAATCGTCCTCGGTTTTCTCGATAAGATTTGATGGAACACACCAAAGTTTCATGTGTTCGGATGAATGAAGGGACTGGTACTAACGCTGTGATCTTTCTGCACCCTCAATGTCGCGTAACAAATAGCGATCATTTCCTAAGTCCTTGGAATTTTGGACGAAGCTTGCGAGGTTCCTTTGTTGTGGCTGGTTCACGGTAAACTAATACAAGGTCACCAGGTATATATTGGTGAGGAGGTCTCCTTCGTTGTTCAAAGCGTCGTTTTTGCTCGACTTGTTGCTTTTGAATCTTCTCAAGAGCTTCTAACATTAAGGCTTCTTGATCAATACCATCATCTTCATTAAAACAATTTCTTGGTTGAAAGCCAAATAAGAGGTCATGTGCAGTTTGACCCGTTGTTCTGTTAGGAATCGAGTTTATGGTTTATGGCTTTATCTTAACATCCTAGTCTCTGCAATTCTCTCTCGTATATGAAGACGTAATCGCTGGGGTAATGGTTTTGTTATACCGCTCGACTTGTCCGTTTGCTCGCGGTATTGCAGTAGCAGTCTTAATATGAGTGATTGCGTTTTCTTTAATGAAACTGTTAAATTGCGCAGAGGTAAAAGCTGTTCCTCTGTCAGATATAAGTCTTTGTGGAGAACCAAAGATTCCAAAAATGGTTTCTACTGTTTTTGTGACATTTCTTGTCTTGGTGTCTTTGACAGCTTCTATGTAGGTGTACTTCGTGAAATTGTCTACATATAAACAAGGACGTGTGTGTTGCTCTTTGAACTCTTAGGAAAAGGACCCAAATGGTCGATATTCACTGTATGAAATGGTATTGGAACTCGTTCAATGTTATGCAGTTCACCCTTTTTCTTTCCTCCTTTTACTTAGTGATAGGCGCATTCCACACACATATCTAGATAACTCTTCACTTTCTTTCTCATCCTTTGAAACCAATAATGTTTCCTTAAGACCAGTAATGTCTTCTCCAGTCCAAAATGGCCCATATCATCGTGACTGCCCTTAATTACGTTCCATATGATGTTTGCTGGTACGACCCATTTAAGTCCACCATTTACTTTGCGGTAGAGGATATTATTATCCAACTGATAATGTTGATGAATTTGTTTCTCGTCATTGGATTCAGGCTTTCTTTTGCATATTTCTCGTATATTAACCAATCGTTTTATTATCTTCTAATTGCATTGTTAACACCCAATCTTGATCTTCTATTCGAACTGTCAAAATATCTATCGATTAAACTTCGGTTGCTCGTGCGTTTTCGTTTGGATTGCGGCTCAAAACGTCAGCATGTAACACGCGATTACTGGGTCTATGTTCTATACTGAATTTGTATTCTTGCAATTTTAACACCCAACGAGCAATTCTTGGAGGAAGATCTTGTTTCTTCATTATTGTCTTTAGCGAATTACAATCAGTCACAACTTTGAATTGTCTCCCAAGTAAGTAAACTCGAAAGCGCTCTAATGCTTCCACGACCGCTAACGATTCCAACTCGTAGCTATGATAGTTGTTTTCTGCTTGACTTGTTTTATTGCTTCACCATCGTCTTTTTGAACCAATATTCCAGCTAACCCATCCTTGCTTGCGTCAGTATGCACTTCGATAGACATCAGGATTGTATAAAGCTAAAACGGGTCGGGTCGTTTGCTCAAAGATTGCTTGAGATATTTGAAAGCTTTCTCTTGTTCGTCTTCCCATTTCCACGGAGTATCTTTTCTTGTCAGCAATGTTAGTGGTTTGGCTATGGTCGCATAGTTCTGAATAAATCTTCGGAATAATCCAGTCAATCCTAGAAATTGTCGAACTTCACGTAGGTTTACAGGTCTCTTGAAATTCTTCACGGCTTCAGTCTTCGTTTCTCCAGGACGAACTCCTTTGGCATCTATCTGAAACCCAAGATATTCCACATTTTCTTGTAGGAAGTGACACTTCTTCAAATTCAAGGTGATGCATTCTTTCTGTAACAAATCTAAAACAATTTTTAATTTATTCAATCCATCTTCGACAGTAACACTCGGTATCAATAAATCGTTCATGTATACGGATACGAAATTTAACGGGAGTTTCGCTGATATAACACTCATTAATCGCGAGAAAACACTATAGGTCCATTTACTAACCCGTACGGTAATCTATTAAATTAGTACTGTCCGTCTGTGGTAACAAAAGAAGTTAAATGGCGACATTCTTTGCCTATTGGAATTTGGTAGTAACCACTCGCGTAGTAAAATATTTATTATTTGCCAATTTATTTAAGTTGTTCATCGATATTCATCATGGGCACACACTCCCTTTTGGTTACCGCATTTAACCGTCTATAGTCCACACACATTCGTTCGGTACCGTCACGTTTGCAAACTATCACCGGGCTGGCATAATTTGACCGCGATTCGCCTACTATACCTGCATCTAATAATTCGTTTATTGTTTCTGTAACAATCTTACGTTGGGCGTATGGTAATCGGTACGGACGACACATAACGGGTTTACTCGACGTGTAAGTTCAATGTTCATGTTTATTCGATATGTAGATCCAATCTCTTTAAAACAATTAGCAAAACATTGGGCATATTCATTTAACACTTTGTGTGATTCTTCCTTCTCTTTTCCGCGTAAATTCGGGTTCCTACTGTAGATTTGGTCTATCTTCTTCCGCTTCACTTCGTTTTTAACTTCATCGCTGTTTGCATCTTTCAATTCGAAATTATTTTCTTCATTCTTCACAATCTCGTTTTTCTTTCTTCGTAATTTTTATTGTGCTCTATCTGGTATACTTCCTTAACACTGACGTTCTCTATTTTCAACATTTTACCTTGAATAGTTATTTTTATATTGTGATCGTCTAAACATTTCGTCCGATTATTATAGGGTGATTTTGCGAATAGTCTGGCACGATATAAATATCCGCCACTATTTCAACATCATCAATTCTGAAAGAATACGTGCATTTACCAATGGTTTGGCAACTACTGCCTCTAAATCCACTCACTTTAACTATACACTTTTGTTCACCTCAGAGCGGGCCATGGGAAGTTACACTAGACGCATAGAATGCAGTGCGATGTGGCAACGCGTAGGCATGCGCCACGCAAGATCGCTCGTCGATCACGACATCACGAGTCATTTAGTGTTCGTCTATGCATCCGTAAAGGTGGTTATCATGTCAGTTTATACAACCGCAGAGAAGGTACAAATCATTTCGTGGTATTTTGCTGGCAATTCCAGCCGTACCACGGCCGATTTATTTGCTGTTGTGTACGTGAATCGGCCTATTCCTTCGCATTCGACGATTGACAGGATCGTATATGCATTTAGGAAATATGGCTGTGTCGGGTATTGCCGTAAGTGCCAACAAATCAACGAACAGCCTCATATCCCTCTCATACCCCCCGAGCGGGAGGAGAGAGACGTGAGGGTTTGTTCGTTGGTTGAAATGGGCGACCTTAGGCGTACACGGCAAATTGCAGACGAAATCGGTGTCAGTAGAAGTACAGTAAGGCGAATTCTTAAACGCAACAAATATAAAAGTTACAAAGTTCAAAAGTGCCAGAAAGTTTTTTCCGAGGACAATATTGCAAGAATGGAATTTTGTGAGTCCATGATGGAAAAGGCTAATAGGGACGAATATTTTATACAAAATATTCTGTTTACCGACGAGTCTTCTTTTCCACGTCATGGCAAGCATAATCCCGCAGTCGTGCGATATTGGTCTCGGAAGAATCAACATCTAGTCCGTAATGTTAAAACTCAGTATCCCGAAAAACTTAACGTTTGGGCGGGTATCTTAGGTGATAACATTATAGGGCCATTTGTTATCGACGGCAATTTGAATGGAGTAAAATATTTAGATTTGCTGCGAACACGAATTATTCCTGCTGTCCGTCAACTTAACGTCGATTTTGATGCAATTTGGTTTATGCAAGACGGTTGTCCCGCGCATAACAGCAGATTAGTAAGAGAGTTTCTAGAAAACACTTTTCCTAATCGTGTTATTTCCGGGAAGGGTACGATAATATGGCCACCTCGATCACCCGACCTCAATCCCTGCGATTTTTTTCTGTGGGGTTATGTCAAGGAAAGTCTTTACAGTTTTGCAACAATACCGAACTTACAACAGTTGCAAGTAGAACTGTTCAGAATTTTCGCGACAATAACCCCTAGAAATCTCGAGGGAGTGAGGCGGGAGTTTTACAATAGGCTCGGCTATTGTTTAGTAGAAGAGGGCGGTATTTTCGAATTCTTGATAAAGTGACATTGTTAAAATTTAAAGTTATTTTGCAGATTTATTTACTTTTATCTTTTAAGAATCGTTTTTATTTTATTATTACTTAGAATTACTTTTCCGTTTGCGTAGCAGCTATGAATACAAAAATAATAATTCTTTGGAGATATAACTCTATCGTTTCTAACGAAATCTGAGCATATGGGCAAATTACGCATACAGAACGGATATGCGCTACCGACCATACTCTTGCTCGATTTAAATTCAACTGAATTGTGTATGCAATATGCATGAGTGTCGACGCCAGACGCAAGCTACAACGCGAAGGGGGGAATACGCTGTTGCAATTCACACTGCTATGGCCCGCTCTGAGGTGAACTAATGTGTAGATGTTTCATAGTTCAAACTTAGATTACATGCATCACTGTATTGTGCAGTAACAACTTCACTACCAAGATCAATAAAAGCCATAATTTGTCATTGATAGTTTTCATCTTGTGATACTCATCAGGTGAAGTTTTATTTATCTTATTCACATTCTTTGGCGTTTCGTTACAGTTCTTTGCAATGTGTCCTATTTTATTGCATTTAAAACATTTTATTTTCGTGGCTGGTTTTGGACATATAGTTGAGATATGCCCTTGTTCACCGTAGTTGTAACATTTCTTTCCGGTAACTACTTCAGAAAATTTCGGCGATTCGCTCAACTAAAAAAAATTGCAACAGAGCTAATATTTTACTATTTTTCATACAATTAGATGCTCTAAATGAGTTCGTTAAATTGTTTGGTACAAAAACATCCTGTTTATCATTTCGTTCCGCAGTTTTCTAAAGATCTCAACGTCAATATTTCTGCAACCATTTCCTACTTTTAAATGTAATTCCTGAAGAGAATTAATTTCGATTTTATAAACTTAAGTGCTTAAAGTAACAGCAAAGACATATTTAAATAAATATTTCTGCAACCATTTCCTACTTTTAAATGTAACTCGTGAAGAGAGGGGGGTTTTGCTAGTGCTTGAGGGGTGAAGGGACGGTAAAATAGAGCAGATAGAGAGTGTCATGCACTGACAAATGGAACACTACAAATGTTCATAGAGTACACCAGGAGTACATCTGAACTACTCCTTATGTCAAATGGAAAGCACCAATTATTACGACTCTAAATTTATTTTAAAATTACCGCCTGAAATGTTGTTTCTATACTACACCTGCAGTGGCGCTGTTATGGATCGGTATGCAGTATATTAGATTCCCATCTAAATATACTCTCTTATCTATGGCTGCAGGATTAACTTAAAAAGAGAATGGATAGGTACATGATAGATACACAGAAATTAATGCTGCGAGCCCGCGTTTTGACATAAATGTCAAAACCGTGAACTGACGTTTTAAATTCTGGGCACAATTATGAGCTGTTTAGCGATTGCTAGGTAACGCACACTCTATACGTCTATACCGTATCATTTCTGTCTGCTAACCGTTGAAGAATGAAAATACGAGTCATATACGAGTGATGTGATTGGTCTACAGCCCGTGTGTAATAGAGACTAGACTATATTTCATCTATGGACTAGACACACGACGTACTTGCATTGAAATATATGCCGCTTTTTTATTCTTTTCTAACTAATGAAATAGTGTATAGAGCCATCCTTCATTGGCATGCGGTAAAGCACGAGTTAGAGGCGCTGGTGAAGGTGCTGTTTATCGTATATGAGTAGAGATGGCGCTGCCTACATGACGTTTTTGAAATATTCGAATTCTTTTTTGTACATCACACGTAAGTGAATATTTGGTGATTATTTTAGTGATTATTTTCTACAAGAATGTTTTGTATAATATATGGATGCTCTGAAACGGAGGTGGAAAAGTTATTTTGCTTCCCAAGACAAGTTGAGAGGTAAGTAATCATATATACATATATCGAAGTTTGTAATTACCTATACTACCTAATAATTTTGTTGAATAGGTGTAACATTTGGTTCCGTGCAATGGAAGTGGGGCCTCAAGGCACAGTATAAGGACATATCCGAATTTATAATCGACATTTTAGTGCAGAAAGTTTTGCGTCTCCCGGAAATTTTCAATTGAAGAAGGATGCGGTTCCAACATTGTTTCCTGCTGCACAAAGCCTACAATAGCCCAGCCAAAGTACGCCTGATGTGAGTTCTTTACATACCGTATGTCCGTATTTTCTTAGGGTAAGCAAACGTGTTCTGCACGCGCAGACTTATTCTACCCGACGCATAATGGCATAATGTCAGGGAGTCTCGGACTATTGTTTACTGTTCTATTTCTATTCACATATTATTTGCATTCTGCACCTCTATTTTTGTTATTGCCTCTTAGTTATCTATTTGTAATTCTTTCCTTGAAATAAACATTTAAAATACAATCACTTCTATTTATTATTCTTACGGACGTATTATTTGTTATTGTCTTTGACAATATTGTTATTCTACTGTAAATAACAGTATTGTCAAGTACAATCACTAGATATTTAAATTTAATTCAAGTGTAATTCAATAAATATGTACGTAATAAGCGACTTTTTGAAATATAGCGGGAAAACACGTTTACGCCATCTACTCCATGCTTTACGTTTTTGTGAGAGAGAAAGCTATACAAAACCGCATTCAAATTAACATTAAGTTCATCGTCTGATCTAGTCTGTGCACGTGGTGAAGAATTGATGCCATTATGCAATTGGATAAAAAGGCAGAATGTATACAGGCTAACAACTTGAACTACGAAAGCCTATTGATAGGAGAGGGTGGTGGGGGTTAAAATTAAATGTATCTATTTTACTATTGTCCTGTGCTATTGTCAACTTATTATATGACAGGAATGCCAGAGGTTATGTCAAATACTTTACCGAACCATCAAACTATCCTAATGGAATACACAATTAACGAAAAAGTGCAAATTATAAAGTGGTTTTATAATTTGCCATAGTATTTGACGTAACCACTGACATTCCTGTTATACAAACAGTTGACAATACTAAAATGGATACATTTAATTTTACCTCCCACTACCTTCTCCTATCAATAGGCTTTCGTAGTTCAAGTTGTTATCCTGTATATTATTCAACAGCCGTAGAGAAACACATAACACCCATGCTGTAATCATACAATCGCCGTAGGATGTCAACCGTCAAAATTCTGTTTTCGTATGGAAGCGTTTTGATTCATGCGCAAGCTAGTACTCAACTATCTGTTCTGCAATCTCGTACATTTCCGGTAGTATACATTTAAAATCTTTTTATTCAGACATACATAAACAAAACGAAAAATAATCTAAAAAATACTTCGCTTATAGTTTCAGCAGTTATGTCAAAACTTATCTGTCAATATCAAAATGAAGCCTATTTATATTTGTTTTATATTTTATTACAAGTGCAATCTTATACAGGATAACAACTTGAACTACGAAAGCCTGCGCGACCAAGTAAATCTGACCCCCGGAAAATATGCGAACTAATTTACCAACGTCTTGCCCCGCACCCCCTCTAACCTACACTTTACACGTTTGACAGCTCTGTACAGTCCCGTTCATGCTCCGTCATTTATAGTGCTCGTTTACTTGTTTATCAAATCGTTGTTTTCATTTTCTCTTGTATTTTCGTCGTTTCTATTATTTGTTGCTTCTTTTTGAATATCCGAACAGTTTTTCTTAAAACTATTTCATTTTCTGTTGTGAGCTAAAGGTAAGTAATAATATAACCTCAATTATTTTTACGCGTCTATTTATGTTACAAATATGTTGTAGATTATCCATCATCTTCATTATGGCTAAACGAAAATCGGAGAAAGATGACGTTTTGACTATACTGGAGACAGTTATCGAGTTTTGTGAGGAAGAGAAACGAACAGGCCACTATGCTTTTCCTGTAGATCAAGTCATTAGAAGAGTAGCTGCAATGACAGGAAAATCAGAAAAAACTATAAAGCGTATCAAAACCAATTTACTCAAGAGTTTGGAGGACCAACCTTCTTCATCTTCTACTTTATAGAGCCAAGAAAGGAGAAAAAGTCGAAAATTATATTAGATGATGCGGACAAGTTATATATTAATATAAATATTTAACGTACTTTATATTTATTTCAATTTAATTCTTAGATCTGTATTGCGGAACAAGATCACATCTATGTACACTGTCAGTAAGACTGTACCTACTTTACAAAGTTTACATTCATATATGAAATCTGAAACTGAATTCTCCGGCTGCAAAGAAACTTTACGGAATATTATTATTGATATGGGTTACAAGTACAAAAAATGTGAATCGAACAGAAAAGTATTAATGGAACGACAAGATATTGTGGCCTGGCGAGCACGATATTTACGTTTTAAAATGTATAACGATAGTCTTGGTGAAAACAGAAGACCCGTGGTGTATCTCGATGAGAGTTACGTACATAAAAATTATACTGTCTCAAAGTGCTGGCAAAGTTCAGAAGAAAAAGGAGTGCTCAAAAAAGATGGCGCAGGACAACGATGGATCTTATGCCATGCTGGTGGTGAAATGGGATTTGTTGATGGGGCTTTGCTACTATTCAAATCAAAAACAAAAAGTGGTGATTATCACGATGAAATGAACTACGAAAACTTCTCAAAATGGTTTAAAACACAATTAATACCAAATCTACCACAGAATTCAATTATAGTTATGGATAACGCACCATATCACAGTGTCCAAGTCAATAAACCACCTACATCCTCATCAAAGAAAGCAGATATTATGTCTTGGCTTTTGTTGAAGAATATACAATATCACCCAGGGATGTTAAAGTGTGAATTGCTGGAATTAGTGACGTAATAAACCAGAACCTGAATATGAAATAGACAATTATGCAGCAACATTAGGTCATTCGGTGTTAAGATTACCGCCATATCACTGCGATCTTAACCCAATCGAAATGATTTGGAGCATGGTGAAAAGGAAGGTGGCCTCAAGAAATATTGATGGTAGTTGCGATGTTGAGGGCTTAATTTTGCGGGCGTTTAGTGAAATTACTCCAAATTTATGGCAAGCAGAATGCAAACATGTTCACAAAATAGAAAACGAATATATCGAAAGGGACCAATTAATGGATATACACGAAGAATTTATTATTAGATTAAGCGAATCAGATTCAGAAACGGATTGGTTACAATCGGATGATGAATAAGAATTTTGTAGTGTATATAGGTGTAATGCTATATTAATTATTTCTTGTATTACTTTACTATTTTTAAATAAATGATATATATCCTTGTTGTTTTCTCCAAAATGTTTTAAATATGTGTATGCATATTCATATTATAAGATTCTACCTTATTTTAACTACAATCGTAACATTAACATTTGACATGAACGATACGACTGATTTAAATACTGGCGCGTTAAGTTTTTGTCTGGGAATGTACACAACAAACCGACGGTGCTGCTTGAAGGGTCACGCTTCGTTGGTCGGACATTATATTGATAGGAGAAGGTAGTGGTGGGGGGGGGGGTAAAATTAAATGTACCTATCCATTTTACTATTGTAAAGTGTTTGTACGACAGGAATGTCAGTGGTTATGTCAAATACTATGACAAATTATAAAACCATTTTATAATTTGCACTTTTTCATTGTGGATTCCATTAGGATAAAGTTTGATGGTTCGGTAAAATATTTGACATAGCCACTGACATTCCTGTCATATAAAAAGGTGACAATAGTAAACTGGATACATTTAATTTTAACTCCAACCACCTTCTCCTATCAATAGGCTTTCGTAGTTCAAGTTGTTACCTTGTATACATTACCAAATTTATTCCTAATTATCAAAGTTTCAAGATCCAATTAGACTACTGGTACAAAAAATAGTATATACATACTTCGGTTGAGAAGACTATTAATGCCAGAGTGAGTGGCGAGATTAAATCCCGAGGCGCGCAGCGCCGAGTGATTTAATGCCACGCAGCCAACCTTAGTATGTAATATATAGACACATCGAAAAAAATTATAATTAGAGTAGGGTATGTGAATGGCTTGTTACTTTAGCCACATTCACATAATTACATTTTATTCCTTGACATTTAATTTGAGGTTATAAACTTTGGTTACAACAAAATGTCAAATAATAAATGTCATTACGTGGTAGTGGCTAAAGCAACGTTCAAAAACCTTTACATAGCCTACTCCAATTATGTTTTTTTTTCGATTGCACGTTACTATTAACGATACAAGTTTTAAAAGTGCAATTTTATTTCACGAGTTAAAAGTTTGCGACACGAGCCTTAGCGAGTGTCGCAATTTACGAGTGAAATAAAATAGCATTTTTAACACGTGTATTGTACACTATTTTTTATACAACTGTTTATATTTAATTAAATGAATTAGGATTTCTACAAAATTTTTTGACATTTTATGACAAATATAAAATGTATCACAAGTCAGAGGTGCCAGTCACGGTAACGCACTGATATATTAGAATTAGAAACGTCAAGAAAGTTTTGTTGACGTTTTTTATTCCTATTAAAATAATAAAACTGGATCTTGATGAGATTGATTGAAATTAATGATGATGCGTAATGAATCCATATTATATAGTAATTGTTGTAATGCCAATGTATGTACATATATATCAATATTTACATCAATAAAGTAACTGTCAGCGTTATAAACATTTTCGCACTAGTGTTAATAGTAGTGTAGTTTATACAACGAGTCAATAATGACAGTTATTATTCCCGAGAGCTGAATTTACGAACCGAGCCGCGTGTATTGTTCTTATAAAGACAAATCTGCCATTAAACAGTACCGAAAGTTTTAAATATCGACGAAAAGATATAGGCCACATAGTAAACAATACAAGTATACCTCCAACACTAGTTCTAAAAATTACCGCATAGTGGCGTGTCAGTTAATGTAAATTGCCAATATCACGACGACGTGCGTTATTAGGTTTGAAGAAACATAAGTTTAGGCCATACAAAGTGAGGAAACAACAGCAACTCCTATTGACTGATCCTGAACGATGCTTAGAATTCTGCAATTGGTATCTTCAACAAATTCAGGAGGATCCATCATTTTTTAGAAAAATTATTTGGACGGATGAAGTCTGCATTAGCAGTGCCGGAATTTTTAACCGACACAATAAACATTGGTGGTCTGATGTTAACCCCTTCCGTGCCGTCGATGTTCAAAATCAGGGTCGATTCGGCTTTAGTGTTTGGTGTGCCCTATTTGACAATCATATTCTGGCATACCAAATTTATCAAGAAAAATTAAATGGTCAACAGTATTATAACATCATAAACCAACATGTAGTAGAAGAATTTTTGGAAGAACTGCCTTTGAACGAGATAAGAAATATATTTTTCCAGCAAGATGGCGCACCGCCCCATAACACTGGAATAGTCTCAGGATTGCTGACTGAGCATTATTATTATTATTGTGAATAAAGCATTGCAACATATACTTTTCGTAATTTTCATAAGCCATCGCAAATTTATAATTTTAAAGTGAAGCAACAATCAAATAATCAACTGACAGATTCATGTATGTTGAATGACACACGCCTACTAACGAAAAGCAATGAAATGATGAAAATCAATGGAAAATGTTAATTTTTTGCTATAATACAGTGAAAACGAACGAATAGCCCCCACATGATGTATATCATTGAAATGGCCAAAAAATCCTCTTTTTAATGATATCATAGCCAACTATATATTCCATATAAAAAAATACAACTTTATGTCCTACCTCGAATTTAGAAAATGATATATATCATTGAAATGGCCAAAAAATCCTCTTTTTAATGATATCATATCCAACTATATGTTCCATATAAAAAAATACAACTTTATGTCCTACCTCGATTTCGAAGATTTTTTCAAAAATTCTCTAACGCCATTGCATTCTAAACAAAAAAGTGCCTGAAGAACGTAAAAGTCATTTTTGTCAATTTTCATAAATAGCCGAGATATCGTGATAAAACGAAAATGGGAAAAATCGAATTTTCAGGGATAACTCGAAACCGAAAGCCGATAGCCAAATTTGGTTTTCACCATCATCCTCTTCTCGAAGAGAGGACCGTTTTTTGATACCTCTTATAGTTACCGAGATCCCCTATTAAAACATCGAAATTTGCCCATCCTGTACATACAGTCGAGGTCAGACAATACAAGCGTTTTTTTTTAATTGTATGATGTAAGTTTGTGTTCCGGTATGATCTGACATTTGATTTTTATGACAAGCAACTTAAGCTAAAGCTGGTCTTACAATAATAAAATTTCAAATTTTTGACATATATGAAATTTAAGGTTGTACTACATTTATCTGGCCACGACTGCGCACATATAACACTTTTTACATCCATGAGATGTATTAGACCGTGGGTCTATTGTGCCCCCTTATATGAGGTGTAAGCTGCTGGGTTTTGCCCGCAGTCACAGCTCCCCATCCAGCCTGAGAGAGAAATTTGCCCACCCTGTACACATACCAGAATGCAAATTATGTAGTGGACTGCTTTTTGATAAAATACGAAATAAGTACCATAAAAACTTGCCAAAGAAATCAAAAGCTAATAACATAAATCAAGTATTTGGCAAACAATAGTTACAACGTTCTACAACTATCGTTTTGAGAAATAATCAAGTAATGAGAAGTCATTTATGCAACCTACAAAATATGTGTCTTGACATTGATGTATGTACAGTTCTCTACAATAACTGGTTAATATGTTTGATGATGTAACTGAAGAGCAGCAGATAAGTAGCAGTTACAATGACGTTTTTAATAACGCCAAATTTCTAAGAAATCGAAACTTTGAATCATCTATCCATGATAGACAGGAAAGGAAGAATTTTATATCTGATGACACACTCCTTTTACCTTCTATTAGTATAAATGATAAAAGGTCTTCCAGTAGAACAGCGTGTCTTAAAGAGAATGTATCCAAATTTAACTCGGAAAACAGTGTTTTTAAATTACCTAATATAGTTTCTGAGCATGAAAAGCACTTGGATAAACAAGTTATTCTCAGCTATACTAATGAAAATGTTAGTAGTGAAGTGACAAAACCCAAACGTGGACTGGAAGACTCGTTAAGAGAATGTTTGAAAGACTATGATAGACCAAGATGCTACTTAGAGGGTATTTTTTTATTATCAATGCCTATACAATATCATTTGAGAGTTGCTTCAGTAGCGCTATATCTGCTATATATTCTTTCCATAGATTTCGATTTCGTTCCGTTTTTCAAACTTCGATCTAGTTACAGTTCTTTGAATTGAGAATTTGGATTATTTTCAGATTCTAGGTTCTCGCCGGCCTTCTTTCAAGACATTGTTACGCTGTATCGATAAAAACCAATTGGAGTAATTTGAACAAGTTAACAAACAGCGTCGGAGCAATGTTATTATTCTAACTCCCATTTCTCAGTCATGAATGGAAAAAGATGGTCGTTATAAAAATTGTTTTATAGATATTTGCTTTGGTCAGGTGGAATACTTTTCTTTTATTTTGGAAAACCGATTTTAAGCTTGTTTTGATTACAATTAATTCATCATCCACAATCACCTCAATTTTTTCATTTCTGGTTGTCAGAAGCGGTTTTCTTTCTGATTCTGTTAGGTATCACATTTTCTTTTGCTTTTTTAGACTAATAGTAGTTATGTCTTTTCTTGCTTGATTCTCACATCAAATTTATATGGATGCTTATATACATACAATATATAGATTTATTGAGGAAAAGTTCGGTCATATTCTATTAAATGATATATTATTCTTAGATTTCTTACCTTCAATTTGTAATGCAACTAAGGTAAACGATGGTCATTTGCACTACAAATCGGAGATAAGAAATCTAAGAATAAGATATTATTTAACTTTGAATAATATTTGTGTCAAAATTACAGTTAAAATTTCTTCAAAAACATTTGTATCACAGGTTTTGGGAATTTGACCGAATATATATTGAAAAAAATGAAATCAAATGGTCTTACCTTATAACATAAATTAAATACTAATATTCCTAGTTATTCATTTTGCTTAATACGCAACAAGGAATAACGTTTTTTTATGCTACAGGTGAAACTAAAAGTACACGTCATTTAATGTTGGAAATAAATGAATTTTATTTGGATATTGCCCAACAGTTGCGATATCTGAAAGGAAACTTGTTAGATAGTGCTCGACTGAAAATAGAAGGGACACCTAGTGATACAGAGAGTGTTTCCAGTTATGAGAGTGAATTACAAAAATTAATTTTTTCAATTGAGCAAGATGATCAGAAAGTAACAGAAAATGTGAAGGCTCTCGAGGTATGTTACCGTTTGCTGTTACTATTATTAGGCCAGTAAGTTGAAAATATCTTTTCGAAGGAACTTAAAAAAGAAAGGACTATCATACACCAAGAAATTGAATCCCTTTCTGGAGAGTCAGAAATAAGCAAAGAACAAACAAAGGAGTCAAATTTCCAAATTCTTAAAGATGTAATGAAATGTCAGACTCAAGAACATACCCGTAAGTTTTATAGGAATTAACTAATCGTCTCGGTGCAAGACGAAATTTATATTAACGGAAATCAGATTTCCCCATTGTAAATTATTCCATGTTCATTCATTTATACATACATGTTTCCAATGGAAAACGTTCAATTCACGCGTCCTGCATCACAATTAACCTACATATATGTACGAAGAACACAAAATTGATATCTATATACATATGTATATGTTCACTACAAAACCGCGTCCCGTTAAAAAGTTCTTTCACTTTTATTCGATTATTCAGAACATAGTTCCTCGCAAAATAAACTGTAAATAAATATAAAAGATGCAACATAATTGTTTTTCTATTAAATAATGGGCTTACTAAAGATATTACATAATCATCATACAATGTAAACATGCCTCATGTAGTAGTAGCGATGTCAATTCTCAGTTCTGGACACACTCGATTGCCTTTAAAAAATAGATATTTGAGGAAACGGCGCTGTACTTCCTCAATTCAAAGTTCAGGCAGATGTAGTGAGGTGACCAGATTTGTGACACATGTTCCAATTGAGTAATACCGACAGTAAAAAAGTGACGTTTTTAAAAAAAATTTAAGTTCACATCGATGAAAGTCACTATTTTTAAACAGAACATCCTATATATTATTGCATTTTTGAATACACTTCTTAATTCCCTGTCATTCATCATTATACATATCTTATTGCTAATATGTATAATAATGAATGATAGACAATTAATAAGTGTATTCAAAAATGCAATAATATATAGGATGTGTTATGAGGGCTTCCGGGTTTTGACCGCGTCATGGTAAAGTACATATATACAATACAAAAATAAAATAAAACAAAAATGAAAATGAAAAATACAAAAAATATATATACAACTTACACAAACTCGACGTTTCGCCACTAATGTAAGTGGCTTCTTCAGGAGCAAAACTAGGTGAGGGGCGCCAGAAGGTCACGGTAACTCGACGTGTCAACCATCTGACCTTCAGAAGGTTTTCGCCTCTAGCGTGCACATTTTAAATGACAATTTAATTTTAAACAAAATCTATTAATACATAGACACCCAAAAATTAACAAATAAATGAACTACAAGCATTTATATGTACCAGTTCAAGCTGATATGCATATCGTGTAGAGCCTATGAATGTCCGATTATTGGCAAGTAAAACAAACATTTTATTATCATATATCATCTAAGGCGAACAAAAAATCGTTGGTACTTTGATGGTAATCATATTTTAGTTTTTAATCGCTTGCTAATAGTAATAATAAAAACGCAATTTAGCTTTTGCTTCAATTTTACCTTTATTATGAGCGTAGACAGAATCGATTTATTCCATTAGTTTTAAATTTATCACAGATAACTAGAACAGCAACAAAAGATACACGAGTATTAGTTTAGACAACGTAAGTACATAGCTATTTGAATTTGCTCCAACAATAGCATTTACACATTTAGAAAATAATAATACTAGCTTTACCTTTACGTCCTTATAGTTTCTAAGAGTAGGGTGGTTATGTATTCAATGTTTTGCATTCAGAATTTCCTTTTTTGTAGTTCAAATAAGATTAATATTGACAATAATAAAGAGCAAAGTGTATTAATTTTTCGATAACTAGTCAATGTCTGCATGATTTTCCATTAACGCTTGTAATTTCGTTTATTGGTTATTTTTGGGTGTCTATGTATTAATAGATTTTGTCTATAATTAAATTATCATTTAATATGTGCAAAAATATACAGGATATTCCATTTAAAAAAATGTATTTTGTTAATATCTCGAAAACGCGAAGTTCAATTGTTTTTTAAATTTTATCATCGTATTCGGAAGGAAAAACCCTACTACTTTGATAATTTAACTGACATCGTAGCATCAATAATAACGAAGTTAGCAATAGTGCCGACTTCAATTTGAACACCCGGTATAGGATGTTTTGTTTAAAAATAGTGACTTTCAGCGATGTACACTTAGTTAAAATTAAACGTTAATTTTGAATAGTGCTGTACGCATAGACGTATTAAGTTTATTTAATTTAATATTCGTGAATTTGTCTTTTCAAATATGTTTGATATAACATACAAAAATTGATGCCAGTTTTCATAACTATAAAATTTTGGCTTATAATTTTAATTTGTATTTTCTCATAATAATCACTTACTAATTATGCGTTAGGATCATAAAAACTGAATACAGTATCAATAGAAAAGTATTAATATATTTTCTAGTTGTGCACTAATAATAATTTTAAATTGGCTGGTAAGAACAGAGTTTTGCAAGTTTTTGGAGAGTTAAAGAGGCAGAGATTAGACTTAGTGGGTTTATTTTTATTACAATATCCTCTTTTAGTCTCACATTCACTGTGTACTAAAGTGAGACCTGTGTTTTTTTAGATCAAAGTCAAGCTGAAAAAGAGATTAGCAGTGAGAACAAAAAGAATGTGCCATGTGAAGGTAAAGACTTCGTAGCGAAAAATAAAGAGGTATGCTAGTTTTAAACTGTATCGACACATATAAATAATATTTTTCGTGATATATTTCACAAGTGTACTATATTTCTTAAATTAAATGAGAATTTTTCAGGGACAATTTCTATTTAGTAAATAAAAGCTTTGCTTTAAAGCAGATTTAATTCTAAGAAAATATAATTTTATTTAACTCAAATTCTTTATTTCCTACACGGAAATTTTACGCTGAAAAATTTCCATTCAATTTAATATAATATTGCAATAAGCAAATTATAATAGATCCGGCAACACTATGACCTATGTTTTACTAAGGTATCAAATAGGCCTGCGCGAAGATAGCCCTTCCATTTCCGAAATTCAAAATTCTGAAAGTTCTTCCAGATTGTTCTAGGTTTGTTCTAAATTGTTCCAGAATTTTGCAGAAAAATATTAAAGAATTGTCCAGAAAAATCGAAAAAACCGTTTTTTTTGGTCAGCCTCTCTTCTTTGAAATTAAAATTTTTGAGAGTTGTTCCAGTTTGTTCTAGTTGTTCTGAAGATTGTTTCAAACTTTGAGTCTTCTGTCATATGTAGTTATGAAATAATTGGAAAAGTCTTTTTCGAATTTCTGAAAGTTGTTCCAGGTTGTTCTATCTATGTTGTCCCAAGATTGTAGCTTTCTATCATGTATACTTCATGAAATAAATGAGAAAAACGAAATTTCAGTAATGCTCTTTTTTAGAAATTCAAAATTTTGAAAGTTGTTCCAGGTTTTTTCTATATTGTTCCAAGATTTTAGCTTTCTATCATGTATCAAAATTTAGAAAGTTATTATAGATTGCTCTAGTTGTTCTGAACATTATTTTAAAATTTTATTTAAGCAAGTGCTATGAATCTCTCACAAACAATTTATTCTACCTGCCATCCTGCTTTCTCAGATTAGATGTTTCCCATCACATCTACATATATGATCTCCAGATGGAAGGAACTCAAACACGTGTGAAAACGTTAATAAAATATGTTATAAAAATAAATGTTATGATAATGAGTCTTCTAACAAAAACCACTGACTTCAACGATCTGAAGAAAGTAATACAATCGACAGTCATACTTTGTACAAGCGAAGTATGTGGAGATGACACCAACTCCTGTATTACTATGGCCGAGGGAGCATGTCAGTATTTGCGTACCAAAATTAAGGGAGTCAAAGATTTAACTGCTATATGTGAAATCGATAAACCTCAATCCAGTGATAGCTCAGATAATACGGAGGAAAATGAGATTGATGAAGAATTCAACTTTGACATAAGTCCATCCATAATGCACTGGGCCAATAATGTTTTCGAAAACCGTATAAAAGAAGCACGTTCGGCTCCACAGAGATCTGATATAAATCCATATTACATTCCAGGTGTGGCTCGTAGAATAAAGGCATTTTTACCATATTTCCCCATTTTCTCTGGTACAATGATATCCGTGTTTGGGTATGGAAATCTTGCAGCCGCTTCGTCAGCTGTGGAATCAGAATTTAACGACTGCAAACATTTTTTATTTAAATACGATTATCGTCTAATGAGAGTTTATAAGTTTTTAACTGTACATTTAAAGTCTTTCTTAGCAAGGGCGAAATTAGTTATGGCAAGTGATAAACGCGAAGTAGCAATAAGTAACAAGGGAGAAAAGTTACTCAATACTACTGTTACAGCTCAAACAGATGATCTCGTCATAAGTAAATTAGCATCTGTTTCTGATAATCTTGAGGAAAATTCAACAGTATTAACGAATGTGCTTCAACAGACATTTGAATCAGATACAGATAACAAAGAGACATCTGAATTAGCTGAAGAACAGAATTGGTATAATAAAAATGTAACCAAAACGAAAAGACGGTCTTATTTAAGTTCTCACCCTGATTGCAATTTATTAGAATTAGCGAAAAAAAACAGTTGCAATTCTCTCAAATGGTAATATTTGTCCGCTTATAATTGAAAAGGATTGTAAAATAGTAGTACGAAACACGTGTGGATTCGATAGCGTTGTACATATTTTATCTAGTGCATGTTTTAATAATTGTTTTCGCAATGTTGTTGAATCTGCCGAAACTACAGGATACACATTTATACGAGTAGTATTTTATTTATACAGGAACTACCAAAAGAATTTATAAAGTTCGTGCAGAAATTCTTCGCAAAATAGCTTGTTTTATACAAGCTGGAACTGTACCTGGTATTGTCACTTCCAACATTATAAATCTTTGTTAATGGGTTTTTCACTCAAAAATGAGTTAGACTGAGACTGTTGAGTGTTTAGAATGTAATACGAACTACAGCACGAGTTCTGGTACCCTTAAACTTAGATATATTGCGAACATATTATTATTATTCCAAACTGGATGAGGCAATTCAACAAAGTCGGCCTTCACAATTTTTATGTTGCGAAAAACCTATGTCGATAAATATTAAGTATGAATCTCACTCATTTATTGAGTGTACCGACTTGGACATAGAATCAATTCAGATTCTAAGAATACCTAACACAATGATACTAGAATCAAACTTATATTAGTTGGCAGGATTTGTGGTTTACTATGGTGGTAGAAGAACAACTTCAATTGGTCATTATACAGCCTACATTACGTCTGAAAATATTTGGTTTGAAATCGATGATTTGTTAAAAAAAGTCAAGAAAGTTGTCCGAAAATAACCTTGCCAAACCAGAACTAACAATTTATACGAAAATATAAATATACATATATAATAAAATTTCTCGATTTTCAAAAAACCAAAGGAGGGGGAGACGACTAAGCGAAATTTCATTTTTTTAAAATTATTTTTTGGAGTATACATGATAGAAAGCCAACAATATAGAATGAACTTAGAACAACCCGGAACAACTTTCAAAATTTTGAATTTCGAAAAAGAGGCGTTACTGAAATGTCGTTTTCTTTATTTATATCTCGAAGTATACATAATAGAAAGCTAAAATCTTGGAACAATATAGAACAAACCTAGAACAACCCGGAACGACTTTCAAAATTTTGAATTTCGAAAAAGAGGCGTTACTGAAATTTCGTTTTCTTCATTTATTTCTCGAAGTGTACATACATAATAGAAAGCTAAAATCTTGGAACAATATAGAACAAACCTAGAACAACCTGCAACAACTTTCAAAATTTTGAATTACGAAAAAGGGGGGAGGGGCTAGCGAAAGCAATAAAAGCAAAAATAAAATTCATTCAGTAGTATGGCAAAGAAATAAAATAATCGCTATGGCTTAAAAATAAAATCTTCTGTTTTCTGTTTAGTATTTTGATAATTTTGTAATAATTTTTGATTTGCATGACGTTTGACATCTGACTAGACAATACAGTTTAAAAAAATCGGTATACAGTTGATACCTAACTGTTGAAAGTCAAACAAAACTTATTAATCACCTGTAGAACGCTCACATCTAAAAGCGCATCTAAAATTCGTAACGAACATAATATTGATCAAACATGTATTGCTCTAACTTATTTTTCTTATTTATATATTTCAGTTAGCTAAAGAATACAATATGACAAGATATTGTTTAACTGATGAAGAAAAACGACGATTACAGATTTTACTCTCTGATATTGGTAAGGTTTGTTGTGTAGATATATGTACATATGTGTATTATATGAATTATATATTATTAAAACAAAATGATTAATGATCAACTGTTAGATGTGTAAAGATTGTTAGATAGTAATTAGTTTATTTTATAGACGTTTGCGAAGAAATAAATACTGAAACATGCCTACAAGGAGTAATAGAACACGAAAAAGAAATTCAGAAATCGTCGGCAGCTAATGTGGCACTGCCATCCACTGAATACACTAATAATGAAGATGAAAGTCAAGACTTATCATTAACCGACATAGCATCTACAAATGGTTTTAATTTTGATAACAATGAAAATGAAATTTTAAGCCATTTGGATTTAAAATTAACTGTAAGTATTCGATGAGAAATTAATCTTTAGACAACAATAACTTGCTTTTATTTCTTTTCGTCGGATAAGATGACAAACTAATAATGTAAGTGAAAATTAAAAAAAAAAAATTCTATACAACTATACAGGCTCTTTCACGAGATCCGTTAATTAGAAGGTTTAGGGACTCTACTGTTACTGTAATCTGACATTTTGAAATTTGCGTTTGTAGTAGCGGTTCTATTGGTTCAAAATATTTTTAACCAAATCTGACTTCCTGCTTTAGCGGAAGTAAATAGCAAGCGTTTTATTTTAAGTCGGATGGTACCTATATTTTTTTAATGTAATCAATTTTATACATTATTTGTAAATATTTTGTATTAGACTAGTCTATCCTTAAATTCAACTCTTTCTAATATATTTATAATTTTCTTTAATATTTTGCTTTTACATCATCTTAAAGAAAAATTAATATTGTAAACTTTAAATCGTAAGATGCCAAATTTTTTCAAAAGAAAGTCAAGGATCATAGATACTGAAAACTGTTATAACTTTCAACAAAATTTATAGAGGGTGTGCAGAAATTAGCAACCAACGGATATCTGATAACATCCTTTGTTTTCAAATAGCACATAGGTAGTATTTTTTATTGTGGCCTTTAATTCACCAATTTCACATCAATCAGTATAGATCTGGTATACCTATCTGTTTTAATTATCGAGTTATTAGATATTATTGAACACAGGGATTGCTGATATCAACTAGATGGTGCCGCTACACACTAGTTGCAACTAACCCAAAACAACAATAAACAACAATAAACACTAAATTGACTTTTACAAAGAAACTATAAGAGATAGCTATAGGGCACCTGATAACATTTAAAAGAGAAATAAAATTAAAATCGAATGACGATGTTAGATACAGATTGTTCCATTTAAAATAAGAAAATTATTGAGCATTAATGGTACCCACAATTAGAGGTAAGATTTTAACCACCTGTATAATTTTTAGAGAGCATCTTTATTTTAGTATTAGATGCAATGGTTGTGCTAATAACATAATACAACTTGAAACACGTAACTTAAATACCTACGCCAGGTACTCATTCTAAATATTGATCAACATTTTCAAAAATTGTTAAATATCTCAGAAACTGTTGAACGTAGGTATAGGGAATATAACAATAACTTGCCTGTATTTAGTCTGCGTCATCGAAATATGCCATAATATACATGGTAACTTTTGATAACTTTGATGTGTAACTTTCTTTTGGGACACCTTGTATATTTCAAAATAATTTTAGAACGTGCTCCTACTGGACCTACACATGCTCCAACAAAAAGATTTTAAATATATGTTACCGCGCGCTAACCATCCAAATACAAAGACACAAATTAATTCCACTCATCCTTCGGACTCGTGGAACTAATATTTGGCAACATATCTCGTGTCAAGCCGGCGATTATCGATAATCACAAAACCACTCGTTGTATTATATATGATAATATTCACCGAAAACCGATTTTATATGTATTCTCCCTATGTCCCACTCAGCCGTGGAAACCCTGTATGTATGTACTTGCTTGCTTGCAATGTGACCAAAATCATTTCAATATCTTTCATGGTTAACAAATATTTAGCAAAAGTCACATCGTTTTTCTTTTTACGTGTTGACAGGATTATATGCAATATAACTATTAACGGCTTTTCCAAATTCTTGCTTTACTTATACGTTTTTGCATTTCGTATTTTAGTACACAAAAACTACACATTAAAGACTGAATTGATTCCACAACATAAATGTATTTCATATACCTACACGTCTTATCGTCAAAACGTCTTTTTGTACATTACTACGTTTGTCGTTGATGTATTCTTAAATTCTTACAAGTTTAAGTTCAATAAAAAGAATACCATTATCACGTCACTAAACGCGCGATTTACAAATAATCGGCTTTATTTTCTTTTTTGTGCAATTCCAGTAACACTAAAAGTATAATTTTTGCTATTACCTACATCAGATTATAGTAATCTTTCATAATAAAATATTTATTAACACATTTAAAAAAACGGGACGGCCCCATTGATACGTTTTAAAATAATGAATTAATTATTGTGATAATGTGCGTCAAACAAATGTCAAAAAAATTGATTAGTGTATGAAATTTGTATGTAGATAATTTCACTAATTACAATGGTAATAAAAGTATAGATACAAATATTTATGGAAAACAGTTTTTTTCTTACGACAATCATTTTAAATCTCCTTTTATAAGTTCGGCATTAGTGCATTTATATTTAATTGTTTGAGATTTTTGTTGCGCTGCTGTATATAAAAACCAAGGGTTTCATTAAATAAATCCAGACACATTTATATAATTAAACCGCTATAAATAATTCTAGAATTATTACCGTCGTTCTAAAATTAGTGAGATTTTTTTGGATAGGCATTGTTTCGCCATAAATTAATCTTGTCATAATCGTTTTCATTAAAAAAAAGTCTGTACTTCCAGTCACGTCATCTGATACTGTGTTTAGGTGATTATAATCATAAATAATGTTCTTTCATAATTATTAACATCATTTTTATGACTATAAAATTATCGTTCGAGTTTGTGAACATGATTATTTATATTTTATAGTTCGCCTAATACGAACAAAATTCATCACCACATAAATTTTTGTTTATAGGATTTGAGGGGAGAGGAAACTATTACAAATGAATCTCGAACTAGTATTAATATTGAAAATTTCAATGACCTGAAAAAAGCAGAAGATAATGGAAAACCTTGGAAATTTCAATTATTACAGAAGAGATTGAAACATATTGATAGAAGTTTAGCTGAAATCTGTTTGCAGAAGCAAAAAGAGAACGAAAAATCACAAATATCAGATGATGAAGAAATTGTAAATGTAGAGGACATCAGACAAGAATATAAAGAAAGTGTTTATGATATATCCGTAGATATCGAAGAGCTGGAATATGAAGAATCTAAAAAAACAGAAGACAATGCTGGTCATAGTGATAACTTATAAAACAACAGATTTATATTAAAATTCCAAATGTAGTACGTTTACATTGCATTTTAAATATATCTATTTCCTTTCCGTAATTAGAGCTGTCGTAATACAGATAAACTAATTCATAGATATATCCATTATAATATACCGAAGAGTGAACACTTTGGCTTATAGACTAGCCTTTTTGATTAATACCAGAGGAAATATTAAATAATGTCAACAAAACATACATCGTCATTGAGAGTATAATAACAGACATATCACATTACTTTATACAAATAATATTAATTTTATGTACACGAAACATAACTAGTAGTTGCATATTATCATCAGAACTAATTGATATAGAACCGGAAATAATATTTTAAAACGATGAGGTATAAAGAAGTTTAGTTCTTGGTACTCCATATTGATTTTTTAGAAATTATTATTAGAAGCCCATCACAATACAAACAAAAAACGTAAATACCGAAATCCATATGTTGATACATACTTGAATGCATCTAACAAATTTTAATTCTACATAAAAACAAACTCTGATCTATAAGTCAATTTCAAAGTAGAGAGACGAATTTCTGAACATACCCCAGGCCCAAATCACATGCACGAAAACCTTGAAAACAAATTTACGCGGCAAAATTCAAATAATATTTGCATTTGTGATACTTACATTCATATATGTATCGTAAGTATAGACCTCTGCTTAGACTGTAGTTTAGTTTCTGATGTTAAATTTATAGACTCACCGTCAGAACTATGAAGAAGAAAGAATTTAAATATTAGAAAGTGTAAACGGAGGATAGATAAGATACATAACATTTATTTATTACAAAATATACAATCATAATACATTTATTGTAAACTTACAGGTTCTGCAAAAATTACACTCAAATATTTATTGACAATGCAAATGTAATAAAAATATTTATCATAAACTTATGAGCTGCTCGTAACTATATTAGAAATAAATTCATATATCTCTACATTATGATGATAATATCGAACTACAATCAAAATCTTCATTATCACTATCCTCTCCAACTCTAATGATGAAATGGTTCTATTACATTGGCAATGATGGTATCAAGATCTTTCATACGAGATTCTTCTTTTATAACATGGTGGTATTTTGCCAAGTACTAGCAGTTACATTTCCCAAGGCGTCAAGTAATAATTGTCTCACTTCAGACAATTTAAATGTTTTGTTTTCGCAGCCACTTCATTTTTATTTGGGCCCAAATAAGCTCGATGGGATTCAGTTCGCAGTGGTAAGGAGGTAATCATAACACTGTTTTATTTTGTGATTTTTCCAATTCATCAATTACATAGGAATTATAATTATTCTTATGAATTTTAACCAAGCTTAACAGTTGTGCTCTGACCATATCCTCATCATACTGTATTTTCTTGCTTGTTAGCCAATTTAAAATATCCACTTTTCTCCATGACGATGATGGTGGCTTTTCAATTTTTCGACTGTGATATGACGCATTATCTGTAACTATAATAGCATTGTCAGGTAAATAGTTTAATATTCGAGAGAACCATTCTTCAAAACAGTAGCTTTCATTTCATCATGATAATCAGTGGTTTTCTTTCCTTAAAACAATAATAAGCCATCTTTTACAAAGCCATCACAACTTCCAATGTGTAACAAAATGAGACGACCGACGTCCTTCTCCAGCTGGATTTTTTAATCCCATTGTAAGTCCTTCGTTGAAGGCTTGTCTACGACTGTGAATCCTTGTGTCAGACTACACTTTCTGTGCTTTATGATTCTCATTCACCCAAGTTTAATCCAAATAGACAATTATTCTGCCATGAGCTCTATATTGTGAAATATCTCTGAGATATTGTCGCCTCCATCTTACAATCTCGTTTCTTTCGGTCAAAATGCTGTTTCTATTCCTTTTTAAGTATTTAGAGGACATAGGATAGTTATATAGATACATACATGTATATATAATAAATAACTCTTACTTAAAGTTTATTTGCTTCATTAGCAAATACAATGTTGATCGACTCATGTTTGGCAAATCTTTATTACTTTTTACTTGCACCAGCGCCTTATCTAATGTCGGAGGTTCATTTTGCCGAAACATATTGTGAACTATTTGCCGTATAGCAGTTTTCCCAGTCTCATCAAAGGATTTCAGTAAAGATGGCCTACCAGTAATCTTTTTAGGATCCACACATTTTCCAGAGGCTGTATACTCTTTAATTACCCGGTATGCTATTGCCCTTGAAACTCCTATAAGTATACTCTGTAAAATATAGATCATATGTAATAAATTGAAATCACTTGCCTACTACATCAGAAATTGGTTTTATCATGTCCAGTTTCTTGAGATTGGGTGTATCGGCTATAATTTTCTTGGAGGCATTGATAAGGGTCTGCTTTTCGGTACTACGCAAATGACTCGTCTTTTTACGCTTTTTCGGAGGAGAACAAACACATGTACACAGCCAGCGGCACTTGTACTTGGTTGTGCATCCATGTTGGAGACCAACTATAAAACTTTTAATTGTATTTATTTCGATATATTGCTTGTATATTACTTACGAATATACCTGGTAACTATTATTGTAGAGCTCTGAAAATAACTGCTGAAGTATATAATGAAATAACGGAGAAATAATAGAAACAACAACAAGACTTAACCATAAACAGTGTCAGGTGACAGAATGTGAGAAAGATCGATACAGTGTAATTTGGCCTTGCTTTGAACCAATGAGAATTCACTGTCAAAGTGGTCTGCTCAGAAATTCGTCTCTTTACTTTAAAAATAGACTTACCAAACAAATATAGAAAAATTCGATGGATTTATATGCGGATTGCTTTTGATCAGAATTAATTAAACTTTAAATATTAGCCAATAACACTCAATTGCTAGATTCTATCACAGCTTTTCTTTGCAAAAATTCGGGTCATCACTAAAATGTTATATATACAGAATAATTTTCTCCATCCTGCATTGCTTGTGTTAGTTGTGACTTGTTTTAGATTTCTTCGATATTAATCAGTCCGTATACTAGGATTCATCGTTTGATAACAGCACTGTACCAGTGTTAAAAGCATAATTTTTACTGTCCACCAGGTAATACAGAATGGTTAACCGGGAACTGCATCGATCGATTGCAGAAAAATTATAGTTAGAAATAGTCGAAATTTTTGATACTATATTAAAGTCAATTGGGGCCATCCGCCTAAAATATTTTCAAGATGGCGGTACCCCGGTGGCTACCGGCAGTTAGGCACCAACTTCCAAATTTTAAATAGAATGTCTTATAGATTGTTACGTTTTTAGATTCTAAGTAAAATTCTAAATAGGTATATTTTATGTATAATCTCATATACAGTACAAATCTTGCACCTATGGTCAGGGCTCGGCTTAATGACGAACAGAATTAGCTCGATAACTTAAAAAGCATAAAAATTAGAATAATGTTGTCGCAGACTTTTCTGGAGAAGATTTCATGCTCTACAAAAAAAGAATTAAAAGTGTTTTGATATCTTCTGTCTTGAGTGGTGAATATTTCTTGTGCGATTTATCTCACGTCGTTTGCATATTTTACACATATAGCGTTCTTAGAGAGTTATATACTTGTTTTTAAGATTACAGTAATAATATTTTGATTAACTTAATTGTTTTGATTAATCATTTTGATTAATTTTGTGAAGTTCTTGTTCGTGTTAGACAATGCCGCTAGTAGTAAATGTTATATGTTCGTGCTGCGAAAGTACCACAGAGGAACACATAGACCGTAATATGCAATATCTGCAAAAAATATTATAATTATGCTTGTGTCGATCTTAATTTGTCAGAGGTTCATACCTTAAAATCGAGGCGTGGATTAACATGGTCTTGCAGGGACTGTGGTGCATTAGGTAACGATATTGGTGATCTTAAGGCAGCTATTGTTGACCTGAAGAATCAGAGGTGTTTGAGTTGAAGTACAAACAGCTCTGATGCTGTATCTGGTGCTCTTGATGACAAATCATTCGAGGAAATAATTCAAAAATTCCGGGAAAGAGACCGAAAAAAAAAGTAATGTCATCATCTATATCTATGGCATTGCTGACAGCTCCGCGACTACAAGAACTGGACGACTTGCTGAAGACGACGTGGAAGTTAAAAAAGTTTTGGAACATCTCTCGATCCACTGGGAATCTTCAAGCTTCAGACTTGGAATCTTCGATCCGTCACAGGCAACTCCAAGACCTCTCTAAATAGCGAGTCTTTGGTTCGCGATACTGTTAAAAACGCTAAAAAACTGAAAGATAGTCCTACTTTTAAGAATATCCGTGTTGTCTGTGATCGTACACCCAGACAGAGTAGATATTACAGTGAGGTTAGACAAGAATTAAATGATCGTAAAGGTTCCGGTGAGACGGATATTTACATAAAACATTTCAATGGTGTCCCAAAATTAATAAAGAATAAACAATCTTAAACTAAATCGGTTTGACGCAACCGCTAAATCCTTTGTAACGCGGTATCAAAACATGCGTGGCATAAGATCTAAAATAGACAAAATATGTTCTTGTAGTAGTGTCATTGATTAAGATATTATATTGCTTACTGAGACTTGGCTTAATAATAACATTTGTAGTAGTGAAACATTTAAAGATTCTTTTGATGTTTTTCGAGCTGATAGAAACTTCTCAGTGGTTGGTCGGCCAACAGGAGGTGGAGTTCTTTCTGCGTTCTCTGAAAGTATAGACTGTGTTCAAGATGATATGTCACTAGTTTCTAGACAATTACCTATTGTAGATTTACTGTCATGTAGATGCCAAATTGGCTTTGTTACAGTACATATTTTGAATATTTGTATCCCACTCGATATTAGCTGTGCTGATTATGAAATATACTTGCCACTGCTTTGGGGATAACTCTTCTGGATAAAAATGTAATTCTGATGGCTGATTTTAATGCTCCTCTTTTTAATATAGTCATGATTGATAGAAAGTGCACAGCTATTAATCAATTTATGCAAGCTTTGAATCTGCAACAACTTCATACAGTAACCAATTCAAATGGTCGCCTTCTAGATTTAATATTCACGAACTTAGATTGGAATTTTGACATTGTGCATGATTTGGATCCATTGGTGCTGGAAGATTTATACCATTCTGCACTTTCTATAACCCTCGATATCAAACAAGCTCTTAAATACTTAAATTTTCCTTCGAATGATAACACAAGATATAACTTTCGTAGAGCTGAGTTACCAGAGCTTCAGAATGCATTGGCTGAAACTAATTGATCTTTTCTTTTAAAACATACAAACGTGTACAATGCTACAAAGAACATTTATATGACGCTTTATTCACTATTGGAAAGATTTTTACCTAAAATTAAATATTGTAACCGTCGATATCCACATTGGTTTACCAATAGCATCAAACAGTTTATATAGTACGTAGGTACGAAGGAAATATATTTCAGGAAATGAAAATCTTCAAACTCAAGCTATTATTATGAAGACTTTAAAAGAGTTCGTGAACTACTAAAACAAAAAACACAGCTAGCTTACAGTACTTATCACCATAGAACCGAAAATAAAATTATTCAGAATCCAAAAACATTTTGGTCATTTATTAACAATGGTAGCTAATATACAAATATACTAATGGTACTAGAATACGTGGTCACATGTCTCTTGGTGAGGTGGAGCTTTGCCAGCCTCAAATAATCGTCAATGCATTTGCTCAAGAATTTTCCAAGTCATTTACATCTAGTAATGCTACGTATGCTCGAATATTTACATACCGTCAGTCATTTGGTATTGGGGTTGTAACCGAAGAGAAGAAGAAAATTTGCAAAATTATACCAATATTTAAGAAAGGCAATAGAGCGAGTATCGAAAATTATAGGCCGATAAGTATATTATCCAATTTTACTAAAATACTGGAATGTATCTTATACACTAGAACATATAGAAATGTACAACCTCACCTTTCCAGTGGTCAACATGGATTTATATTTGGTAGATCGACAACAACAAATCTTATGTGCATAACCCAATTTCTCTGTATTACTATACATCAGAGTTGTCAAGCTGATGTTGTGTATACGGACTTTTCAACGGCCTTTGACTCTATAGATCATGGATGCTCTTTAGCAAGTTAAATCACTTTGGCTTCTGCTCTTCGTTTTTGCAGTTGATGACATCATACTTATGTATTTCGTAGAAGGGGCTACGTGTGCTATAACGGTTATGACGCAGATCAGTTCTCTATAATATTCTAATGTGCCCCAAGGATCAAATCTGGAACCCCTGCTTTTCAACATCTATAGTAATGATTTGTTATTGAATTTGATCTGTAACTAAACCTTGGATATTGGTATAGACACAAATACGATTCCACGTGCAAAGGCGCCACACACACATGCAATACAAGATACACTCACATAACAACGCATACACCTCCATTACGCATGCACAATACATATTTTTCGATGTACAACGCAGCAATTAAAAAACAACACACGAAAATAAATAGGTGTTAAAACACGTGCAGTTGTGTGCTATATATCCGAGTTTACAACAGATATGCAGATGATCTTAAGATATATACTGTTGTGAATTCTCTTGATGAGTGTACTGAACTGCAGCGTAATCTTTTAAAGATTAATGAGTGGTGTACGGACAACAAGATATTTTTAAATTTCAACAAATGCTTTATAGTATCCTATTCAAAGCGTACGAACCCGATCCATTATGATTACACAGTGGGAGATGAAGTTGTTACCAGAGTTACTAGTATAAGGGATTTGGGAATACTATTTGACTCTAACCTTTCATTTTCAGAACATATATCTGCAACGTGCTTATCTGCATCAAAGGCACTTGGAGTTTTAATTAGATCATATAGAAGCTTCAACAATATCTCTACAATTACAACATTGTACTACACACATTAGTGCGAAGTCGGCTAGAATATGCTTCTATTATCTGGTTTCCCTACTTACATACCAACACCTGATGCTGGAAAGGGTTCAAAAGAGATTTCTAAAACACTTAACATTTAGAATGACAGGAACACATCCAGAACGTAATAGGAATTACGCTATTTTACTTACCACATACGACTTTCAAAGCCTATCCGATGGAAGAGATCACTAGAGTGCCAGATTTTTGTTGGATTTATTGTACAACAAAATAGACTGTCCTACCTTTTTAGATTACTTTGATTTGCACGTTCCCTCTTGTAACACATGCGTGAATGCAACGTTTAGGGTTCCCAGAGCTAGGACAAATGTTATGTTAAAGTCACCTGTAGCACATATGTCACAAAACTTCAACACCTTTGTTACCGATTTAAATTAATCTCATTTATGTATGATTATGATTACCTACATTATGATAATTGCCGGATTACAAACAACCTCGCATACTAGAATATTGTTTCATTTGTTGTATTTTCCTCTGGGTATTTGATTTAATTTAGGTACCTATTATTAGTTTGTATGCCTGGTATGTAGTGTCTATAATGTCCTGTAAGTGGTTTGTCTTTGGACAAATAAACTATTATTATTATTTTTTTTAATATTTATTCGGGTCCCTGTCCGGCGGCCCCCGACGCTTATTATTATTATTATTTGAATAGCGGCCTCAGCTATATAATGTGGTTGAAAAACACCGGGTATGCGGTTTGTACAGATTTTCAACCACATTTCCTCCCTAACGTGGTACGGTCGATATACTTCCCCTCAATATTATTATTATTATTCTGTCGGCTTTAACCGTATAAGATATCAAGAAAACTTGTAAGACTTTTTTTATAGGGCATGAAATCTTCTCAAGAAAAGTTTGCGAGAGCACTATTCTGATTGTTATGGTTTCCAAGTTCTCGAGCTAATTTTGTTCGTGACTAAGCCAAGCACCGACTATACCGGTATATAAGTCTAACCCTTTCGCCAAAATTGATCAATTACGCTTGCGTGACTATTAGTGCAACTCTCGCGGTGTAGTTTTTTGTGTGTGTATAATAGTGTGTATAATCAAGATCAATTTTAGCATAATAACTTCAATAAGTCAAAAAGGGTTAGATATAATATGACACCATACATGAAATATATATAATTTTTAGTGTTATGTAGAATCTAAAAATGTGACAATATGGAGAATATTCTATTTAAAATTGGGAAGTTGGTGCATACTGTCAGTATAGCCCGGAGTGCCGCCATATTGAAAATATTTTAGGCGAATGTCGCCTATAGACTTTAGTATAGTACCAAAGTTTCAGATCATTCCTAGCTACAATTTTTCTGCAATCGATCTATGCAGTTCCCAGTGAACTATTCTGTATACACAGGAACAGCCGGACGGGTTGCATGCACAGTAGTAATTGGTATTATTGTGTACCACTAATACAATATGAATATATGTATCATTACATATTGTACCTATTGACTTTGGGTATAACGAAACTTTTTTTTTTTCCAGACCCGTCCGACCTATAGTCACCGGTAGGCACCGCCTTCTGCGATCTAGTGCCTCGCAGTCGCGCAGTATGTGATCGGCTGTCTCCGGTTCTATTCCACAAAGTCTACACTTTGTGTCCCCGTCAAACACTCCGATTCTGCGTAGGTGTTCTTTCACCGCAGCATGTCCGGTCATTAGTCCCGTTACGTGCAGAGCTGTTTCCTACTAAGATGTAGTAGTTCTCTAGCTCTTTTCCTGCATGGGTTCCCTATAAAGGTTTTGCCATGTACTATACCGGGTGAGGCTCCCCAGTATTCCTGCTGCTTCGTACGAACCCAGTCTCCTACATGTCTCCGGGCCGTATGCCTTGTGACCCCGAAGAAAGGTTCTGGGCCGTACATTTCCATCTCTGACCCTCTCTTCGCGAGTTCGTCAGCCCTTGCGTTGCCCTCAATCCCCTGATGGCCCGGTATCCAAGTCAACCTAACCTTGTTCCGGTTCGACAGTTTCACCAGTTCGTCGAGGCATTCCATCACCAGCCTGGATGACACCTTCCGGCTTAATAACGCCTTCAATGCCGCTTGGCTATCAGACATGATGTGAATTCGTCTGTTGGTCACCGCTTTCACATTCATTGTGTGTGCGCATTGGAGAATAGCATATACTTCCGCCTGAAACACCGAAGCATACTCCCCCAGTGCGTAACTGTGGCCCTCATTCTGAGAGCATATCCCTGCACCGGTACCGTTAGCCGTCTTAGATCCGTCTGTGTACCTACCAGACTAAGTCTTGCTCTTTGATTCCCAGTGCATGCCTGGCAGCCTCCTCCCGTCCGTCCGCTATAGACACCGTGAAGGGATTCCCATACCTATGCCTTACCGGCATGTGGTCGATCCGCATTTCCAACACCCCCTTTCCCACATGCTCAATTATCGACATATGATTTGTGTTGACCCTTTTCGGGGTCGCTGTGTGTTGCAGCCTGTATGCCCGCATCCTTGCCTCCCCCTGTACGACCAGGTGCAACGGTGGCAAGTCCAGGAGTGCCTCCATGGCTGCAGTCGGTGTCGTCCGCATTGCTCCCGTTATTCCTAGGCAGGCAAGTTTTTGCACCTTGCTCAGCCTCTGAATAGCGTTCCTTTGTTGCGTCTTTGTCCACTATACCAAAGCTGCATACGTCATTACTGGCTTAACCACCATGCTGTATATGCAACTCAGCATGTCTGGTCTTAGCCCCCATTTCTTTCCATATGTGCGTCTCACCAGCGTTAACGCTGTCACCGCTTTTTTGGTAATTCTGTCCAAGTGTTGGTTCCAGGTAAGTTTGGAGTCTAATGTTACTCCAAGGTACTTTACCTCCCCCACCATCTCTACGGTAACCCCCTTCAACGTAAGCGGATTTAGGCCATCCTGCTTTCGTCGGCGCGTAAAGGCCACGATGTTGGTCTTATCAGCACTGATACTCAGGCCCGCCAACTACGTCCATCTACTAACCATGTTCAGAGCCCCTTGCAGCCGATCTGACCGTGGTGTTGTGCCTGCCTCGCGCTATAATGACCAGGTCATCCGCGTAGGCCAGTACCCTGTGACCGTGATCGTTAAGCACCTCTAGTAGCCCATCCATGACTAGGCACCACAGTAGAGGGGACAGCACCCCACCCTGCGGACACCCTCTAGCCACCCGAGCCGCTAGAGTCTCGCCTGCGACCGAGGCTTCCACCACTCTCTCCCTAAGCATAGAGTCTATCCAGGCGACACAAGTGCCGTCCACACCTCTGCCTATGAGAGCTCTGGTAATTGAATCAAAACCCGTGTTACTGAATGCCCCCTCAATATCGATGAAGGCCCCCAGCATCACTTCCTTGTTTTGTAGTGTGTCCTCCACTAAACTGACTAGTTCGTGAAGTGCTGTTTCTGTCGAAACTCCTGTCCGGTAGGCATACTGGTCATGGTGTAAAGGTGAAGGCACCAGTACATCATCCCTAATATACCTATCCACCAGTTTTTCCAATGCCTTCATAGTGAAGGACATTAAACTGATTGGTCTTAGGGCCTTCGCCGTAGCCTGTCCTGCTTTCCCAGGCTTCGGTATGAATGCTACCCTAGTGAACCTCCACGCTTTTGGTATATAGCCAAAAGCCAGGCTACATCTAAAGATGTTGCACAGTATCGCATACAGTAGTTCCGCTCCCTTCTGCAGCATAATCGGATAAATGCCGTCTGGGCCCGGCGATTTATAGGGTTCAAATGAGTCAATAGCCCACCTGACTTTATCATAGTCAACCATCCTTCTGGAAGTCTGCCACTCGGCGCTGGACACCCTCCTCTTCCGACGCTCCTCCCAGATGTTCCTCAATTGATCCACGATCTCAGAGCCAGGGAAGTGTACCCTTAATAGTTCATTTATGGTCTCCTTCCCTGTTGTGGTATATTCTCCCAAATGGTTTTTGAGAGTACTGATAGAGGTTCTTTGGCAAGGATTTTGTAGAGTCTGGCGCTGTGCTGGGTGTTTTCAATCCCCTCACAGTGCCCCCTCCACGACCTCCTTTTCGCCTCCCTCAGCTTCTTGTTGTAACCAGTCAGAGCGGCCCTGTACTCTTCCCACTCTCCTGATCGTTTGGCCCTATTATATTTCTTCCTAACTTGTCCCCTCAATTCTGCAAGTTCCTTACTCCACCAGGGCACATTCCTGGAGGAGCGCCTTGCAATGAGGGGGCAGTTGTCATTATAGGCTGAAATGATTGTGTCATTTAGCTGCTCCACAGCCATGTCCAGCTCTGCTGTATTTCCTATCCTCGTATTGATCCCGGAAAGTCCAGACCTGAGGTCAGCTCGAAAGGCCTCCCAGTCCGTCCTCCGTGGATCCCGGTAGGATCTCACCTCCACTCTGCCTGCCAGAGTAAACCTTATGTGTCTGTGATCCGAGCAGCTTACCTCCTCAGACACATGCCAGTCAGTGACAAAGTTACTCATATATTGTGAGGCTATAGTCACATCTATAACCTCCCTTCTATTCCGCGTAACGAAGGTCGGGTTATTACCCACATTCAATGTATCTAAGTTATTTGCTACAATGAAATGTAAAAGTGACTCACCTCTCTCGTTGGTGTCCGTACTTCCCCAGGTCGTGTGGTCGCGGCCGATGATCAGCTGCAGTCCTCGCTCCCTGCAGTATCTCACCAGCTGTTCCACATCCCTGGTAGGTGGCGGGTTCGGGTCATCATATGGTAGATAGGCCGATCCGATGACGTATTCCCTCGGTCCATATCCATCTCCACCCCCAATTATTACCGCAGTTATATCCCTAGAACAGAACTCTGTTAGCGGTAATGCTTTTACCTCCTTTCGGATACGTATGCAGGTTCGAGGGGCGCTGGCCGTTCTGTCGTATAGGACGTCCCAGCCCGCACCGCTCAGACCCAAGACCTTACCTTGTCTAATCCAAGGTTCCTGTATGAGTACCACGTCACAATCCTTCGTGGCCATAGCAAGGGCTGCCGAAGCCGCCTTGCCATGTTGAAGGTTGGCTTGTAGTACTCTTGTCATTGCTCGGCCGTTTGATCACCCGAAAAGTCAGCCTTCCCAGTTTGTAAAAAGCTTTGAGTTGGCTCCTCTCCAGGACTTTGAACGAGGGGTCATCCACTGAGTAGGCCAGGAGCTGTCCTTCCTTCTCAATTTTCCTGCTCATCAGCATCCAGTTCTCCGTCATCAAGCCAGGATTCTGCTTCTTGAGACGGTCTCTGATTGTACCCTCCTCCACATTCTGTGGTTCTGGTACGTGTACTAGCACCCTAGGTCTGGCAGGAAGCTGTGTTGAGTCCACAACGCTCAACTCTGCTCCCTCCAGTCGCTCCCGAAGAAGCTCTCCTAGGGACGCTACCGTGTTTTCCAGCCATTGGGCCGTTCCGTGGTTCGCACAAGTCATCCACAGGACCCCTGCGCTGAACATGGTTCTATAGAACTGCAGAGGCTCCGTGTTGCTTGCTGGGGCATCGCATAGCACGTCTGCCAATGTGTTCTGCACCAGGTCTGATTGTTCCTGGGTCAGCACGGTGTCGGGATGGCGTCTGTTAATCACCGCCCGTCTGATTCCCGACACAGTATCGCTATAAGATCCACTTGGTCTGGGTTCTCCCTTGGATCTTTTCGCTCCGGTAGTCGTGGGAGGTGTCTTCGATTCGGACCTCGGTCTTTTCTCACCCGAACTCTTTGGTCGATCCGCCTTGTCCACGCGTTCCGTTGTCCCTTTGGTCTTGCTCGGTTTCTCCGCAGTCCAGGTCCCTGCGGCCATCTTCCGAGCTTTCATTGCTTTCTTGCGCTGGGCTCCTGACAGCCTCTTGGTAGCGAGTCCTATGCCTTGCATACCTACCGCCAGTTGTTCAGCGCTATCTTCTTTAGCTTCACCCTGGACAGAGCCTCCTTGTGGTTCTCCGCCGGTGGTGTCCTCAGAGTCCGTCACCGAAGTAACCTCTCTGAGGGTAGTGTCGCAGGAGTTCGATTCGTCCGAGTCCGAACCTTCCTCCTTTACCTGAAACTTATGTTTGTAATTAGTGTTCTCTGTGTCCATATTGTTCCCACGAGTATGGGGGAAAGGGTGGTCAACGCCTGTGGAGCCCCCACACAGGCGCAAGGCTAGTACTCCGGAAGGTCGCCCGGTATTCCAGGAGTGTGAGCAGTAGAGACTGATCTTCTAGACAGCCATGCATCCCGTCAGCCTTAGGATTTAGGTTTTTATTGAGGTTGTCTCCTCTCGGTCCGGGCGGTTAAGCCAAGACCCTCCACTCTATCCACCTGTGAGACATGACCACAGGGGAAGGAGTATGGTTTAACAGTATCCTTACACATAGTGTGACAGATACTGGCATCGTTTGTCCCTTAGCAGGCCCTTAGCCACGACACGACAGCTGGGCAAGGGGTATCTTTCTTAGTCTGGCACCTCACCTTCGACCTGTCCGGCTACTACCGGTAGCAAAGCTACCGCCGGCTTAGCTCTCAGGTTCATTAGAGCACGCAAGCTCCCTCACCCGGCAAAGCAAGTTTGCCTACGTCAAGGTGAAGATACACGAGGGAGATAACGAAACTTACAAGAGGTAATTTAATTTTGCCTTTACGATCAATTAAGATGTGTTATTAAACGTAAAATGCTTAAAATTCAATAATTGGTATTAAGTAATAAAAGTATATTTTATACAAATGAAATAACTTTGTTTTCGCTTTATATTTTGATTCATCTGTAATACTGTTTAAACGGAAAATATTTCAGATAATTAACTTATTACTAGAAATGAAACTAGAATTCGTTTAATTTTTGTTTTTTACTTTAGGTGAACTCTGGATATCTTTTATACACTGTTTCACAAACTATTGCACGTACATATTTATATTAAAAATTATTTTTCAGTTTAATACTACTGACATTGATATTGATATACGATTTGAAATTCGCTTGAAACTGTCACCCACTATCTCACCGCCCGCACGAGACCGACACCTCGCGGAGAGGTCCGGCGAGCCGGTGGGCTCCTCTCCCCCGTGCTACCCATGTTAGACAAGTTCCCTTGTCAACGTTGGACGGGTCACCGCTGGAGACGCTTTAGCGACTCCTACCTCACATCTAACCCCACGGGACCTACGCCTCCTTGCGGATGGCGACTATCGGCCAAGCGTAGGAAACGGAATCTGGCCGTGAGGTACAACCAGCCCGGCCGTGAATTAAGCCTGAACTACGGGGACGGCCGGGCCGCAGCCCCTACCCCAAAATGCCAACCGCGCCAACTCTTTCGCCCCTCCGGCGATCAAGTTTCCACGGCAGCTGCAGTGAAACCATAGAGTCCCAGAATCACCAAGTTGTTTTCGGATGAAACCAAAAGTTTCCCCAACCAGACAACCAGCGGGCGGACTACTCCTCGGCGAACCGACTTTTGTCCTCCCCTACTATCTTTGCCAAATCCTCTCGCCACGGCCGTTTCCCTGAGTATGCCCATGCCTACGCCCGAGCATCCTCCCCTATATACGAAGTCTACTCACGCCGCGCCCGTTGCCTTGAAACTATGCAGCTGCAGAGTTTTACGGGTCGACGCTATAGGGTGAACGCCGACCCTGAATTGACGCTGATATTGATTTAATGAATGTTTTACGTGAAAGTACATTACCCTTTATGAATAATGTTGTTCATTAAATAAAACACATAGTTACTGACTTGACTACCGCTATTAGTATCAAATAGTTTTAAATAACATTTTTCATATTTACACATGTTCTGCCGGATACATCACTTATTTTTTTCGAATATTTACTTAGTTTGGAATCTTTCTTAGACACTGCTAAGTTTGACAATCATAGGGACCAATAACTATTGCTATTTCTGGAGATAGTTAATTCGACATTAGAAGAGCTTTGCTTAAATTTTATTAAATGCACGTCTATATATATCATGAAATGCAGTTTAAGAAAGTAATTAATTATTATATGGCGATCTCGTTCTGCAGTAACAATATCAGAAACTACAGCTTCGAAAAAGAATACTTTTCTAAGATGTATAATATAAATAACTTGTTAGTAGTAGCTGCTTCAATCAAATATGCAACACATAGTTACTGTTTTGAGATGTAACCTCGTAATATATACTACTTCAGGGAGGTTAAGCTTCGAAGAGGTTGCGGAATTTGTATTTTTGTATGCAAACTTAACAAACACACTAGAAAGAAGCCAATAAAAGCGCTGATAGTTACAAACCATCTTTTAAGGTCAAAACTCTTATCATGAGAAATCAAGTTCCGACAAGACACTACTGCGTTTAACAGCATAATAATACTTAGGTGGGAGCAAAATATATTATGTGTAGGAGGTTTATGTGATGAATAAAAAACCAGCCATGAATATGATAATAAAAACGAAGAGACTATAGCGGTTGGGGAATATTGGAAGAATGGCTAAAAGAGGAACACCAAAAAATATGGCGTGGAAGAATAACAAACGAAGAGCTGTACGGATAGAATTGAAGGAGACTTTTAAACCTAAATTCAGTCATCGTTAGATATGAGCAGAAGGGAATAGCTGAGGTGTGTGTATAAAGGATCCGCCCTAAGTTATATCTATGTATCTCACATAAATTTCTATTTGCTTAACACCAGACTGTTTTGTTTATGAAGGATCCTTAACAATAGTGCTGTTGGTATTAGATGAAATTGAGTTGCGTATATTTGGGTATATATTTATTCGGAACTGTCATCCGGTCTTCAGATACGCGTCCGGTATTCGGTTTTCGAATTTGCATTCGCTATCCAGTTTCGAATCCTTGATCCGGTTCTCGGGTCCAGATTTTCAGTCGGACATTTCGACGTTATCCGGCATACATTGAGCTATGGAGTTGGCCATCCTTCCTGATGATGTCTTGGCTTCGTTTTGCGTTTTTGTTTTCGGGAAGTATTAGGTACTCTATTAGCCAATAGTGGGCATTCTTGACATTCGTCCAGTACCAACACCAATTCTTCTATACTTAAAGTAATTTCTATTGCATCTTTATTAAAATACTCTTTGTTTATACGGAGTATTATCTGGTCATCTATTTAGGTAATTCTTAACAATTTTGGATTATAAATATTTTTCCTTGTCATTAAATCGGTGTAAAATCCTTATATTGTCTGCATACCTACTAAATATTTTTTTTATGGTTTGTTTATTACTAATTACATGCCTCCTTGCATGATGACTTTAAATCTCAAAATATTGCATTTGCGGTGAATTTGGTTAAAAACCGTTAGTCAAAAGGGAACGTGTATGATATTTTTAGAAAGCTGATAAAGTTCTCGTTAACGTACGAAAATAATATATAGGATGTTCCATTTGAAAAAACTAAGTCAGAAGCGGATTTACAAAACTTGTTCAGCCTCTATAATGGTATAATGTATAATTTCAAGTTAAGTATAGGTCATTATTTTACTCCACAAGTTAGCACATTTAATGAAGCACTTAGTTTTTAAGTATTCATTTCCGATTCTTATAAAAAATGGAAGACATTTATTAGAACGTTTTTTGAACTTTAATCGCGTTTCTCTCCGTAATTATGGGTTTTAGACCCAAGTAATGTCATACCAAATTATTTGTATTAATTAGTAGAATTATTGATTGTAATATTTTAATACCTTCATTTAAAAAACATAAGTTTTGTTCGTCCCCGACCGCTTCTATCATCCTGTATAACGAAAATATTTTTAAAACGTAGTCCATGTAGCCTTCAATCAAATTCCAAAAACATTATTGAAATTCCTCACCGTTTAATTATAATCGGCCACCCCATCTTGGTTGCACCACCTGTATATAGAAAATGAAGATTTCTTGGAATATTAGATACCTTCCTTTTCTATTATATACTACGGCCAAGAATCTCTAAATTCATTTATGTATTAAACATAAATCCAAATATTTCAAAAAGTAAAAACAAGTTTTCAAAGAGAAAATGGTAAATATAATGAGAGCGAAATTGTTTGAGAGCATTTGGCATACCTGACTTGGATAAGTTTTAGTTACTAACTTCAAAGTTGTTGCGATTGTTCAAAATAATTTGTCAATTAAATTTGTCAGTATCGTTCGTTATTTCATTTGTATACCTAAATTATTTGAGTTTATTATTATAAGATTATTTTTATCCATGGCCTTTACCGTTGAACACGGATAAGTTTATTTTGGAAGCTTATTTCCGTAGCGGACAATGAGATGGAAACGACATTTGGCAGTACTCTATTCATTCTTGTTTTAATCAATTTTTGGCGAAATTTTCAAATGTGCAAGTTGTATATGGTAATATATTTCCCCAATATGTTCGTCGACTTGTACCACGCTATCGTGAGACAGGTTCTATTATAAAAGGAAAACCCACAGGGAAAACCTACTGGTACACATACTGTTTTTCTTATTACTAAACAAAAACTCTTTCTAATGAATACTACCCATAGATAACATAGATTGCCAAGTGCCACAGTAATAAAAGTTTCTAGCCAAAGCGGTCTGTGTGTGAACTAAAATTAATAGCGCCAATTACAATATGCTCCTTACTTATTATTGTTTTTCCAATGATTTTTAAGACTTTTTTACTTGGAGAATTTACTTCATACGTAAGTACTAAGTACGATGTAATTTATCTCCAAATACGAATATTCGCTGAAAATGAACAGTGATTTTGCAATACTTATGAATAACAGTAATAAAGCAAACATAAAGTAAGCAATGATATATTTTAGCAAGCAGAAAATACATTCACAATGGTATAAAATATTTAACTTGTGTACATCTTTAACTATTCTATTAGTATTTCATAAAATATTATATAAAATGCATAGGTGAAGTAAAATCAGATTAAATGAAACGCATGTAAAGCTGTTGCATAGTGCCAAATTTAGCCGAAATCCTTAAGAGATACAAAAGATGTAGGACAAATATACACTATTGTCTGTGATTTATGTTAACTTTGGCCATTCAATCTTAACGAGATTGCTATTTGTATATTTATTACCGTACATATTTACCTATTTCCCCCCGATGCTTTGGTAATTTTTAGTGCAAATTAATTAATTTCATTTCTTCGGCTTCTTTTTTTTCTTCAAATATAGATTGTGAGCTGCTTTCATAATAACAGAGTTATTATTTGGCTTTGCTATAGCTCTCAATACTCTATTAATAGTTTTAATATACAATAACCCACAATGCTAATAAAACTAATCTAACTTATGATCTAACCTAAAAATTAATTATTGTTGGATCTTAGCTGCGTAAGACGCTAAAATAGATAAAATATCAATATTTTCACATAAGTAATACTATATATGTCTATATATAGTCTACCTTTTACAATACTAATATAGAAAAAAATTAACCACACAATTGTCTATATAAAAGTTTACGAACACAATCCACTGAAACAAATTTATTAATATAAATATTATCACAAATTCTGTATTTTACCTTCCACAAACACTACTAACAACAATAAAACGCATATAATTCACAAAACCAGAGGAAATAAACGGTAAACGCGATTACAATACAATGACATCAAATGCGAATCCACGTGTGCAACATATGAATCATAATAAATTCACAAGAATTTTTAAATACCAGATATTGCCGCTCGCAACACCGCTTGGCGGTCTGTGTTATAACTAATGTCCAGAAACCGGAAGTTTCGTATGATGATAAATACCCATGATACTACCTCAATGTTACGCCACTGAGAAAGATGATAATGAAGTTGGATATTTGGTGGCAGGTTAGTCATATACGTAAACTATTAGAGCTGCTAAATGCCGTCAAACAATCTCGCTCTCCCTGTATAAATGACAGATCGAATTAGATGAATAAAATGCACACGCATAGTGACATCTGGATTTATATAATCGAACTATACCGTGCCCAATTCCGCAATCCAGACGCTAGATGGAGTAAAATTCAAATTTTAAGTTGCCCAAACCTGCCCACTTGCTTCCCCGCTAAACAACTGCTTATGCACCCAAATACGTCTTCTAGATTTTTAGAGAAGATTTAAAAAATTAGAATTTTCTATTCAATTACATAGTATTCACGATAGTAGCGTTTGTCATTTATTTGTATACAAGGCAGATATGCGGTTACAGTATATTAGGGATACACGACATCACGTCTCTCTAAAACTTGAACTAATATTAAAAAAATACCTTCGTAATGTAAATTTAATATAATTATAATAATAAAGATGATTTGAATTATCCGCATATCAATGTATTTTTCAAACTCTAATAATTCTGTTGAAGAAATAAGGAAAAACACTGAAAAAAACCTAATCAAGATCTTAAATTAATAAAATTCAGGCGTGCATTAAATTATTAGATATAAATAACGCTTAAATTATCGATATCGGTTCTAAAATTGACGGCGTTGTTTTCTTTTTTAATGTATATCATTTCATAAATTAATCTTTTTTTATACCTAATTATTTTCCTTTTTCAAAATCTTAATATTTTCATAATAAAAATTATGTCGTTTATATTTTGAGTGCTTGGACAAAACAAGTTCAGTGGTGATGTTATGTATAATGCTGATTATAAACTCGTTTCCTTAAATATGATTTAGTTTAACCGATCTAGCTTTTGTTAAAGTCTTTGCAGTCTAATAATAAGTAACTTATTCACTGAATTAAAAACATCAATTAAGAAAGTAATTTCGTCTATAAATTGTCCTCCAAAGATTGTAACAAATACTATATCGGTCAAACTAAACAATATTTAAAGAAATAAACGACTTTATAATCACCAATACACTGTTATACATATACTACCGTCCATAAATGAGGGATCAGTAGCATACAAATTCGTCACTTTAGTAATTTACCTGCCCAAATAGCCCCAATCTAAATAAAATATGTTTGGAACGTTTGCAAGCTATTTACAAAGGGAAATTGCATAAGTTCCTACAATAAATAACAAGTTTTCAAATGAGAGTAAACAAAGTTCTGTTAATCCATTTATAACCTGCAGAGATACAAAGCCCGTTCTTATAGAAAGAAATTGGTAGCCACTTATAATACTGCAATATTTACGTAATTATTCTACGAATGAAGTATTTAGATATTTAGGATATGAAAATCTCATTTATCATAGAAGAAGTATTAGTTTGTGCTTTAGTGCTGTCCGATAAAGAATTGTTTATCGCGAAAGAATAGCAAAACGAAAAGAGTTGAGTGCATCAGAGACACGTAGTGCTGTCATTACTTTACATAAAGAAAATTATTCGTTGCGGCAAATTGCGAAAAAACTTAAATTATCTTACCGAGCTGTCCAAGGAACAGTGAAACGCTATAAGACAACAGGAAGAACGCATTCCGGAAAGCGATCCGGAAGATCCAAAAGAACGAACCCGGCTGAAGATCGACGATTGGAAGTAATATCCAAAAGAAACCGACGCCGAACAGCTCCACAAATTCGAGCTCAACTCAATGAAAACCGTGAAACGCCAGTGTCCCTTACTACGGTAAAGACGCGCTTAACAGAAACAGGGTTACAGGGACGCATTGCTGCTCGCAAACCGTTACTGAGACCACAAAACCGTCAGAAACGGTTGCAATGGGCTATAAAGAGCATCAAAATTGGAACATGTGGAAAAAAGTGTTATGGACTGATGAGTCAAAATTTCAAATTTTTGGCAGTAATCGGAGTGTTTACGTACGACGCAGACGAGGTGAAAGAATGCGTGATGATTGTGTTGTGGCTATCGTAAAGCATGGAGGAGGTTCGGTGCTAGTTTGGGGAGCATGTTTCTTCGACGGTGTTGGAAATCTGCATCGAATCAACGGAATATTAACAAAAGAGCGGTACAACGTTATTTTAGAAGAACATGCTATTCCTTCGGGGTTGCGATTGATTGGAGAAGGGTTTCATTTTCAGCAAGATAATGACCCAAAGCACTCTGCTCGACTTTGTAGAAACTATTTACAGCAAAAACAAGCAGATGGAATACTTGTTAACATGATTTGGCCTCTACAATCGCCAGACGTCAATCCTATTGAGCTGCTCTGGGATGAGGTGGATAGAAGGGTGAGGAAACATTGTCCACGGTCACAACAACAGCTTTGGGAACATCTTCAAGAGGCATGGAACGCAATTCCAGTAGAGACGACTTGTATTAAGAATGCCCAAAATATGTAAAGCAGTTATTAAAATAAAAAATTAAAATAATTTTATTTTTTTATTAAATATTATATGGCTTAGAATTTGTAAATATTACTTTATTTTTTAAGAATTCAACTTTGTTTTGTTAGAGTTATGTAATTTTTTTAATATATGCATCGACTAATTTATTATGTTGCGTTGTATCATTTTTCTTCTACTGATCCCTCATTTATGGACGGTAGTGTATATCATCAGCGCTGAAACTGCTTTGTCTAAGGACTAAGATAGACGACATAATTTTGATTTTGAAAATAGTACGATTTTGAAAAAGGAAAATAATTATAAAAATAGTGAACTATCAAAGTAATTTTGGTCGTTATCGGTAAGTTTAAATATTGGAATTATGTATTTATGCCAACGCAACACATTACTAACTAATGCGGATATTTTCAATGAGCATAATCAGTGACACATCCTTTGGTTTTCTGATTCAAAACTACAAAACAGGATATACGTATTTTGATATTATAAAACGTTTTTAACATGCCGATAATTACAATTATATCGCTCTATAATTATCTTTACAACCGATTATAATTAGATTTATACTGTAAAATAACAATTAAACTTGTATCATGCAATATGTTTTGATAAGACGTTAACTGTAAATTTGTTACGAGTATTTCAAAAAAAACAGATACCTACGTATATCTTACTGTTTAATTCCTATTTTTTCTGCTTAAGACAATAGTGAAATGTGATAATTTAATATTTTAGATGCTTTACAGGATTGTCTTTAATTTATTTTTGTTTTTTCTCATCTTATCTTCTATAGTTATGTGTTTCGTTTAGTATTTTAGTATATTTTTCATAGTGTAGAAAATAGATATATAAATTACAAGTGATCGAAGATATGTTATGGATATATCTCACGGACAGAAGTTGCCATAACAAGACTTCGAATTGACGTATACCGAAGATTGTATACTGGATGTGTAGAGTATGCGGTGTAATCTATGTTATAATCATGTCAAACGGGTTAACAAACGTCTATCGATAGATAAAGTAAATAAGTTAATCGTCACTTTCAGAGCTTACAGTAGAAATAGTGTGTAAAGTGTACGACAAACTCTTAACGTGTTGGAGTGAAAGAAACTGAAAGAAACATAAACACTGTGGAACGCAAAAACATCTAATGTTCTATTATATCCTCTATTTATACTTGACAAATATAACGTGCAATAACAAATATTTGGGCACATTTCTGGAATAAATACATTCTTAATTTGAAGTTGCAAACTCAGAGTACGAGTATGTTACGTACACAGGTAACAGGTAACGTTTTTAAAACGTTAATACAAGGTTCTCTGAAGTGTTACTAAAAACGTTCGTGTAACGTTTTATAAACGTCTTAATGTCACAAAATTAAAACGTTGTAATTTAACGTTCCATAACCGTTTCAGTTTAACGTTTTGTAAACGTTAATCTTTAATGTACTGTAAACGTTTCATGGAAAACATTTTTTTAATGTTTTGTAGAATTGATACTGGAAAATTGAAAAATGCAGAATTTTCTTTCCCGTTTTGTAAGCTAAAACCTCATAAGGGACGGTTATGATCCTGTCTTTCACGCGATTAACTCTACTGTAAGCCTTGACGAGTACACTTGGCATTTGCATTCTTGATTTTATTTGTTTCAGAACTAAGAAAACATAGAGAATAGATTTAATTGTACTTTATTCCGGGTAATTTATCAACGTTCAGTGTGCATGTACCAACACAAATATATTTAATAAATTTAATGGGTAATTCTCTTCAAATCCTTTCAGTAGTATTAGTTCTACTATAAGAAATACATTTTGTACATTTGGCATTTGCATTCTTGATTTTATTTGTTTCAGAGCTGGATACTAAGAAAACATAGAGCATAGATTTAAAATTTAATTTAGCAACGTTCAGTTGCATGTACCAACACAAATATATTTAATAAATCTAATGGGTAATTCTCTTCAAATCCTTTTAGTAGTATCAGTTCTGGAATACAGAAATACATTTTGTGTTTGCAGTTGTCTGCTCAACATAAATTTACAAGTCTTTAAATTTAAAAGTCTTAGGTAGCAACATAGTAAATTGTAAAACGTGTTTTTTTATTAAGCCGATACTATCTATGAATGTCATAGAATAGAATTTGCACTGTATAATATTTGTAAACGAGCTTATAGAAAGGATCTTCAAAATAATTATACGAATGATACCATTTAAAATGTCAATTAATTTATTTCTATATTGATAAACAATTGATATGCGTAGATATAGTAATGCACGTAGGAAACGTTCTCATATATAACAAGAACAAAAAAGAGTAACAGTATGAAAATAAAATATATTTCAGATGCTGTTTTAAAATAAATACCTATTTATTCAAAAACCGCCAGGTTACTGATGGTAAAAAATGGTTTTAATTATGTAGTAGTGGAAAAGACAAAATTATTTTCATAAGCGAATACGATATATTTTTCTTAACTTACTACTGGTAACGATCCCAATTAACAATTTTGTGTTGTTGGTTTTAATACAGCTTGTGGTATAGTTCTCTATTCGTTCTGCTGAAAGGTGACAGTTATTAGGAACCGGCGTTTACGTGCCGTTGGTACTACTACATATGTCGGTCATTAGCCGTTAGGTATGTTTAGCCTTAGCGTTATTGTCTGTTTCAGGATTGTTGTCATGGTCAGGCGGAGTTGTCTCTATGCAGCTATGTCATCTGGATGTCGTAGGACGCATTCCATAAGAATTGAGGGTTTTCACAAATCACAAATTTATGTGATTCTTTATGTAGCAGTTGTTTCGGCGGATCAATCGCATGAAGATAAGTTCATTTTAAAATTTTGTTACATTTCTGAGGTCATTTTTTTATATTCTGGAAATGCTGCAACTAATGAAGTATTATGATTTAGTATTAGTAACTGAATAATAAAGATTCTTTAAATGTTGATAGTTTTAATCAGATTTATTCCCTTGTTAATAGCTATTATTGTGTAAAGTTTAAATAAAAGCAATAGATAGGATCTACACGATTCATATAAATGTTTGATAATATTATTAAGAGTTACTTTAACATTATTTTAACATTCATAGATATCATTTTAATGAAATATTTTCGTTAATATAGATTGAATATAGAGATTGCATGAAACAATAACTGTTTATTTTTTGTCATCTTAAGTGAAGTATGTTATTACTTAATCTATTAGTAATATTGCTTTTGTTGTTAGCGAATAACAGCGAGAATGGTGTACGTTTATAATTTTGGAACTATCTGATACATTAGAACCCTTTTAAATTAAAGCTATATTGCATGAATAAAAATTATAAGTACCTTCCTACAAACAATTTTCATAAGAACATCCATTGTAGAAATATTTAATAAATTGAAGAGTGTAAAAGAATATATATGTATATATTTCAAGCACACATTGATTTTTCTTTATTTTTTTTAATTTCCTCTTAACGAATAGATCGTTTGTATTTTATTGCGAAAGGTAGCTTAGCAAACATTATTTATTTCTAGAAGGGATGCCTAAAAGGTTTTATCCTAGATTTTTGACTCTTGAACGAAACCCCGGCAATTAATAGGGGGATTTAAAAGACAATAGTCTCCGAGGGAAAATTATAGTCTATTGTACATCTGTGCTATTTTCACCTAGTTCGAACTGCTCAATTGCCGCATTAGTACTCGGCTTGATTTGCTTTTGTTATAAGTGTATTTTATTATACTGTAATTTTAATAAATAAAATAATAGCTTATATCTTAATATCGCGAAATTTATACCTACTATGTATTAAGTTCAGATTATTGTACGAACAGAAATTTTTGATATGTTGTGGTAATTATGTATCAGCGTATCTAAATATATTGACATTTATAGCATTGATGAAGTTTACATACCATCTAGTATTTGTAGATTACTAAAAGCAGGCAATTAGGTACAAAATACAGATCAAACTGTACGTAGGTACAGGATTATATAGAAGTATCTCGATTTTCTTTTTTTTAAATTTATCGTCGTCTTTACTTTATATTTTTGCGTTACTATACATACACTACAAAAATTGTTAGATTCAATTTATTTTTGTGTATTTATTTTTTGTTCTTTTGTGATAAAAACTTTCTTGTCAGAAATGATACTACTGTTTGCTGGAATGATAAGTTAGATATTTGCAATTATTGAGGCGATGCGTTGAAGATATAGAACTGCAAGGCCTGTAAAGAGACCCAAAAAACCTAAAAAAAACACTTATAAAATAATTTCTACAGAATAAGACGAACCTACGTGTCACATCTCGCGGGTCGACGATAAAAAATTTCAGCTGTAAATCAATCAGAAGATTGTTTTTTATATGTATGTACACAGTAAAATGCGTACAGTTTACACAGTTAAGGTCCATGCACATATTTGTTGAATTTACAATTTTCTTTGTGTGTAAATTAGAGAAGAAGTAGAAGAGTCGAAAAATGTCTCCATTGAACACTATTAGCCAATGCACAATTCGATGTTGTTATAATGTCTACGAAGCCTTTTTGATAGTTTTTTTCTTATAGCAAATAGCTACAGACAAGGTAACAAATATTTTTTGCTGTAGCGAGTGTTTTAGCCTCTCAGGAGTATGAATGCTAATAAAATATAGTAGGTATAGTAGTTTTCTTCTCTGCTTTTGAAAACCTTTAACTAAGTAAGTATAATTTTGTTAGTTGTGTTTGATACCAATTATTAAAAGTTATATCTGATTATTATAAAAATTTGATAAACTCATTCAATAACTATACTGTAATTAGTTCATAATTTTTGTAATATTATGCAGCATATCATCATCGGAATATGTTGCTTGTAATTTCGTTAGATTTTTTTTATGTTTTTCATTAAACATGTAAATAAATGCTTAATTTATATGCCGGCGATATACGAGTAAGAATCTACAAGAATTGAATATCTCTTCCAATGTTTTTTTTCCAGTAATAATACACATTTCAAGGCATACTTTTCGAAGTATAAAGATATTGGGAAACATGATCCACTGTTGATTGAGAAACAAAGATTGCAGGGAAAGCAAAACAAATATATTTTATTTAACCTAGACAGAAGATGAGAGTGAAGTAGAACGCTCAAAAAATTCCTATAATATTATTATCCAGCAGAAGTGATTTGCCAGTAAATCATCCCGTCACAATCTAAACGTATAGGATTATTGGATTTGGGGTCGAACTGCCGCGCTGTCGACTGACAGAGAGGCGAAGGGTGATGTGGTGGTGCGGTGGTGAAATGGGTTGGTTAGGATCTTGTTAGCGTAAAGGGAGAATTCTCGTGTTCACCTAATTCGATACGTTGCCACGCCCAGTATTTTACCGGTTGCCTCGGCGACCACTTTTCAGTCAAATGGCGGATTCAGGCGGGGTTCGGTAGGCGAAAACCTGCCTGAAACTGGATCCAGGAGTAAAAATTTGTTCTGTACGAGTTTGATATTGCGTAAATAGTTCGATGAAAATATTCATAAAGTTTGTTTCTATTGTCTTCGTCTGTTTATCCGGGGAACCTGAATCAAACGAATAAAAAATAAATGTTAGCTGTAAGTTGTTTTCTGTCCTTCATTTCTTGGGGGATTTTATTAATCTTTGGAAACGTATAAAATTGTAGAAAATTTCTTTGGATAATTAAGTTTTTTTTGCATGAATTTCTATTGAAACCGTCTTCTTTTATTATGTTCCATTATATATTCTTCTTATTTTTTTAAGAAAATTGATTAAATTCTAACACCGAATGTGCATAATTTTAATATTGATTTAATTCTAGCTATTATATTCAAAATGGATCCTTTTTACTCCGTTAGTATGACACTACAGAATGTTTGCACACTTACTCTAACGTAAAAAAATGTGAATAATGCGCATATGAAAAGCAAAGAGAAAGCTCCCTGTATATATTACGTGTACATACAGGGTGAGGCATTAGTACGTCAAAGCTCAATATATTCATTAATATTAAAGATATCACAAAACATTATATACAAAACTCAGATAGTCTTAAGCTCCATCATATTTTAAAATTATTTTAGTATATACAGAGTGTTTTATATTGTCAGTGTGAACCAAGCATACAGTTTCTTAAATGGGACACACTACTACGTTACACTATAGTCAGTGTAGTTTATAAAATCTTCCTAATACATCGCTATACCTCCCGGTAAACCTACTATAGCTGACCTTTTCGTTGTTGAAATCAACCCCTTTCTATGCATGGTTTCGCTAAAGGAGCTCAATTATTACCGGACACCATATTTATTGATTAATAGAGTTTTGGTTTCAATTTTCTGAAACTTACATCCTACGTTGTTTTAAAGTTGTAGTATTAGTTGAGGGAAACGAAATTATTTAGTTCACTTTTAAAATTGTGCCAGAGGTATTCGGTAGGGATTGTGTGATGGTAATCACTGTAACTGTTTAATTTTATTGTGCTATTTCCAAGGTATGGCAATTTTGGATTTTTTATATGATTTTGCTAACTTTAACGATTTAACACACTTTATTCAAATAACGATAATGCATCGATTTTCAACATATCGTCAGTTGCAGTAAATACTTACTGATACCACGGCATTTTAGATGGTGTTACGAATGAAAATGATTTTGTATTTCTTTATAGTACAGTGCGCCTCAGCCAAAATGTCATGTCTCTCGTCGTACAGTCAATGTCCGTTAGAACTTCGACTGCAGTCGGTATATACAAGGTCATGTCTTAAACACCGCTTTGAGTGTATTTCTTTGAATATGTATATGTATTATTTAGTTATGTTAACTAATAGTAATAATATACAGGGTCATTCACGGAACCGGTTCGTTAGAACTTTTTGATGTTCTTGAAATTCAATATTTTTGAAAACTTGTAATTGTAACTGATATCATCTGGACTCATCAGAAAAATTATTTGCGCCATTGTACCACTTCCGGTTTACCGAAAGTTGACGTCAACTTTCTTAATTTAAGTAGCACGGTATATTTTTTATGAGTTTTTTGTATCGGGCATACAATTCTGCATCAAAACTTACTAAGATAGCCTATGTCAAAAATTAGTCGTTTTTGAGTTATTCACTTTTTTTCAAATATAGGACCAATTGCAACGTTATGTTCAAAATTCTGTACTTCCAAAAGCATTGCAGCTAAAGACTTCATATTTGGCAAGTTATTAGATGAAATAGCATACATCAAATTTACGCCCTAAAATTTGTCATAATTTATACAGGGTCGCCCAAAATTAACGTTCATTTCAACCAAGTTCACATCGATGAAAGTCACTTTTTTTTTCTAATGGAATACCCTATATATTATTGCATTTTTGAATACACTTAATAAGTCTCTATAATTCCTTATTAGACATATTAGCTTGTATTTGTTACGGTTTCCGAGTTATAAGTACTTTTCTGGTGAAAGTCCGAAAAATATGCTTTTTAATGCATTTAAAATCTTAGTAATCCTTGAATGTCAAAATAATTGATATTGCATTGGTACACATAGATTATATCTATCAAGCAAAATAACAAATGAAATAAATTACAGAAAAGAAACGACATTTTAGATTTACTTTCCATTCATGGAGAAATGCAATGGGATTATCCATAGTACAGTATTTGACGACAGATATCTAAATTTTTGTAAAGTAATCTAAAATAATATCCTTACAAAAACTCAAACAAGAAAATTAAACAAAATAGCGTTGCAAAAGACAAAATTCAATATGATCAGATCACAAAGCTTTTTTATTTAAGATTATTTTTTAGCTTCTTGTATTGATATTCTTTAGGTCATTTTGCATAAATGTGGATATCTGTCGTCATATATTCGACATGTGCTACTCACAATTCTACTACAGTCTTCATGAATAGAAAATAAATTTAAAATGTATTTCATTTGCCATTTTGATTGACAGATATCAACTATGTGTATTTATAGTACAAATACAATATCAATTATTTTGACATTCGAGGATTACTGAGATTTTAAACGCATTAAAAGGCGTATTTTTCGGACTCTCATCAGGAAATCTCTAATGACTCCAAAACCGCAAAATATAGAAGCTAATATGTCTAACAATCAATTATAGAGAATTATTAAGTGTATTCGAAAATGCAATAATATATAGGGTGTTCCATTTACAAAAAGTGACTTATCGACGTTAAGTTGGTTGAAATGAACGTTAACTTTGGACGACCCTGTATAAATTATGATAAATTTTAGGACGTAAATTTGATGTATGCTATTTCGGCTAATAACATGCCAAATATAAGGTCTTTAGCTGCAATGCTTTTAGAAATACAGAATTTTGACCATAACGTTGCAATTGGTCCTATATTTGAAAAAAAATGAATAACTCAAAAACGACTGATTTTTGACATAGGGTATCTTAGTAAGTTTTGATGCAGAATTGTATGCCCGATACAAAAAACTCATAAAAAATATACCGTGCTATTTAAATTAAGAAAGTTGACGTCAACTTCCGGTAAACCGGAAGTGGTACAATGGCGCAAGTAATTTTGCTGATGATTCCGGATGATATCAGTTATAATTACAAGTTTTCAGAAATGTTGAATTTCAAGAACGTCAAAAAGTTCTAACGAACCAGTTCGTGAATGACCCTGTATATATTGCATTAGCTTACGACTAATAATAATAAATAACCGTAGGAGATATAGTATTATTAATTATATCACAACATGTCTAATTGTAAGAAATACTAACTATTTATTATATCAATAATTTTTTTAGTTTGATTGTGTATTTTTATTTCGCTGCTTTATCCGTAATGCCAAATACTCTGTAGAAGATATAGGTAAAGACGTATGACAGAATTTTAAGTGTGCAAGCATTCCCACATTTTAACGTTTCTCCCATAGAACACGCAATTTCGTAGTATTAGTTTATTTACAATTTTTCTTCATTATAGTGTTGTAGTACTTTCTTAATATTGTTGCATTCTTTAATATAACTTAATATACGAAACAAAAGACAACATCAGGTTACATAATTTTGCAAGCACCATCTATGTGTGTCAACCGTGTGATGTTGACAAACACGATAATAATACCGTAAGTTGTAGAATGACAGAGCGGAAGGATAGATAGTCTTTTAACAAGATATCAAAGTATAAAGTTACAACATACAGCTACAATTCCCAGATCTCCTGAAAAGGGTATTTAAACAAGAATACAAGTACGCATACGTCTATATAGATACGAAAATCATAGAAATAATTCCACTAATTTTACAATTGATCGCAAAATCTTAGAAACATACATACCTACGGATACATAAGGATATTTGAATGTCACGGATAATAATAGAATAATAATAATAGAATTCCAGGACTTAGAGGTCAAAATTTGTACAATTCAGATAAATTGGAACGGCCAGAAACAATACCTAAACTATAATATAAACTATTGAAAACAGTAGCTGTTTCGTATTAGCTAATAAACTATCCCCATGCAGATTTATGTCAACTAGAACAATTAAGGAATGTACATACATATATCAATATATTCGCTAATTATTAAGTTTTAACAAAGGTTGTGTGTGAAAATCGACACCTGGTTTGTGTTCAGATTGAACACTGGCCGTAGTCGGGTAAACAACTTTTTGTGAAGGATTATTCGTATTTATAGAACGTATCACACGAACAGGACAACCTAATCGTGTAGATTTGTGTAGAATTAAAGTCAGACGAATAAATTTTCATCCATCTTGCGAATAGGGTTAAATTTTATTCGTGAGGTAGGTAGTATAATTTGTGGTTGTTTATGTACTAATTGTCATTCAACATTTTATTGTTATTGTCTATTGTGTTCTAGAGTTCATATTTTATTTCATACAATATTTCGGTACTAACAATTGAATCAAAGATTCAACTTAATATCCAATACGCTGTTGGGATTATTGTTAGTGTTAGGATTACCACAAGTTGCATGTACATATGTATGTAAAGATATCCGAAGAAAACAATGAGTACAGATTGTTTATACTACTCTATTCACTAATTATATCGACTTTATTTAAGGCAGCTCACTGTTTTATATCAGACAATACATTTTGAACAATATATTACTTCAGCGCATCTCAATCATTTCAGATTTTAAAATTTTCTTCCTCAGTTAGTTTACATTATTAACCTATATTTCAATAAAAAATGTACAAAAATGCCTGATTGTTAAACCTAAAAAACACAAAAGAAGGTATATATTTGTTTAACACTTCTATTTTTTTATCAGGTGAATTAAACAATGACAAAGACGAATTATAGGCTCTGAAATGGAACACAACGATCTCCCACAACTTGCTTAAAAGCTTTATACATGACAAAATCAATCATCGTTTCGAATTAAACAAATCCTCTTACTAGAACCACATTATGATTTCAAGTTAACGTATGAGGCGACGAGGGTATTAAGGATATACTTTAAAACAATAGACTGTTGATGATATCAATTTAGGATAGTACTAAGACAAAATTAGATATATACGAAGTACGAGTATGGGAATTATACTCTTAGAAATTGATAGATTTTATATCTATTTTTTATTCTCTGTGATACATGTATGTATTTTAAGTATATAATTGACTAAAAGATAAAACACTACACTTTTAATTTTAATTGACTTAACTCCATTTCTTTTTCTGACTTCTGTTAGATCATTTCTGTTGAACTGTAAATTACATGCCAAGTCGAACTTTACAGAATTAAGCACTAACAGCTGTATTATAGTTAGTCACTGATGTTTAATGAAAAACGTCCGAATGCAAAATGATTGTACACTCCGTGGCGCTAGATTAAGCTCACTTAATTTTTTGTGATAAAACCGTGTGGTAACATGAAGCGAAATTTACCCATAATGCCTAAACCAACGACTACAAATAATCTAATAGGTATTTAACTAACGCTCCATTTTATTCAACTATCTTCCTGGATAAATTTTCAGATTTAGTCTCGCTATATCGCATGTACAATTGTTGTTGTACGTACTTGGCTGGTCTGTCACAGTTAGATGAGTCATTTCAATTGCATAATTGCATGCTATTTGTCTGCTAATTTTAGAATGATGAATACAGTCGTTAGTTTATACTAGTGATTCCCAAAGTAGCCTATATGGACTTCTAGGTGTTGACCCCGAACTGAAAGGGGACATGTTAGTAAAAACAAAAGTTGGCAGTGTATGAAATATATGTAAATGGAGTTCACGAGAACGGATCCCGTTTAAACAGATTGTGACAAAATTTTGGCTTTCTATAAATTAAATAATGCACATAATACACAGATAGTATCTCTGTAGTTACATAATACTTTCTTATAATAGACATAATAATTATCTACGGATTCAAAAATTTTAAAACATAAATATACAGAGTGACTGGTAATGAAACGGTCATACTTTACAGCGTGTTAGCAGAGATCATTTACAATAGACAGCCCAATTTGCCTTATCCAAAAGTCATCCGTTTTCGAGATCTTGCGGTTTTTTTTCGCAGTTCACTACTTACTCTCACTCAAACTTAAAATTTACGAAAATAATGGAATCTTTTCCCACTTTTTCAGTTTGTCTGGCTAGAGGATATCTCAACACAAATTATCTATCGATGTAAATTACGTTAAATAATTGGACAAATTGAAAAAAAAATTAAAACTTCCGCTTTTAATGAAGTTGTAGACACAATTGCTAAATAAATAGTCACAAAGGTGGCGATTGTGTCTACAGTTACATCAAAAGCGGAAGTTTTATTTTTTTTTTCTTTTAATTTGTCCAAGTAGGTATTTAACGTAATTGTCACCGATAGATAATGTGTGTTGAGATGTCCTCTAGCCAGGCAAACTGAAAAATTGAGAAAAAGTTCGTGAATTTTTGGTTTGTGTGGGAGTAAATTTCGAAAAAAAAAACAAAAAACCACAATATCTCGAAAACGGATGATTTTTGGATAAGGCAAATTGGGCTGTATCTATTGTAAATGATCTTTACTAACACGCTGTAAAGTATGATCGTTTCATTACTAGTTACCCTGTATATGAAACACGATGAAAATTTGGGAAGTTTTATGGTTTCATGTTTTAATCATGGGTAAATTCTACATTGATGATGGGATCATTCTTTGTCGACGGTTTAATTAATGCTAATTGTTAGAATATTTTCTTGAGTTTCATCAATCTATTTCGTTTCAGTTATAAACTTATTATTATACTTTTTATTGAAATTTCAAATTTATTTATTACACTCAATTACATATTAATTTTTAACTTGTAAAAACTTGCACATTTGATATTAGTATCAATATATCGGTCGTCTGCATATGTGAAACAGCAACGTTTGTCCACGTTTATCCAACGTTTGTAGACGTACCTATATCAATTGTACTGAAATAGGCTTGCTTAATTCGTATATTATAAATACGAATGTCAATGATAACCGCTGTCCATTTGATTTCGAAATTTTAAAAATAAAAGTGTAAATATTTTAAAAAATATAAATAAGTAGTCAGACACATAAAAATTAAAGTGAAGCATCTTGTTTAGAAGTGCCCGCGAAAGGTAAGTAATTATTTTTATATATTTTTTGTAGTTGCTCCGGTTGTATAGATACGCTGCTATCATTACTTTAGGTAGTAGTAGAAGTTGAATATTCTAGTCAATTCCAATTACATAAGTATTCCAAAACAGTTTTTTACTTATAGTTACGTATAGCAATCAGCAATCAGTATTATATATTTCTCTATCTTTAAAAGCAAAATTCTACTGTACACGATTTCTCTCTATATATAGGCTGATTGGTGAGAATGGCCTATTAAAAGTGTTATACAAACGGAACGAAATTTTAAAACAAAATTTTGCAGTTGGATATGGCTGAATATGAACTATTACGTGAAAATATTTTTGAATAAATATCACTTCCGGTTAACCGGAAGTGGGCATCAACTTCGTTTTTTTAAATAGCATGCTATAAAATAAATTACAAATTCAGCTTCTATGATAAATTTTACACATATTTCACGTATCATACCCTATACCTAAACACAATTCCTTCTGAGTTAATCGCAATTAAAGAAAAAAACTGACATATATCGATCATACTTTATAGTGATATTACGTCACGTAGGAGTGAGAGAGAATAATGAAATTTTGCATACATACAGCTGATATTGTGTAGTTACACAACATTTGAAGTTCTTTCATGTAACATTATACAGGATGTTTAAAAACTTCGTTGCTTATAAATAACTTCAATCTGCGGAAAGTAGATTTTTTTAAATGGAAAGGTATATATTTTATTAGATATTCTGATTCTACAAAAAAATCTCTTTTAATCGGTATTAGGTGTTCCTATATCTAAAATGGAAGGTGAATAAGTTATAACGATCTAATTAATCTCCGTATCGAAAATGCTCGGATATGTCAATTTACTGATTAGCTTATTTGTTTTACATAGTTACTTGCCACTTATTTTGACGTCACTCCTTTTAGTTAGTTGTTCTGGCGTACACTGAGAGAAATAGATCTGCACCAGTACAATAATTAGGGTAAACAATGCGAGAATTTATTTTACAACAACCAACAATTATTGTATATTTTACAAAACATATTGTAATCTTAGTATTTTTTACAATTTTTATTTTACCTATAATAACATTGTTTTCGCTTCTATACAATACGTTTTTCTCAGTATATGGTGTTATAATGAATTAGCATTGAGAATAGACCAAATCAAGTAATCATGAATTTATTTATTATGCAAAGTAAATGTAATCAAATAGTAAAATAAACGTATCTAACGTTTAGTGAAAGATACTAACATTTACAACCAATGATCAGTAAAATTGCTAAGAATTTTTAAGATATAAACAGTTTTTGCAACATGTTCGTAGAACATGCCATATGTTCGTAGAACAATGGCCAAGAGCAATATCAGTAAAAAATCTAGATTATCAAAAAATTCTCCTAGATACTCCCAACAAACGCTATTTGAATAATCAACATAAAGTAAATTTACACCAAAGGTCTAAATAATGCGTAATAACAAATTAGATAAAATTAAAATAATGAAAAAGATAATATAAAAGGTACCTACAGTAGAAAAATTATAAGATATGGCAACCGTTTCTATGGAGGCATTCTATACTCGGAGAGGTATTCCTATAATTGTTGCTCTTTGAATGGCATCTGATGTTATTTGCCTAAAGGATCCCCTATTCCCATAGTTCAATGGGAAGAAGAAAATACGATAAACAAAATGACAGACGTCAAAATAAGTGGCAAGTAAGTATGTAAAACAAATGAGCTAAGCACCCTTCCTTCAGTAAATTGACATACCTGAGTATTTTAGGTACGGAGGCTAGGAACACCCAATACGGATTAAAAGAGAATCGTTTGTAGAATCAGAATATTTAATAAAATGCATACCTTTCCATTTAAAAAAATCTACTTTTCCCAGATAGAACTTATTTATAAGCAACTAAGTTTTGAATCACCCTGTATAATACTGTATAATACTGTATAATACAGAGAAGAATTTCAAATGTTGTGTAACTACACAATATCAGCTGTGCATATTCAAAATATCATTCGTCTCTCTCACTCCTACGTGACGTACTATCACTATAAAGTAAGATCGATATCTGTCACTTTTTTTCTTTAATTGCGAATAACTCAGAAGGTGTGGTATTTAGGTATAGGGTATGATACACGAAATATGTGTAGAATTTATCATAGAAGCTGAATTGTAATAATAAAATTAATGCAGGAGAGTAAATGAGGGGAGTCGATGGTACCATGCACAAGCTTCTACATAAATCTTGCTTCATGAATCTCACGACGGTGTTCCAGCGGTTGCACACCGTGTCTGTCTAGCAGTTCACCATAATTTATATTGCGATCCGGATAATTGCCATTAATTTTATAGGATAGGTACCTATTTTAAAAAACGACGTCGTACCTGTTCAATGGTTAATTGAAGCTAATATAACGAGGGCACCAAACAATTGATGAATATTCAAGCTTACTAACAACAAAGCTAAAAAACAATATTTTGAAAAGCGATGGATTATTAAATAATTTACATGTCCTTGAGACAAAACCCAACGTTTTAGAGGCGCAAAGGCAGAGATCAGCTATATGAGGCACAAAACGTAAACGAGAATCAAATAAAACACCGAGGTCTTTCACTTTATCCAGCTTTCTAAGTAAGCAGTCATGTATGGAATAGTTGGAATCAATATAGTTAGTTTTCTTTGTATACGAAGCAACACAGCATTTGTAGATATTCAGCTTTAGTTTAAAAGTCAACACATCATTGGGCAATTATATTTAAGTTATTCTGTAGAAGCAGTACATCATTCCAAGATTCAATGGGTAGATAGATTTTAATATCATCTGCGTATGCGACGACATGGCAAGACAAACAAGTAAATAAGTCATTAATGAAGAGAACAAATAGAAGTGGCCCCAAGTGTGAACCTTGGGGAACACCTGATGACGGAATAAACTCAGACGGTTTGTATCCGTTGTAAAAAACATAATGTATTCTATCAGTCATGTAGGACTTCAGAAGTAGTAACAACGATGAAATCAATCCAAAAACAGATAATTTTTTAAGTAAAATTCCAATGCAATAGCGAAATTTAGATAGTACTCTGGTCTGTTCTTCAGATAACGGTTGGTTGGTGAGGTTCACGACAGTCTTCTTAGGGTCCAATTCTGGTAGTGCTACGGTCTTCTTTTGAGATAGCTTCTCAAATTTCTTGGTCTGCTTTCTAGTAGCATTGCTGAAACTATCAAAGAGTCAACCATACCGAAGAAAGAACAACGACGTCTACTGCCGTCAGAAACGCAGCCTCCAAGACTATACGGACTACCCAAGATACACAAAACTGGAAACCCTCTACGACCGATTGTGAGCACCTGTGGATCCCCGACTTACGAACTAGCCAGATATGTTGCCAAACAACTGCAACAGTACGTGGGTTTGACAAGCAGTTTTATAAAGAACTCTGAACATTTTGTGGAGATTCTACATGGACATGAAGTAACCAGTGAAGACATACTAGTGAGTTTCGACGTGGAATCGCTCTTTACCAACGTGCCAGTGGAAGAAACCCTAAAACTCATCAGACAACGGTTTATACCACAAGGACTACAAGAGGATATAATTGACCTCGCAAGACTATGTTTAAACACCACCTATTTCCTATGGAATGGAGATTTCTACGAGCAGAAAGACGGCGCAGCCATGGGATCACCACTCTCACCAGTCATCGCTAATATTTTTATGGACTAGGTATGGACTCCATACCTAGACTACAAGCTAAAGGCATCTACGAACTTCAATGCCAGTGCGGGAAATCGTATATTGGACAAATCGGGCGCAGTATACAGTGCAGAGTGAAAGAGCATCGCAGAGATGTCGAACAGGGAAATACTGGAAAATCTGCAGTAGCTGAACACTACCACACCGGAAGCAGTCACGTAATCGACTACAATGACGTGAAGATACTAGCCAAAAGCAATCACTACTACCCACGGATAGTGAGAGAATCCCTGGAAATAATGAAGAATCCGAACAACTTCAACCGAGAAGACGGATACAGACTGAGTAAGGTATGGAAGTTAGCGCTGGAGAGCCCGAAGCAGCAAGGACGCATCCGAGATCATCTAACACGAATCGAGCAGAAGCATCGGACACGGATCAGAGAACGACAACGGATACGGTTCGGCGGACTGGAACGGATACGCATCACTGGAGCGGAACAGGGACTGGGTATATAACGAGGAGCAGAAGACATCAACATCAGTCTTTAGAGAACTTCTGAAGAAGCTGACAGTATGATCAGCGAAACGTCAAGTTTGTCACAACAACCACGGCAATACCCGAAAGATACATCTTTATATAGATATCAAGTTCGTGACAGTTGATCTCCTTCGTACAAAACCATTCTGGTAAGGTGCAGTGTAAGATTTGGTGTTATTATACAAGCAGCAGTAGATTACACTTTCAAGTACTTTAGCGAAATTGGAAAGAATTGAAATAGGCCTGTAGTTATTAACTTGAGTTTAGTCATGTTTCCCGAAAACAGAGAATATTGCAGAATATTAGGAGGAATATAAACAGCCACGAGGTAAAAGGAAGTAGAATTGTATTTACAATTGCAAATTACTAAATCAATCAACGGAACTAAAGAAGGCATGAAAGAACAATCAACCACCTCTGGTAAGAGATCTTCAAAGACAAAGCTACAAAAACACCAGCACCCTTAGAACGATGAACAATAGAAAATTTTCTGTCACATCTAATAAAGTTATAATGTGAAGGCACAAGTTCTGAATTAGAAACCGAATCATCAAGCCAACTTTCTGTAATAATAATAATGTCACATGAAGATTCACACATATTGGAAAAGAATGAGTAAGTCTTCGTCCTTAAACCACGAACATTCTGATAATACATTTCAAGAGCAAAGAAAGAACTTTAGTTTAAAGAATGAATTATAGTAATTGTTAATGTTTTGTTTACGGAGAATTCTACCGATGTGATCTGTATCTGCGGTTGAGTACCTATTTATTTTCTTTGTACGTTGCTAGAGCTATAACCATTCTGGAGAAGCGCAGTTTTGATATATTTAAGTTTTTTTGTTGATATTGTCTGGTTGGCAAATTGACGCAGCTTGGTGTATTATGGAGTTGATTGCTGATTGTTTTTGTGCTAGGTAATAACGTGAGTTGTAACTTCTTTGCATGTTCTAACGCTGTGGTTTCAAATACTTCTATAAAAATACCTATCATCTACAACCGGAGAAAGGAGAGAACCCATAATGGCATTAGAAGTTTATTGATAGTATTTCCATTGCAAGATAAAGTATGTTGAAGTAAGGCACATTTCCGTTAACTTGGCTAGATCTAGGGATTGATGGTCTTGAATCAATATTTTGTGGATTAAGGTACTTTTCCGAAGAGTGAGGTAACATCAAAACTAAATAGAATATCTTCGGGTTCGATAGAAATTTCAGAAATAAGCTTGACAAAGTGTGAGGAATTTAAGATGTAAGGCGGAGTAGTTTCTATGTATTTCTTAAGGGTATGTGCCAGATATATGGTTAAGCTGCAAAGTGGGCGAATGTACTGAGTTAACTATTGATCTGAAAGGTACGTTTTATTTATGAATTTTTGGAGAACCGTAAAATTGAGGTGTGGCTTGGATTCCTTGAGTGATATTCGTTTTTGTATGTCTGGAGGAATGTCACAGGATTCAATGAATGAGTGATTTGCCGTTAAAATTTAGAGGTGGAATCACGCGACAAGGAAATGTAGTTATCATTTTGTAAGAGATCTGATATTTTGGCCACGTACTGAGATTTGTCCAGGATGATAGTTGCGTTACCTTTGTCAGCAAGAAGAATGACTATGTTTATGTTAGTGCGAAGAACTTATGGATTTACGTTTTACTTTGACCGAGTTTTTTTGAGGAGGCTTCGCGGAAGGAAGATATTTGGCTGCTTCAAAACTTTCATGGTTTAAATTCATAAATAATAATTATGAATATAAATTTAATGTTTATTTAATGTTATATTAGCTACAAGGAAGTACTAAAGGAGAGAAGTTGCTAGAGGAAATATATCAGCCCTAATGGAGTACCTACAACACGAATTGATACAAGTCGAGTAACGAATCGATGTGCTTCTTGGGAAGAAATACTAAAATTCAGCTTGGATAGAAGCTGAGTCATGTATGTATGGCTATATAATATATTACTATAAATTGTATATGAATATTTTGAAAATTTAGCAAAACAACAAAGAGAATATACTGTGTTTTATGTTGCAGATAAATTTTATTTTGAATTCTCTAATATGAAAAATTTTTAGGTTTCAATGGTGGGTATTTAATAATTGCCATAGTCACTTGTTTTATTATTGTAATTTAAGACAATCTGTTTATTGTTGTTAAACAATGTTCATTTGTACTCGTGGATTGAAGATGTTACTATTATTGTATCGACGTGGGTTACGATCCCATAGTACCCAAAGAAAAAAATCTTATTTTAAATTATTATTTAAATAAATGACGATTTATTTTTAAAAGTTAGTGGTAAAAGTACGTCATTAGATTTTTAGATTTTATTCATGTTATATTTTCTTAGATATGTCATTAAACATTTTAGAAGAATTTTTAATAAGTATACTACCTGTAAGAATTTGTAGTATATGATGCAAAAGTACAAGAGCTCATATGATGCTTATGACTAAGGTATATTATAAAAAAGTTTTTCTTTATTTTTATTCAATTACTAGTTATTTAGTAAAATATATTTCCAACAAATTGGACTGTATACATGGATTATAATTTACACATTTTTTATAATTAAAGTTGAGAAATCTTATTAAAAATCACAATACTAACTACTTCCTACTTTCGTGTATTGTAGTTTTATTTAAATCAATTTTGCTTTTTTATTAACAGTGAAACGCTATACATGATAAGTTTCGTAAATTCAATCATTTCCATATTTTTTTCATTTATCTTTTATTGTCTTCAGATATTATATAAGGTTGTGTCTTTGATTAACGTCGATATAAGACAAGACTAAACATTATTTTAGTATACGTCATGTATACGTATACAGCCAGCGTAGCCGGTATTGCAGTGGTTAATTTTTATGCTACTGTTATTATTATTATTACACAATAAAGATGTACTTCAAAGAAACTACACTGATTAATATAATTACACTAAGAAAGCGCTACTTTATCATGGAATATACAAATACTTATAATTGATTGCGGTTATATCTAATATCTAGTACATATACTTGTGTTTTATAGGAGGTTAGTTAATAAGATATCATTATTACTGTCAATAAATGAACGAAAAGATTAAACAATGTTTTCGTTAAGAGCAAAAATAAACCAATTAAGATTAAATTGTTTACCATTTTATTGGAGAATGTATTATTTTAACAATATTTAAGATTAGGTTGATATTGATCGCTCAATCTGATTACTACCAACTGCTTATTAGAAATATTAAGATCATCAGTGAAATTTTGGCTTCACACTTTACATGTTAAAGGAAAACGGTATGATATAATACGTTGTAAGATCTTACTTACATTTGTATATACATTCTAAAAAATGTTTTTGAGAAACATAGATATGGAGTGGTGGTTGCAATCTCTGAACTGAATGAGAATTTTATAAGTAACTTGATGAATTAGAGTTGTTTTTTTTGCGTCGCGTTGATAGTGCAATAAGAATATAAAGCATACGTAAAACATAACAAAATACTAAAATTATACAATATCACTTGGGCTGTGCCATGCTACAGAGAAAGATCATCTGCCAATGAGAAATATAAATGGCGATTTTGTATTGTGTTGCCAAGCGCTAAATGTTCAGACCAACATGTGATGAGTTGTCTGATTTGTTGTTTATAGTGCTCAATATATTTAATGATTACAGGTGGCATATTGATGCCACATACATAACCGGAAATATTTCGAGCGCTATCAAATTTGCGATCGGCAGTTAACCGTGTGAATGAAAGAAATCTTGAATTGCAAATTTGTATATAGTCGTGTCGTAGATACATAAATATACCACGATTGGTGAGCTCGCTTAACCGTTCAATGTGGATGTTATTTTTTCATAATTTAAATTAAATGCAAAATTGCATATGTACGCTGCTGGAATGTGTGTTGAATTTGCCATTTCTATTAATTAATTAATTAATCAGATCAGAGAACTTAAAATATCCAAGAATGGTTAAATGGTTAGATCAACATTCGTAGGGTATTGTATCCTGGCCGCAGCGTTGTGACGCGTCTCGCCAGGCGTTATCGGGTTTGCGGTAGGCAAACGTATGGCCAAAGAATAATCTTGAATTGCAAATTACTATGCAGCCGTGTCTTATATAAACATGTCACGATGGGTGAGCTGACTTATCCGTCCAATGGTGAATACAGTGCGTAAATTTTTTCTTATAATTTAAATTAAATACAAAATTACTTGCGTAAGCAGCTGGCATGTGTAGCGAATTGTCAAGTTTATTAATGAGGTTAATGTTTTGACGAAGTAATACAGTTGTGGGTATAAGTGCGTATAAATTATACACGTGCGTACGTGAGTTACGCATGTGCGTTACAAATTTCTATTAGCGTGCTAATTTGTAAAAAAAACACTTTTAGGAAATAGTTGGAAATAAATTTTGTAAGCAAAAAAAAAAATAACAAAATATTAATTATAACGACAATTGTTCCTAACTTTTGATGTCCATAATTAGCGATTTTTTCTGCGTCTTCAAGAATAATTTGTTTGTATCTTCGATTAGAAATTTAACTAAAGTAAAATATCATATTGTGGAGGATTTAGCTCAGAAATAACGGGATAACAGTTCGGCCTCTTTCCGAAACGATGAAGTTTTTGTGAACTTCACTCATGTTAAGATTACCTGCTTATTATGAGATGATAACGATTTTATTTGTATTTTTCAGACTTGAATTCGTAATCGGAAAAAAAGAAATCAATTGTATATTTGTCGTGCAGTATTAATAATTAAAACAGTTTCAGATAAATGTAATATGTAGAGATGTAGGACGTCGTTCAAATAACTATGACTTGCAACTGATTTTTAATTTCAGATTTTGTTTAAGATAGTGTTCATTGTGATTCACGATTGTGTTATACTATCTGCTATAATTATTTATTATATTGTAAAATATTCCTCTCCTAATTTGCCAACATGGATTTTGTATATTGTTTTAAACTGTTAATCCGTGTGATGTTAATATAAATAAATAAAGTACCTAAAGTACAGGTTCATATTTTAGTTTAACGATAAAAACAATTTTCTGCTTACACAGCTCTATTCAAACATTCCAGTGCAAATAGTAGTCTGTTCTTCCCCTTTTGCACGTATAACGTATACAAGAAGTGCAGAAATGCCTTCGGCGAAGATGTTCAAAGCAAAAGAAATACTTGAGTGCGCAAATCAAGAAAATTTTCAACCGGAGGAGATGAAACTACGTTCGTAGGGTGACTAAGGAGTGTGTTATAAGATGCCAAACAGACGACCCGATTTGCCGATATTGAACGACGGCGAATAAATCTTATTATTGTCAAGAATGAGATGGAGTCAACATCGGTTTGACAGCCGGAAACGCGGCCATGCTTAAATTAAATATTGCGGCGTGGAAAATGCCGTTCTATCTAAGTTTAACGTCGCGTTTCTACTGTAGGTATTTAAAATCGATACGTTTGAATTATTTCATTACGCATCGAGCATTTTAGCGGGTGAGTGACAAAAGTTTTTGTTAACGAAATGAATTTTTGTTAATTAATGCTACTACTAATCGAATAATAATATAATAATAATAATAATTGGCAAATCACTTTGTGGGCGGGAACAAATGCCTGAAATCACTTGTTATGAATTTTAAGCACACCTATGATGGAATGGAGAGAAAACAAACCGACGAAGTAATGATTGAAATGAGAATACTGGGAAAATTAGTTAGTAAATACACTGAAATGAATAGACCGAAATACTTCGGAGATCCACTGCTTACAATATAGTTTGGTGTTGTACTTGTAGGGGACATAAGATAAGAGAGAATGGTAGAATTCTAAGAACAAACATGAGAGTATTGTTTTTACAGATGTTTTAATATTACCGCTGAAGTAAAATATAATATTGTTAAGAGTTAAAAAGAAATTGAAATATGAAGCAAGAAAATACTACTACAAAGATACAAAAAAGACTAAATACATAGACAGCGAGCAGTTGAACAGCAGCTAGTACTCCAAATATATGTATAATGGCCTAATATATAATTTGGAACATTACATTCGTGTCGGTTTACCTATATATGAAAAGTGCTATATTTTTAAAATATATTTTTGAGGGGTGCGTAAATCCATTAGAATTGTATTTTTAAAATAGTTTGAAATATACAGGTTGCTTCAAAAAGAAGTTAGTCATCAAAATTTATAAAATTCAAGTAGTTGCTATTATGTTTCCTATATCTAAGCAATTTATTAAACATTTAACAATTTTTGAAAATGTGGATCAAAATTTAAGACGCACGTTTGTTTTATGCATTTAAGCTAGTTTTTTCTGTTATATTGTTTCTTTAGCTAAAGCATTAGCATTAATGCTAACATAAAAATGTTTTCTAAAAATTATATAGAGAATTATAGGATAGAATTGTTTAATTTTAGTTATCGCTAAAACCAAATCACTGTCTCTTTTTAAACGGAATACATTGTATCTATTTCTTCTTGTGTTCTATTAATTCAGTATTTTTAGTTTCAAATAAATTTCTTTGAATTTAAAGCACATATTAATGCATCTGCATAATATGTTTTTCTCATAGCAGGAAGGGTCGGAAAGTGTGTACTTTTGATTGTACACGGTATTCCATTTAAAAAGGAAACATTTGAATAATTCCTGAGAGAAGTATCTTATACAAAAATGCCGTGACACGTCAACTTTTATTTTTAGGGACAACTTTTGACATTAAAATTATTTTGCAGACCTCGAAACATCTTACTTTTCCGACTGCTTGAAGAGACTGGAGCACCGTTTGAAAAGTGTGTTGATATTCGAGGAAAACTGGAAAATAAAATTAAAAAACCACATCAATACTGTGATTTTCTTGCCGATTCCGAAACATTTCAAGTCGCCCTCGTACTCGACCGATATTTTCATTTGGAAACTTTGAAAGTGTAATTCTGTAGCGAAGGGAATAACAGTATCAGTTATGATTTTCATGTCAAAAGGTATTCCCTTAAGAACAAAGTTGGCATTTGTGTGTTAAATATTTCTTTCAAGACTTATTCAAGGTGTGCCGTTGTAAATGGAATGCCAGGTATTTAAAAACTGGCGGTTCTGAAATCTTTTACTGTTTGTTTATGAAGACACTGACATCGTCGTTTTAATCTAATAGTAGTTTGACATTGACGGACGCACAACACAACGGCTGCGAAAACTCTTACATCGTTGCAAAAGGATCTACAGATGCTCGAATTCATTAGGAATTGTGCCTAGTTTATGTAGTTACTATTATTAGTGAAGGAGAGGTTAGATGTGTTGAGACTTTCAACGTGAGAGTACAGATGTGCATAATGAGCAACAGAGGAACAGGTGCATTACCATGACAGATGAAACAGTGCACCAAGTGCGCAAAAAGATCAGTTGGTGATTAGTTTGAAAACGAAGAGAAACCTAAGGCCGTGTTGGTGTGAACCGGTTGAATTCTTTGGCGGTAAACATCTATGCAGTTGAAGAAGCTGGTGCAATATTACGAAAAGTAATTAGAAGTGAATTGCGATTACGGGCATAAGTTAAGTAGGTCCACAGAAAACTAAAACAGTCATAGGTACTTTTTATAATAGATATATGTAATTGATTTTACTACATTACTTTTTGAATGTGCTACGTATATTGCTAATATATACATACAAAATAAATGTAATGGTACGAAATAAAACAGTTCATTAGCAATAAGACAATTTCATAATGTTTGTGGCAAGAAGATTGACACACCTATCATTTTTAGAAAATGCGTAGATTTAAAAAAGTTATAGTACGGAGCATATTGTCAGCGTGACAGAGTCACATTAGGGAACTACGAAGCCAATATTCTAGTTCTACACTTGGGCAAAACCTATTGAAGTGAATAGATGGATACGAACATATCGATGGCAAGTGAGTTTAAAAACGACAATTGGTTAATAAAAGTAACGTGTTGCTTACGGAATTTAGAGATTTGATTGGTGGTGTCAATATTAAGAAAATATTTTATTTTGTCTGACTGGAGTAAATTTAAAATTAGGCACTATTTTTTTTAAATTTATTTTATGAAAATATATGGATTTCAAAGCGAAATCTTTGAAATGAATTTTTATAATTAGATTATAATAGTTTAGTCTTTTGCTATCGTCGCATTTAAGAACTCCTCCAGTAAGGAGTATGTTTGTATAGACAGATCCTCTGAAACTGAATCATTTTCAGATGAACGTATATACGCATGTACATACATGGAAATAATATTCATATAACGATGCTAAAACAATCTTGCTTTTCATCATTGGTAAATAAGAATGACAACGAAACAATGTCTGTGTGTGGTCTCTACATTATCATCATTATTTTGATAGACGTCAGATTACGTGGAAAACGGATTTTCTTAGTCGTCGCAAAGACTCAAAACTGTATTTATGTACAGCAAAGTAATACATGCATGCGTAAGATGAACGAACAGAGAGAAAAAATGAGGCTCGATAAAACGAAAACTACGCAACTGGAAATAATACCCCGTAGCAATATGTTTTCATTCGAAAGAGAATCGAGTACTTGACATCGTAATAGTTGTAGTATATGTAGTTTGTACGGGATTTAGCTTGTAGCAGTAACGGCAATAGCAAACTCATCATTGTCGCACGCTAAACTTAACACATAGAGAAAGTGTGATGGGGCGAAAGTCGTATCAAAAACTAATAATCCTTCGGACAGAAGCGGTAGCTTGTGAACATAAAAGCGCGCGGATCCTTTCGAGACCCCCTTCGATCATCATCATCATCGTGATCATCTGGATGGCTAGATCAACCGGTATACGCCTCACAGATTGCTTTGATCCGACGGTTTGGTAAATTAACTCTTAGAACGTATTTTATATACACACCTTGGATACACCTTTATACGGCGGACGAGCACTGTTTAGTTGGTGAAGTAACGTTGCTCCACGGATTATCGATTTACCAGCGTGAGCAGAAAAATATTTACGAAAGAAAATACTTTGTTGTCAGTGTTTGCGAAATTCGAAGGATTTATTAGGTACATAACGAAATTGTGAACAACTTTTATCAAATTAAGAGATACAGTTCTTGACAAATTAATTTTCATTTTGTTTGATTTACTTGTCGAGCAAATTATATGACACAAATATACTTAAACAAATAATTTTGAATAACATTAAAGAAGTATGAATAGTACATTAATTTTTTATTAAATTACATTGCACAAAATTGTATAGGAGTTTTGAAATAATCAAATTGGTTATAATTAAATATTTTTATTAATCGAATTACTATGTTTAGCATATATTCTAACAAATGAACAGACATTAACAATAGAAAGATCAAATATGCTGTTAAATTTAAATATTGTATTAACAAAGAATAATAATCGTTAAATGTAACACTTGCGATACTCACACTTATTTGATGCGGTTATGTGTGTTAAATATTAAGTGTCTTTTCTCAGTACAGGACGCTTCAGAAGCTTCGTGACCATTCCTACTTGTAACTCTTATAGCGTTTTCCACTCGGACATTTAGAGCGCACTAAAAGTGCACTAACTCGGTGTTGGCTGTTCCACTGGTCTTAGCCAGGGGTAGAATCATAATAAGAAAAATGTCGCTCGACTTCTCATTGGTTCTTGTAATCACATGGTAAATTTAGTTCCTTGTGCTGAGGTGACAGCGTTGTAAGCATTTAGCAACCTATATTATCGACGTAACGGGGAGGCATGGAAAACGTCATATTTGATATCTCACTTGTTTATCTTGCGTGAGAGCATGAGCACCCTTGGTTTGGCTTTTGTAGTAACTGTTATTTATCTTCTTTTCGTTTATTTTAGTTTTATTTTATGTGGTATTTTCTTTATAGTATTGTAGTAGTAGTTTATAGTTTTATTAGTAGTGTTAGCAATAGTAATACTACTAATAAGTAGTTCTTTTAGGTTAGGATTCCTTTTGTAAGAATTATTTTATTTGTCTATTTTTAGCGTTTGTTGCATTTTCTTTTGTAGTATTGTAGTAGTAGTAGTATTCTTTCCTTTTTATTGTTACCGAATTACATAATTTGTTATACTTAATTGAAAGTAAAATTTTGAACATTTACGGGCCACTGTGGTATTTATTGAGGTCAATATGAGGTCAATTGTCGAATCTTTATTCTCCTGAGACTTTTAAGAGAGTTGGTTGTTTTAGCTCGATCCAACAACGGGTAGTAGTACAATAGATTAGATTTATTTTAAAATTACTTTATGTATTAGTGTAACATATTTGTAGTATGTAGGTACTTATCTCTCGAACCTAACAGTTTCTTATAAAGTATTTTAATATATTATTGTAACTGTATTTATACCCAGATTTTCTGATGTGTATATACCAAATATTTCATAATTATATTAGTATAGTTATATGTTAACTATACTATTATAGTTATGAAATATTTGGTATATACTTTAATAAAAATCTTCAATATTAATAAAGTAATCCCTTTGAATGTCCCGCCACCTGTAGTTCGTTGTGCTGAAGTTGATGGCGCACTATCTTACCAACAAAATAGAACACTGTCTCCACTCCCGAGAATATAGGTTGCTTAATGCTTACAACGCAGTCACCTCAGCACAAGGAACTAAATTTACCGTGTGATTACAAGAACCAATGAGAAGTCGAGCCAATTTTTCTTATTAAGATTCCACTCCCTGGTCTTAGCACTCGCTGCAAGCAAAAATTATACGTGTTCCACTGGTAAATTTCGTGCTGCCTACGTAGAAGTGCCGACATGTGAGCGTCACTATATTTGACCTTGAGTGCGAAAAACTGGACCTCTCAAAATTGACGGGGCCACTTATAGTGCAATCTGAAGTTATTACAAGTTATTCAGTTTATTGTACTTTCGATAAGCATACAATGGGCAAATGGGTATATAAATATATACAATCAATATTTCATCGGGTAATCGTTATGGTCGAACATATTCTGCAAATTACTGTTAAATTTTGAAACACTACTTTATGTTATTCTGAAATACAGATAATGATACGAATTGTTCATAATCATCATCTATGAAATACGTTTTTGCGTATTTTATACAAAATATCTTGTCCACTAAAAGACCATTTTCAGAAATGAATAATAATTAAACAATCATTGTACGTAATAGTTTCTGGTTTAATTCTTGATCTACTTTTACTTCATACGTATTACTATTTACTTTTATAAAGATTTTTATTTTGAGCAGTTCATCCCGACAAAGCATGAAAGCACTAACACCAGTTTTATCGACATATTTACATTACACGTATTGCACTAGCTCTGAGAGAGGGCAAAATCAGTGATTACGTCATATGACGCTACTCTAGGGCAGTGCCGGTGCAACACGAGTTCCCTCAGTGGAAAACGCTATTAGTTGCAGCATATCTCAAACATGTTCTAACGGAAAGTTTTCATTCACTGTTCCCACATAAATCAACATAACAGGTGGACAGATGGACTACTTTATGGATGTGAAAAAATATTACTGACTGAAGTGACTCCAAGAAACTTCTGGAAATTGTTTAGAGAAGCGTAGGATGACCGCTAGAGGGCGTAACTGAACACCAAAAATTTAAATTCTTATTTTATACAAACTTTACCAACTTGACGTCTATTACAAACATAAAAATCAGAATTCACTGAAAATGCGAAACTTTCGGTAAATTTTACACTGGACAAATTTTTTGTATTTTCTCAAATAGGGGCTGGAGAGGAGTGGAAACTTTGTTTTGAAGGAACGCTTCTAACTCCGGTTCTGTTGAACCGAAATTTGTAAACTTAGTCTCATTGAAAACAGTTTTCCTACTCCAACCTAACCCTTACAAATTCGAACCAATCTAGTAAGTGACGTGCATGCTAGACGCGCTGTTTAATTGTTTTCGGAAATTTAGTTTTTTATCGAAAATATTAATTGGAAACATACATTTTTGACTACAGATTAAAAAAGTAAGGTAAATTACCAACAAATTAGCGAAAACTGGGTATCGCTATTTTTAACCAATCCGAAAATATCTTCAGAAACGTGTGGATGGTAAAAATTTCTTCTGTCAATTTAAATTGTTCTGCGTGACCAGAATTTTTCAAATTTGGTCGTATTAGAAGGAATTTTCTTTGGCCAATATTTAGCGATTCAAACTGTTTAATATTGTTTTGTCTATTACCGCTATAGGGCGTTAAAGAAATTTAAATACGTAAATTTTATGAGTTTTGAAAGGAACAGTGCGTGGAAGGTTTATGCTCATACTATAAAATAATGAATTCAAAGTTTAAGATGATAGTGAAAAGTACAACGGTGTAATTGAAATAAACAATGTAGAAAAACAACAAAACAGGAAACAGCAGAATAAAATTAATATCTGTGGCTGCCTAAATCTTGAAATTGTTTCCCATTATTTTCTATCTAAACTTTCACTCTACAACGAGTGGATAGAACTACAGTCTCCATTTCTGTCTTAGAAATACTTTGAACAGCATTTTCTATTCCCACCACCAATTTGTTACGAGCAGTAGGTCGCGTTGCAAAAATTAGATCTGATATTTGCCTCCACAAATAAAAATCCAAACAAGTCAAATCTGCGGTCCTAGGTAGCCAAGAAAATAGACTGGCGTGTTCTATCCACTTATCGGGGGCCATAAAATTGCGAACACTTAAGGAGAAATGCATAACACAATTATCATATTGAAAAGCATATTGTTGCGAATTGCTAGCGACATGTCTCTTATTTACATCTCTTTAAAGTCCTCTAGCGGTGACAGAAATAATATTAAACAATTTGAATCACTAACAGCAGGCTTAAGAAAATCCACGATAGTCTATTTTCTTGGTAGCTAACCATTCCATGCACTGTTCTTTTCAGAAATCATAAAATTTACGTATTTAAATTTCTTTATCGCCTTCTAGCGGTGACGGATAAAATAATATGAAACAGATGCAATCACTAAACATAGGCCAATGAAAATCCTTTCTAATAAGACCAAATTTGCTAAATTCTGTTCAAGAGAAGAAGAATAATGTAAATTTATAGAAGAAATTACCATCTACACGTTTCCCAAGATATCTTCAGATTGGTAAAAGACAGCGATAGCAGCTTTTCGCTGTTTTGTTGATAATTTAGACTACTTGTTTAGTCTCTAGTCAAAAACGTATGTTTCCATTTAATATTTTCGTTAAAAAGCAAAATTTCCGAAAGGTTAGATTGGTTGGAATTTGTAAGTATTAGGTTGGAGGAGGAAAGCTGTTTTCAACGAAACTAAGTTTGCAAACTTCGGTACAATTGAACCGGCGTGGTAAGCACTCCTTGAAAACAAAGTTTTCTCCACCTCCGCTTCCCTTATTTGACAAAATACAAAAAAAAGTGCAGTGCAAAATATAATATATATAATATTTATATATACCGGGTGTCTCAGCGAGACCGTTCATTAGAAGTTTATAGGGTTCTGGTCAAAAAAATTCTAATTATCTCGTAAGCTATCAATTTTAAGTAGGGAACATATCGAACATAAAAGATGTAGAATTGGACGCTGAAGACGGCTAAGTAATAAAATATGGGGGGTTCTATTTGAAAAAATTAAGTTATGGTTCTTCAAAATTTCGAAGACTTAACGTGCCATAGTAAAGGAACCACGCAATGTAGACAGCCGTTCTCTGCGCTAAAATATACTGCAACATGTTGTTTAAGGATGTTATGAATCTTAAATTGATATCCGAAAAATCGAGTGTTCCCTGATTTTTGAATAAATGTTCGCTAAAGTAATTTTTTTAGAAAAAATCGAATAACTACAAAACACCTGAATGAAATTAAAAAAACTAAGGATATTTATAAAGCTTAAAAATAGGTAAATTCAAATATGTAAAAATATACAGGGTGTTCCATTAAAAAGAACAAAGTAGATGGCGACTTCCGGTATAACCGGAAGCGCTAGAAATCTAATAATATTATCATTGAAGAGAACATAATCGACTATATATAATTCTGAATTTTCAAATTTATATTTTGGCCAGAACGCATAAACTTCTAATAAACTGTCTCGCTGAGACACCCTGTATATAAAATAATTTTGTATTTGTGATAGACCTTCAGTTGGTAATTTTGTATAAAATAAAAATTTAAATTTTTGGTGTCAGTTGCGTCCTCTAGTGGTCATCCTACACTTCTCTAAATAATTTCAAGATGATTCTCGGATCCACTTTAGTCTGTGATATTTTTTCCCGAAGCTGTACTGTAAACCGTTTCTGAGATATGGCAGAGTGTCATTCTTAGTTGGCCACCCGGTAGACATGAGCTGCCATATTGGACAGAAATAAGATCGGAATTTTTCCAAAAATTTTACCAGTCTATATTATAATTATGCCACTGCGAAAATATCAGTTGTCTATGTGTAATCGATTTAAGAGTGCAAGTTATCGCCAAATATAGTACATATCAAACTCAGACTACTTAGTCGGAAAATATGAATATACATACGTGTACATATATAGAAAGTAAGTGCATGTTTGTTCAATTTTGCTGTAAAAGACGATCTTCGTGGTGGTTCTGTGAGAAGTCGACTGGATAATTGACAAATCTCAGTCAGTCTATTGCATATATTCTGATCACTAACAAATATATCGTATGCCCGATATGTTTTTATTTTGGTTTCTTTGATTAAAGGCACCAACTTGTTTAACAAATTATTAGAGGTTTGTAATACCTATTTACTTATACTTGATATGTTCCATAACTTATTTAAGTTTGTTGGTAAGTCTTCATTTAGTTTCTTATTTTCTAGTCGATTCTTTGTGGTCACTGCACTTGTTTTTTTTCTATATGGTGTTCTGTACGTTTTTCATTTGTCTACTTTATTATATTGGATCTTATATATTATTTATATTTTTTTAGCTCCACTATGAGATCTTTATATTTTTCACACGTTTTTCAGCTTGGTCACTGCATCTTGTCCGTGACTCTCCTTTTGCTCTATTCTTGATTGATTTATAATCCGTGTAATGGTCTTTGTGAACATGCCCCATAAAAGGCAAGTATAGACTTTGAGGGGCTGGCTTATAGAGGACAGTGTTCAAATCTATACAAACTCTTTCATGTCCGGAGTTAATACTCAAAGAACAAATTTTGTGCATTTTTGGTCCATGTCCAGAGTTGTACGGTGGTCGTCGGGTAAACAATGTTTTGTCCTGGTCTGTTCATATCTTCTAGATGGACAAGGCATCCTATTCGTTCATCAACCCTGCAAATAAGTTTAGTTGGATTGAGTTTTATTTTGTACAGTTTTTTTGTATACTACTCGTATGTTACACTATTTCTAACGTTCGAGAACAGTATTACGCGTTACAACCAGTTATAACATTCATTTTTCTTTCACATCGTATTCTTGTTATTTTCAATTATGTTAGACAACAACCTTATCGAGTAGTCTATTCGTGACAGAGAAGTTGTCATTTGGAACGTTTAATTGTAAACTGAAATCTCTCTACTATTGATCGCAAACCAGGAATGTAGGTATTGTACCTAATTAAATATTACACAATTAATTACTTATTAAATAAAACAAAAAATCACATTTATATTTATTAACATTTTATAACACATTATAACATTTGATGACATGTTTTTTTTCTATTCTTCTGACAATATTTTGCGTTTTTTTCCATTGACTACCAAGCATCCTTTTTGTCGTAGATAATTATTTGCATTTTGAATCTACATACATTCGGTTATCAGCCTGTATTTGATATTTCTTTATTAGTATCCAATTATCGCTCAAATCAAATTATAAAATTCCACGCCGCGTCTTGAAACATCAATCGTAAATCTAACCTTAAAAAAACCTGTGTAATCTAACAAAGCTAATAAAGATAGATGCGACGTAGGTATACAGCTTAACATTAATTTCTTTTTTACATATATAAAATTACATACACACGTATACAACCTCAAATAAATACTACAGTAGGTATACGCTGCTGATAAATTACAGATTATCGGATCATGTAGCTAATCTCCTGTTTGCCAGTAGCTTTACGTATTCCGTTGCCCACAATAATAATTTCGAGTCTTACTTCTGATATTATTGACTTATATCATGGATTAAGTTTTAATCTCTTAAAATATTTATTGTTGATTGTGTTCTTAGATTTCGAAAACTGGCAGATTTATTAGCCGAATAAAATGACATTATTGGCTAGGACGTAAATAACTGATTTTGTCAGTGCATTATCAATTATATAACTACGTTCTTCGCATTAATGTGACAAGTTATACAGATTCAGGGATAGAGCGAATGATTAACTACCTAATTGAAAAATCTATAATATTGTTTACTCATACGAAAAATATTTCTGCTAAATTTACTTCTCGTCGGTAAACAGATGAAGCAATTTTGATGGAACATCTCTCTTTATGAATACTATTTGGTACACTGATGTATACTATCCATGAATTCAGTGAGTTTCCCAATATGATGAAATAAATAAAATTCAGGATAGACCTTATTGTTTACAGTTAATCCGAATGAATATATAGTTTCGTTCTATAACAAAACATTAGGTATATATTGTAATATTAGCCATGTTCAATTAATAGTACCTATTGTATATTTCCAATTATATATTATAAAAATAATTACACGATATAGGCATACAGATCCCGATCTTGACATTTGTTATAGATGAATGATATCAAAATAGCCCACACTGCCTAGATATTCGAAGTGAAGTATTATTTTCAAAAAAATTTGTAGTTTTATTATAAAAATTTACTAAAGGGAAGGTAATACTTAGAGATGTACTTATCTGGAGACAAATGTTATACTTATAAAATGTTTAGAGAAATGTTAATTTTTCGGATGATAGCACCGCTTTATTACTGTATTTGCTGATGGGATTAACTTATACTGTTTTGATCTTTGTAGCCGCATGAGACCATACAGTGTTCAGTCGTGTCAAAATAGTTTGTAATAAAGCAATGGCTGACTAATAGATAGATAGTCTAGAAAATTATGGGAAACCGGTTACAATTTGTGATGAGGCAAAATTTGCTGAAAAAGCATGCCTTCTGACATTTAGCAAGCATTTTGGAAATCCAGACGTTTGCTAAAGTCGTAACTAGAAAATAAATATTTAAGAGGAACCATAAAGAGAAGTCGAGAATACTAACTGATACACTAAAAAAATTAGAAATAGAAAATATTAAAAAAGCTAAATTCTTCACAAAATATGAATGCCTCAGTGCAATTAATTCGATTTACCTATGCCGATACTACACAAATTCACTATAGAAGAGGCATTGAAGTTAGAATATATCCCAGGCTGTGAGAAATTACAATTTTTTTTGTTTATAATTTAATACATTAAGTGAATGCTGATGATTTGCTAGTGATTATCGAGTAAGTTAGGTAACTATACAACTATTTATATCACGTACCGTAGAATGGGGTGAATAGGATCACTTTTGGACTTTGAAACTGTGTAACTTTTTAACTAATAGGCATACAATTTTGGTATACACATCAAAGCAACAGTTTACAACTGATCTATTGATTTGCAATGTCGAATTTTTTTTAAGACCAGTGGCGTGCCATAAATATTTTTTTTATTCACTGCGTTTACAATGTTTAATCATATTCACCTTTCCTTGGGATGCATAGAATCATAGAATTTCGTTAAATATAACTTAAAAACATGTAGATCTCAATTTATTCAAATTAATATGAAGTATGAACGTTTATTATTATAAATACAAGGAAATACTATATATTTAACCACAATTTTATTTATATTTTTTTTTATTGTATTCTTGTAAATTTATTTTAAATCTGAAGAGTCCGCGTCCATATCTTTCGGGAGATTCTAGATTTGCTGCAATTTGTTGGAACGTAAAATCACACTCATCTCTTACATTGGGCAATGTATAAACATAACTAAAATAATCTCTGGTATCTTTTTCGCGTAAGAAATTGCCTTCGTATCGGTCTTTATTTACTTTTAAAACTTGTGCTATATAAAATCTACTGAAAGACCTAGGGTCATATTTATAGTTCGTGCTTGAGGTTGTGTCGATGCTTGAGCACGCGATTTTGACGTCAATTTCATTACAAATGTGTCAAAATCTCGTGCTCAAGCATCGACACGACCTCAAATACATATAAATATGGCCCCAACACCTGATTCCATTCACCCCAAGTATTGGTTCGATTCTCCCCATTAACCAAAAAAAAAATCATCAAATTGCAATTAAATTTTTAAATTATTTTTGCATGAAATTTGACTAAAACTGTTTTATGTGCCTTAACTAGTAACCTGTCGGAGTCACGAACACGAAGTACTTTGATTATATCTCACTAAATTTCGGAATTTCAAACAAAGTTTTGACACCCGCGAAGACAGCTACTAACAAAGTTTTTAGGTTATATACTGATTGTCAACACTAATAAACTGCGAGTGACGATGTATTACCTACTTTTTTGTTACTATGATATTCGGAGTCCATCGAGGTCAAATACAAAGGGTTTTATTGGTTATTTTGGCTTTGGCGATTTCTTTAAACAAACTCCGACTTTTTGATTCTATTCACCCCAGCGATCCTATTCACTCCATTCTACGGTACCATTGGAGAAAATGTATGCGTAGACTACGTTTGCATATATGTATTGTGCAATATCGGAAACTATTGCATATTGAATATGCAGGGTTATTCAAATGTACGGAACATCTAATTATTTTTGAAACCGTATAAATTTTCAAACAATTTTTCAAACAAAAATTTGTTTGTATTAACCAAACTATCACTAACCTGGAACATGTGACGAATAAAGCCAAGAGGGCTTTTTGGGCTTATAGACAAATGTTTGGTATGTTTTGATATGTTTGGATATGTTTGGAATGTTTGTGGGTTGAAATCTTTAGTGTACTAGCTGTACACGAAGGTTATATTACCTACGTTCTATAATCTATGCGTCGTTACTCTGGTGGTATAAAGCTAGTCGAGACTAGGCGGCAAACGCGTTTAGTAAAGTCCACAGGGTCCAAGTTGCAGGAGCGACGGAGGATTCTCCGACAAAACAGTAGGCCATACCAGCTTCTTTAATTACATTGAACAAATGATACTACTGACTATAACATCGGATAAAATCTCATCCGGTTTTAATTACATTCATACAATGTAGACATTGCTAGCAGTGAGCTTGCAAAAGTCTTTATCCGCAAATGGAGGCGAGGAATCTCCGGCTTGTGGATATTTCGAAAACCCCGAATGACACACAGACAGACAGGCTTTCGACAGAGGTCGTTTTTAAAGCTTCTGGTTGTACATACAGCATAGCTACATACAACTAGTACACATTTGACAATAGATATTCTTAAATAAAAAGGATTTAATTGTAGTACTTTTTCTAGTTTATTGAAGCTTATATAGATACATATAATCCCATATAAATATTTCCTATATATTTGTGAACGCTGATATTGTCGTAATCTGCGAGTCAATACATCACGTAATCCATATAATAAAGAATATACTTATTGTGGCATATGTTACAAACATTTTTTTAAATTTATTTTCATAGCTTACTTTATAATCATAAATTAATTTGTATTCATATGCAGTTGAAATACCAGACCAACCACTGAGACTTTTAAACTGTAATAAAGATTATATTTTTATTGCGTTAAAAATACCGAATAATAAAACATTTATACTGGTAACCAACTATTAGCTAATTTCAATGTTAAATTTACAATACAATAATTACGTAGCTATACGAATATAAACTTTAATATTAATATTGGAGTTGTTTTATATATAATTATGTATAATATTTTTATCTCTCATGCTCGCGTTTTAATAACTATACTTTTGTGTACTCTTACACTCGACAATAACTACAAATACTTTTGATGCGTGTACATATTATTGGAATATGAAATGTTTTAGTTTATATTTTCGTTGTTAGATATATGAGTAAATCATGACTAAAAATACAATATGCAGAAATACGGATTGTCAAACTCTTTGTTAATAATTAGCTATTTAAATGTTGTACCTAGCTACTGATACAATTATTTGCTATTTCAATAAATTTTATACATTTGAATATATATTTATCTATTTGTGACATTTTAACGAATATAAGCGCTCGATTAACAATAATGTTTAATATTAATGATGTATTCAACGGTTTATTCATTTTAATGTTACCAATAATTCATCAGTAAACGCACTGAAGTTATTATTTCAAGACCCATTGAGGGCATTACACTCTGAGGACTCTCCTCTAGTAGTAGTAATGAGATTGCTTGTAGAATTGCTCATAATATGCGATGATAAGCGGCAACTTTGAATTGAATTCTTTTTATTGAGCTTTTGTTTCCATAAAAAATGCAAAAGAAACATACCAATGGCTGCCGTTTTCATAACTTTTGACATGTTTAGGAACGTCGTAAACGTCGTTTAAGTCATATGTATCCAATCACTCATACTTGGCAAAAGTCCTATATTCGATCTAATGATTTTTCTGCATGTCGCCATTCGATCAATTTCAAAGTTGTTGCTTGTTATCGACGACTTAAATAAATGCATAATTTGAGGTGTATCTTATATCAATGATATGAATTGTAATAGTCTCTACAACGCTATCGAGTGAACAACGTTTGTTACTATTATAGAATTTCGTACATACAGAGTGTTATAAAAAATAGGTCAATTCGTTAATTATATGTATATTATTTGGGATAAGTGTCCTTTTCATTACTTACTTCAATGCTTTTTTCTTCAATATACAAGTTGTTAAAGTTAACTTTAAAAAAGTATATTTATTAACACGTACGCCTCTAGCTGTTTGAACACCTGAGTGTAGTACCGATTAGGCCGTCCCTTGTACAATTGTAGACATGCAATTTTGTTTGTTATGTTTTCCTTTCGATATGTTTTTTTCGCCGATGCCGCCCTATTGCAAATGCTGCCCTTCCGCCCCTTGTACAATTGTAGACATGGAAATTATGGCAATGCTTTGTTTTCCTTTCGATATGATTTTGTTGCCGAATGAATGACTGAGATTCATTGGCGATATTATTTAACTTATTATACATATAGATATTTACACATAACTAGATTTCGTATACAGTTATTTCATCTACATTCAATAATTTAATATTAATAATAATTTGGTTTTTTATCATATTTCATTAGGAATTTATTGTTTTATTGCGTTTATATTTGAGAGCGTTTAATTGGCTACTTTTTTTTTCAAATACAAATTTTTAATTTATACCATTATAGGTGAGCATTTCATGCAAAAAAGGAAACCATTCGGTAAGAATATGCAGATAGTCTAAGATATGTATGTCACGTAAATTTAATATAAAAGACATCGGTGTCTTTTATGAGATGCTAAAACTTGTTGTCCGGCAGTTGTATTAATGCTTTATTTTCTCTCTGAAGACATAGTGGACAAGGACTACATATTATGTTTACAAAATATCTGAAAAATGCCGCGAATACGTTCAGATGTAAACGCAAAGTTCCCGAGCTTTTATTGTTCCACAAATATAACTTCGGAGATGCAGGAGTTTTCTCCCGCTCTTCAAGTCTATTCCTTTGCCGTCGTTCAACATTCATGGCTTTTTCTATTATTTAGTGAAAAGTTTGAATTGTACCGTTTAGGGAAACTTTCCAGCAAATACAATGGTGAACGTTCTCGTTTTTCAATTTTTATCAAATAGTGTTTAAATAGTCGATTGTCGTTTATTTTTAAAAATTGTGCGCTTTTATATAATTCAACAAATATCAATAAATATATACAGATACCATCATTTATATTGTATTCCACTACACAACAGTAATTCTGCTCGTTGAATTGTGCGGATTGTAAATAGCGAATATAGATATGTAGTGCATTTTTTTAAAATGAAGTTGGGTGACGCCATCTGGCGGTGACGCATTTAATTTTAAAGAATTTTATGGCAAAATACGCGTGACTTTCAAACATTTGTAACAAAGTTTTCAAAATTTGAAAATATTCAATCGTTTCCAAGTACCGCACTGTCCCAGTTTTCGCTGAATATTCTGTATTTCTGCAATGTCTATGACCTAACTGTTTTTACAAATTCAAAGATAGATTACAGGACGTGAAAGATTATTCGTTTCAGATCAACGTGTGATGTTTAATCTCGGTAGCTTTCATAATAACAGTGGAAGTTTAGTCATTTAAATTTGGGAGAAAACATTCTTTAATTTAAAAAAGGCACCACTTAAACGCACACTTTATAACTAATGCTGTAATAAAAATTAATAATAATTTTCTATTATTGAACAAAGATTACAATATATCGTCTTTTTAAAATCAAATTTGAATTTTTCAGTGAAACATTTTAAAGCGCCGCTTTAAAGCAAATTTGATTTATCTAAAAGAAGATTACTGCTTTGATGAACTTCTTCAGAGCAATTGAGTACCTATAATAAAACCATGTGCTATTCTGCACATATAATTCTTTAGACATATTATTGTTTACCACGTTCGCTTTCTGTATAACAAGTATGATGTCAATAAATCACTGATAACCCCTTTTATTTCGTTATATTGTAGTTTATGCAATCCAAATCCATAAATAAATCGAATATATAGATTTGATTTCGATAAAACTTAATTCTATAGGGAGACTACCTTATCTAAGATTTGGACAGCACAGCTTAAAATAAAAGTTATGACTAACAAATTAATTTAGATTCTTTTATTTGTAACCTGGGACAGTTGGCAATCTTGAGAGCGTCAAATTTTAAGGTTTTGCAAGATTAAATAGGTCAGTATATTTAAATAATTTTGCTGTAGGTACAATACACTATTTCTAGTTCTTTTATGTGACTGCATACCAAAAATCTAGAGGAGGTTAAACTATATAACTTTAATGTCGTACTATGTCTTTTTTTAAATACATAATCAAAAGTTATAGTATATTACCATATACTGGTTGATTTCAGACATAGGATAAATAATGGCAGGAAGGGGCAAGGGGTACGAAAATTCGCTAAGAAGTGGGGACACGTACGAGTCTCTCTATCACAGTATAGTCTCGTCTAGTCTACAGCGCTGTGATAGACTCACGCGACCCCACTTCTTAGCTAATTTTTGCACCCCTTGCCCCTTCACGCCGTTATTTATCCTATGTCTGAAATCAATCGGTATAATAGATATATACATCATACACAGGTTGATAATATCTTGTGCCCAGAAATTAATGCCGGATAGTTTCCTAATAGACATTTTTAATAAAAATACTACATTTACAATTCTAATAGGTATTGTAATAAAGTGACTATTTTATAAAAATTAATCTCAAAATAAAGCAATTTTATTTTCATATTATTAGACTAAGGAGAGTTATACAATTTCAGTTTTGAAGGAGTAATATACCTAACTTAAACTTTATTATATAATGGATATACCGTTTGTCCAACAGTACCTTGCGGATGAAACTCAGTGTCGTGAAATCTTTGTGGCACTAGTGTTCTTATTCTCTACTGATATATTAAATATAGATGCAGTGCAAAAAGAAATAGTTGAAAAAGTTTTTGGGAAATACGTGTTTGTTATCTCAATGTGAAACGAATGTGCTGAAGCGAATTTTTAGCACATTGATTTTCAACTGTTCTGTTGTGCATTTCCTGTTTGTTAGTTACTATTTGTTGTTTTTATATTAAGACTAATGTGATATGTACCTAGAATTGAAATGTTTGTATCTATTTCTTTATTTTTGGTTACTGATGTAAGTAGATATAATATGTAGCTGTGTAAGCTGGAGCATTTCTTAATTTTTGTCAACATTTGTCTTGTGTTGCATTAACTTTAGGCAAATACAAAATTTCGCAGTAAACAGAAACACAACTGCTAATAATACGTAATAAACATACGTAACGAATACTCCCAGTGCCGTATACTTAGGTTGACGTTCCTAACGATCTATTGCGCTGCAATAGGTCTGCGTAGAAATATTTAAATAAAACGAAATAAAAATGAGATAAATAGGTAATGACACTACCTGCTGTATTTGCTTAAGAAAATGAACAATAGATAATTTGAATGAAGTAAATATTATTTCATATAAAAGTTATTCAAAACAAAAGATTTATGTATTTATAAAGTGATACAAAACTGAATAAATACCAAAGTAATATTTTGAATTCTGTCTTATTTATAATTCTTATTTAAACATTGCTCTCGCATGTAATTTATTGGTAGTTAGCGTTAAAATTATAACATGTTCACTTAAAGTTTTCAATAAATGTTGTCTAGGCTTTTGAAATTATTTTTTGTACAAATATAACCTAACTAACAAACGTACAGTAGCTACACGAATACACTTTGATTTACCGAATTGCTAGATAAAAAGTTGTAGAAATTAGTAATTAGTGTATTCTATTTTATGCATCTTTTATAGTTGCATACCACAGTTATTTATTGTTTACCATTATTGGTTTGTTGTTTATATTATTTTTGCTTTTATATTTACTGCAATATTGATGATAATAGAAAGATATGTTAATGAATCTTCTAATTGTGGACTTTATTAATTTTTCTTAATTTTGCGATATTATTACAACTACTACTCGGCATCGATTGTAAGAAGATTAAAGAGGGTTAAATTAATGTTCAAAGATCTGGTCAATATTACGTTCTTATTTCTCTCTCAATTTTCTCAACTTCGCTGTTTAGAATAATATGTCCAGGGAGTTGTTGTTCACTAAAAGATTTTTTGGAAATGAGCCCGAATCATTGGAGGCAAGTGTCGCTTTGAACTGGCTATGGTATATAATTATCAAATATAATTAACAATATTTTCGTTGGCAATTATATTTTCAATACATTCTGTATTGCTGTAATTGACATTATCCAAAGAGATTTTAATCACAAAAGCAAGCCGACAACGGGTGTAATTTGTGGTGCATTCGGTTCGAGCTTCGAAATGGTGTTTTTCTTCTATACCTATTCAGTTCAAAGAATAATTTGGGAATGTATTCGACGTGATCACCTGAGTTATCCAAATCTCTAATAATTTTTTTATTAATCTGCTGGAATTGAATTCTCAACCTCTGTTTTCCGAACAATGTGCATATTATTAGTATTACAACCTGATTACGTCAAGGTAGATCGATGTGACTGCAGGATTTTGTATCTCTCATTTTTTTTGCATTTTTTGGTGACTTGAGATCGAGTCATTAGAACAAATTTTATATTAGTAGATACAGAAAACTATATATATATATATATATATATATATATACAGATCGTTGCATCGCAAGTGCCGTCAAAATATTATATCGATAGTTGAACGGTATGTCTTAGTTAAGTCCATATGCCGGGCCGAGCATAAAATTGGACCATGTTTTATAGATGGCAATTTAACAGGCGAGAAGTATCTTAACTTGCTCCAGAATCGAATTATCCCACGCCTCCACGAATTGGCGCTCAACTTGGATAACATATGGTTTCAACAGGATGGGTGTCACGCTCATAATAGTAGAGTTGTACGTGAATAATAAACGGGAATATCTTCATAATGTATTTCCAAACCGTGTTCTAAGTACCTGGGGAACTATTCGCTGGCCACCTAGATCACCAGATCTCTCCCCTAATGACTTTTTCTTATGGGGATACATGAAAACTAAGATCTATATATTTGAAAACGATAGACCAAACAATTTGGCAGAATTGCAACAAAAAATTAACACTTTTGATGACATTCCTCCAGCAATTTTACAGAATGCGCAACGAGGCTTCTACGGTCGTTTAGCATATTGCTAACACGAGGCGACCGGAAGACGTTTCGAACATTTAATGCATTAGAAAAGTGGTCGCTTTTATGTTAACTTATAAAATAATAATTTATGACTAATAATAGATTCCTTCTGTTGTAACATATGCATATTTTTTTAACGTTTATTCCTGCAAATATGAGAATATTCATTTTTTATTTAGCTACTAATTATAGAATTTAAATTTCATTATTTTACTGTGAATTGTTGTGATAATACATAGTATGACTATTCTCCACATTGCTTTAATATTTTACATTTTTCATTCGTCATAAACATCTTCTTACAATACATATTCTGTGCACAAGTTTGCTATTCTTGTTATAACTACATATTTAGTTTTTATGAGGATAAAAACAGCGGGCACATTGTGCACGTTAAAGAAAATTTTATCATATGAGTCTACCTACATTACGTATAATTTATACGACCGGCGCAGCTATGCACGTACATACATACCACAACGCTAAGACCTACTCAACGAAGTAACACGTCAATCGGAGCGAGCGTTTGACTGCACTTGCGATGCAACGATCTGTATATATATATACCCAACAATCATGGCAATTTTATATCTATCATCACTATCATGTAGTGTTAAAAAATTTTTTCAGTTATTAAAGACGAAAACATGTTAAAATTGATTAAAATCTTTCGGAGACAAAACACAACATTTTAAAATTATTCAAACTAAAGCGTGTTATTTTACAGTAAAATGAACAGTAAACTGTAAAATAACACGCTTTAGTTTGAATAATTTTAAAATGTTGTGTTTTGTCTCCGAAAGATTTTAATCAATTTTAACATGTTTTCGTCTTTAATAACTGAAAAATTTTTTTAACACTACATGATAGTGATGATAGATATAAAATAGCCATGATTGTTGGGTATGTCCACTTTGTGAGCTTTGGTTCTCTAATTAGTTAATCTTGCTTATGTAAGTATTTGTTTTTAAACATATCGTTGTTTGCTTCTGTTCATTATACTAATTGTATTAGGTCTGAAGAAGGAGAATAAAAGCTCCGAAACGTTACTTAGCAGAATTTGACTGCGTTTTGATTCTCTTCGCGAAACCCTTATTCTAGATCTCCAGTAAATACATTTACCAATTTAACGAGGATTAATGTCAGCAACTTTATCATTCCGAACTTCAATTTAATATATATATATATATAACCTTAGAGCAAGAATTTGTCTGAACACAAGGCGAATAGATTTTAAATTTTTTCTGCATAAAGTTTTTCCTCCTTTTTTCTTCTATAAAGATTATTCAAAGTTAGTCAAATGAGGATTGCTGGTGTATACGTTGATAATTTTATTAAATGTGTCACCTCCGAATCACTTAACATTGCGAAGATATTTCACTGGGCGAAAAAAGTTTAGGATAAGAAGAGATCTATAAAAGTGGTAACTACTGACGCTGAGCATGTTAGAAGTATTTTGAGATCATCAAAGAAATTAAAAGCTTCTTTTATAGCGATATCTACATTAATAATGATCTAAGTGTACAGCAACGATAGCGCGGATTGTGATTTAAAAAAAACCAAAACAACTTTCAAAAAGCGTAATAGCGAATAGACATAATTGTAAATCTTGTAAATTTAGCGTGTATTAGAATGTAAGAGGTTTGAATAGTAAAAATGTTGACTTTTTTGCTATGGTTGCTTAGTTCTCACTTACTTGGCGTAGTTTAGGTGTTAACAACAGTGAATTATTTCCTTGTCGTCGAGTGTCAAAACGTGACCCATAGCTGAAATAGATATGTATATTATTTGTCAACTACCTATATAAGGTAGACACTTCCAAATGTCCTTGATAGGAAATGCGCCAATAAAAACATTCGCGTCTGAAGTAAAAGTCAGTGAACATATTCTTAAAGCCGACATCGTAATACAGAAAACCATCTAGACGTAGCTAAACCAGGGCATGAGAAGAGAATTAGCAGAATTATAAGTAATTATAAACCAAAATGCCCGAAAGAAACGAAGATATGCACAAAAAAAGTACACTCATTTTTAGCAGATATAACTACTCTCTTTTTGGGTTTAGGTTTAGATATAATGGTTGAGTGGAAGAGCAGATGTCAATTTTTAGTGACGCATCTGAACTCCGCCACTTTTCACTTCAATATTAATATAGAAATACTTTTGATACTTTTGTAACATATGTTGGAAATAAAGACGCTTTTCCGGATTGATTTTAAAATTATTCTTGCAACTAGATACAAAACATTTCATGATTAATTGACATCAAATAAGATTCAAATAAAAAGAAAAATAAATTCCAAAGGTGATAATGTTAAAAAATATACTAAAACTGAAAACACTGACGCACACAACAAAATAATAACAACAGAATAGTTTATCAAACAAATATAAAAATAAATGCTATGACAGAATATAGATAAACAGGAGGTGGATTTCGTTTGACGTTTACGTAGCTAACAAAAAAAAATGATTACATTTCTGATTAAAAAAACATTGATGTGTTATTTCTATCTCTTTCCATATACTTTTGGCGAGCTTCTCTTCAATTTACCATTATTACGACAAAAATGCGCTAAATTCAAACTTTGATATTTTTTCTTGGCATATTTATTAATAATATAAAAAAAGGAAATTCGTAGACGAACACATGCTATTTGACTTCCAAGAAAATTAACAGTTTCTTATTAAAGCTCACACATTACTATATATAAAGATTGCATGTAGTATATGTGTATGTACATATGTATTATATCTACGTATATATATTTAAATATTTGATTAGTTAAATATTCAAATATCTATGTATATGATTAGTGAAAATTCAGATATTTTATTAGTTGACCAGTCTAATTCTAATTATTCGAATAATTCTGTACAGTTTTATTCGATATTTGAATAGATGCGTATTCGTTTAATCGAATAATTCGAATAGGATGACCAGCACTAGTTAAAACAGGTAGCAGGTTGGCCATATTGGCTACTGCACTTATGTCAAACACGTTCATGTATGTTTGCATTAATTGTTTATTACAGTTATATGATATAGTAAACTATTAGAAGACATTATGGTTTCTTGTACCTACTCTAATAGTTGCAACAGTAGAAACAGCGTTGACAAGAAGAATTCGTCTAAAATAACATTTCACAGTGTAGGAAGGAATTATGGGTGCATTTATTATAGGAATTATGGGTGCATTCCGAAATCTGCTGAGAGTACTGACAGTACTGAATTAGCGTTCCGTAATCAGTTTCTACATGCTGAGGAAACTATACAAAGCGCCATGTCAGTAAAGAGTGACGTCAAAAGTTACTGCTGAAACTGCTGTTGGTTATAAGGTGAAGTCAAGGCCATATATAAACGGGCTGGCAACTATTTGAAAGAAAACAACCTATTATCTAATTAGATACTTAACATATTGACATTGGTTGAACTGGGTGTGCCGTGTGTAATGTGTACGCTGTTGACTGTGTATTGTAGTAGAGTTTATATGCTGCCAAGCACTGATACATCAACCGATCTGGTGAATGGCTGAAATCGTTTCGAAATTGCGTGACGGCATATGCTCAATTACTTTACTGAACTATTACAGAACGATCTCTGCTCTTATCGATCTCAGTAAAGCAGTAACAGTTATTTCAGCAGATTTCGGAATGCGCCTTATGTATTCCTTCAATCAACGGTACACACAAAAACAATGTGCAGAGCCGGGACGGCTCCATTGCCTTTATAATTTTAAAATAGTTCATTTAATTGAAAGAGCAATTATTTGGGTGTAGAATAAATAATATTAGTGAAAATTAATTTAACGATGCTGCTAAAACAATGATAATCAGTAGTAAGAGTGCATTTCTCAATTCTTCAATTATATCGATAAACTTCAGAAAAGAGGAGAAAAATAGAATAAAAGTAATAAATCTACCGCTATATCAAGGATATTCAAGAAGAAAATTAATTAAAAAATAATAATTTGTCAGACAGTATATGTTGGTTTTCCTTGTCCTGAATTCCATCAGATGCACAATTACTTACTAATAGAAATATCTACGCATATGTGTACATACGTACGTATACAATATGTTGTGATTTATATTCAGAAGTAGTGTCTCTTCAGTCATTTAAACACACATTTTCTATGTGAGCAGCAACGCTAATGCACATCCTTCTATGTTATAAAGAGATACCAGAAACAGAGATAATATTGATCGCGGTAGGCGATTGCCAACGACGCTTCGAGGACGTCGGCGAGTGTCCACATTATTAAGCTGCATGCTTAGTCGCTGACTCGACAAGCTTTTAGATTAATCTGTTCCATTGTCACGGCGCCGAACATCATACTGAACAAGTCGACTTCAAGTGGGTTATCCGTGACAGCGATGACACGAAGAAATTGGTGTGGTGTTATATGTATTTTTTTAAATACCTAACTATCTATCTTTTCCTATCCAAAAATTTTTTGCAGACACTATTTTTGAATTTCGCATGGAATATTGATGTCTAAATAATCAACAACTTTTTTATTTAAAAAGTGCAAGAAATATGTTATATTTTCCAATTTTTATTTTAAAATAACTTATTAACTTATTTTATTATAGTGTTTCACATTAGCTAAAACTTGTATATATTTTTTCCTCTATTTAACCGTGAATTTTCTTCTTATAATATATTATCATTTAAATAAAACAATTCATTTGGTAAGTGCCGTTTATTGTAAGGTTTCGGAAATTGTTGTTGTTTCCTTTATCAATCATATTTTTCCCTTTATTTTACAATTCTGATGTTACAATTACTTAATAGACATTTTACTTGGCATTTATAAATTTTTTATGAATTATCTAAGTTGATGTTAATATATTTTTTTTTATGTGTGGTGGGTGCTTAGTTGCAGTGACTCCGTAAGCTGTATCGCTTGTCTGGCTATCACAGCAACTCTCGCGGTGTAGTTTGTGTGTGTAAGTTGTGTTCAATGGCTTTGTGACAGCACCATATCGCCTTTTATGATGCCGCGCTGTTAATCACTTTGCTCCCAACAGCGAATGGCAAGTCGATTACGTATATTGTAACGGTATTGACAAACAATTTATCGATGGAAGAAAAAGTGTTTAATTGAAAATTTCTTATTGGTTTAAAACTACTATCGCTGGACATTATAATCACTGCAGAAAACTACTGTTACCTGCAGCAAATAGTTCTACTGGAAATTAGTTAACAACAGCCATACAAATGGCTTGATATATGTAATAAGATAATGCTTGTTGAAATATTGTTAAGGCTACCTGCAGTACAGTTATACGAGAATATGACTGGAAAGTAAGGATTTGTTGATCTTGTTTATCAAACTCGGTATTTCACATTATCGGTTGTACGCAAACATTCTTATACTTTTGTAAGTACACGTTTTTACATTTTTTACATTGTCGATAATTCCATTATGTGAAGATTTAATGCAAAGTAGAGTACCCGTTTTGAAATGTAAATTTATAGACACTTATAGATATATTAGACAAAAAATGAAATTGTTGAAAACGAAAGCTATCTTAAATTTTTTGGAATCACTATCTGATCTGTTTTGTACAAAACACTTTCATTTTCGACTAATTCGTCTCTAACATACCAATACGGTTTCAGTTTATCGTCTTCTTTAATTTTCCATTTTGCATTACTAGACTGAGCAAGTCGCTGGAAATAGGAAAGACCAGATTGATGCTGATGCCGTCATGTGTAAAGAAGTGCTTGCTTTGTTGGAGGTTCCGATTACTCATCCAGTCAAACCAGTCAGGTTAGGAAAGTATGATCCGACCAAGACGGATAGAAAACGTCCGGTGAAAGTTGCTCTTGGTGATAAAGGTCTCGTTAGTAAAGCACTTCAAAATAGTAGAAGGCTTAGGTCTTCAACTGATTTCAATTTTATTACGATATCTAAGGATAGAACACCTCGTCAAGTGGCCCTTTGTCGCCAAGTGCGCAACGAGCTTATCACTCGTAGGAATGCCGGTGAAAACGACATTGTTATGAGATATATACATGACATACCTTCCATTGTTAAAGCTAAATCTTTAAACTAGAGCAGTCCAACGTCATTAGTGCGGTGCACATCCGATATCAAAATGTGCGAGGTCTTTGTACAAAAACTGATTTGGTATTTTCACATAGCTCTGTAACTGATGCTGATGTTGTGCTGTTTAGTGAAACTTGGTTACACGACGGTGTACATAGTGAAGAGCTATTTGGATCTTCATTTAATGTGTGCAGGAGTGACAGAAGGTTTGGTGTAGTTGGTCGATCCACTGGTGGAGGTGTATTGGCAGCATTTGCAAATGATCTACGTGCACAGGCGCTAGATGTTTCGTTTCTAGCTGAACTGGTTCCTCTAATCGATGTTGCTGTTTGTAGATGTCAATTATTTAGTTACTCTCTGTACATTGCAAATGTGTACATTCCCCCTGATATTAACCTGAACGACTACGAAGCTTTCTTTGATGCTTTTGGGATATTTATGTCAGACAAAGAGTTCCTATTAACTGGCGACTTTAATTCTCCTGGCTTTAATGTGATTGGAAGCACTGACGCGAAATCTATTATTATTAGACATTGGATGGAAATGCTGAATTTGCGGCAACTAAATGCGGTTGCTAATTTAAATGATAAACTTTTAGACCTAATATTCACTAACACTGAATTAGAAATAGCAGTTGCTCATGATCTGTCACCATTTGTTGCTGAGGACGTTCACCACCCTGCTCTGGATATTACTCTGATACATGGTTCAAACTCGAAACAATCCAATTTTCCTTCAAATAATAACCCACGTTATAATTTCCGCAAAGCTAATATGCCTTTGTTGTGTTCCACACTGCACAACACAGATTGGACTTTCCTCTCTCACTGTAATGATGTTGAAGGTGCTGTTGCAGAGTTTTATGATCAGCTATATAGCATACTAGATCGTTACGTACCTAAAACTAAAACAACCCAACGTAATTATCCACCATGGTTTACACCGTACATAAAACAGGTTATTACACTGAAAGAATATTACTTTCGCAAATGGAAAGAAACAAGATCTAACAATTATTTAATGGAATTTAAACGACTTCGTCATTTACTGAAAAATGAAACGAAATTAGCTTATGCTAATTACCAGAAATCTGTCGAAGCAGAGATTACTATTAACCCTAAATCCTTTTGGAGGTTTATTAACAGTCACAAATCATCATCAAGAATTCCTGGGAACATGGTTTTTGAAGGTGTAGAGTTGCTACAACCACAGGATATCGTCAACACCTTTGGGCACCAGTTTTCTAGGGTTTTTCGACCTAGCACGTCTATTCCTATGAACATTTTCAGTCAGTGTCCATCTTTCAATATCTCGGATGTTTCTATAGATGACGTAATTTCAAGTGCATCCAAACTCAAGTGTGATATGACCTCAGGGAATGATGGTTTACCGAGCTTTCTAGTAAGACAGTGTGCTCCAAGTCTCGCTTACCCGTTGGCTATACTTTACAACCGCATCATTAATACTTCTGAATTTCTAAGTATCTGGAAAATAAGTAGAATAATACCGGTTTTTAAAAGTGGCAATCGTGCAGATGTAGCTAATTATAGGCCAATAAATATACTGCCGAACTTTGCGAAAATGTTTGAACATATTATTTACTGTAACATATACCATAATGTTAAGCCTTACTTATCAGTACATCAGCACGGTTTTATGGTGGGAAGATCTACTGTTACCAACTTAGCCAATCTAACACAGTATATTGCTACAGCAGTGGATCAACGCAAGCAAGTCGACGTAATATACACTGATTTTTCAAAAGCTTTTGACTGCATTGATCATGCCATTCTCCTAATTAAACTGGATGGCATTGGTTTTAGCCCTCGTCTGGTGAAATTATTTCAATCCTACCTTGCTAACAGAAGCGGATATGTGTATTACAACGGATTCGCGTCTGATCATTTCCAAATGCCATCTGGAGTTCCACAGGGCTCCAATCTTGGTCCACTTCTATTTAATATTTTCATCGATGACCTTCTTAAGAAGTTAAAATGTGAACATTTAGCATACGCTGATGATTTAAAAATATATAACATAATTAACACGGAGGCAGATTGCATTAAGTTGCAAACAAACCTGGTGTTGATTGATGAATGGTGCTCTTTAAATCAGCTGTCTTTAAATGTCAATAAATGTTCTATAGTGTCTTTCACAAAGTGTTTAAGTTCGGTGAAATTCAACTACACTGTAAAGTCGCAGGTATTAGCCAGGAAAGATAAAATCAAAGACTTGGGAGTGATTTTTGATGTTGCATTAAACTTTACTGAGCATATTTCTAATATGTGTACAACTGCGTCCCGGACTCTGGGTTTCATTATAAGATCGTGTCGAGGATTTAGTGATATTCGTACTGCAAAAACACTATACTGTGCTCTTGTGCGAAGTAAATTGGAATATGCTAATCTAATATGGTATCCCCTTTACACGAGCCAAATTATTTCTGTTGAACGTGTGCAGAAACGGTTTTTAAAATATCTAACATACAGAACTACCGGTACCTATCCCAGTCGCGGGGCTGATTATGAGTCGTTACTTCACTTACACAAGTTCGATTCTCTTCAAGACAGACGTTGTAAGTATAGTGCCAGATTTTTGAATAATCTTCTGTGTAACTTCGTTGATTCTCCACCTCTGCTTGGATATGTGAACTTTAATGTGCCGTCTATGAACACTCGGTCAGTTAATCTTTTAGTTAATTGTCGTGCGAAAACTAATGTTCTTGTGAAGTCACCTATGTACCACATGACTACTAATTTTAATAGATCTAACGTTTGATATCTGCTATTGTACTCATTTGATTGATTTGATGGATTGTTATGTTACCTTACAATATGTTTTTTTTTTTTTTTTTTTGCATTTACTGTTACTTAAGATATGCACCAGAATTGTTATTTTGTATATTTTCTAGAATCTGATTATTATTTTTTATGTGTATTACTTCACGTATTTGGTTTATTTTAACTTTGTCCTGTTATTGGTCTGTGACTGTTGGACAATTAAAGGTTATTATTATTATTATTATTATTATTATTATTTCTTTATACCTCTAATTAGCGACTGACGTTATTTTTTTTTTTTGGCAGAGGAAAATGCTTTATGCACGTCAGCGCATCGACTCTTTCGTGGCATGGTCTCAGAATTTCTTCTTACATACTAAAAACTCTTCCTCCGCCCTTTACCAGCGTCAGGAACCATTTAGAATATACCATCAAACACCGCCAGCTGTCTCACTTATCTCGTCTATTTCCCTCTACATCTGTCTCTTTCTTTCGTCAGATTCTTTTCTATTCATGATGATGTTGAAGATATTTTATATGATTTCCCAGTTTTCCCACCATCAACGGGATTAGAGATTCCTCAGTATTGGGTACCTTTCCTTGAGCTATCCTTCTATTTTCATACCATCCATTGCAAACGAAGGCAGTATGTTCTGCGGTATCGATCAGACTATAGTAGATACATCGGTCCTCGTTGTCCTTTCCTATTCTTTTTGCGTACGCCTAGGAGGTACCATGAGCCGTTAGCACTAGTGTCAGTGTGTAATAGTCGACATTACGATGTTGGCAGTTTATCCAGGCTCTGATATCTTTAATTAAGCGCTTTGTCCATTATGCCTTATCCCTCGCTTGGTCCCATCTTTTTTGCCACTCAATTAGGGTCCTTTCCTTAGCATCCTTTATTACGTTGCTTCGATCTTCCTGTGAATTATTGAATATCTGAGTCCTTTCGAGTACCATTAGGTCAATACCAGTTGTACCCGTGATCGTTTGTAGAGAAGCCAAATACGCAGATTTATAAGACGAGGCCACACGCATGACAATGTTTCTTTGCGCTCGCACCATAATTTTCCTATATTTATGGGTATACAGTCTGTTTGATTTTGGCTGTCACCGCAGATACCCCGACTACTGCTAGAGATATGACAAAATGTTATAGAAGAAAAGTTGTTCTATATTTAATTTTAGCTAAAAAAACAATTGAGCATCAAATGTTTTAAATGTAGCAACTACAGTCAAAATTTTAAATGGAACGTACCCAATTTTATTACATAAAAAAATCTCTTCATAACGATATAACACATGCTATAGTTATCTAATAAATTGAAGATATAAATAGATAATTAAGTGACACCTGCGCCCTTACGTAGATTAGAGCTTCGTCCGAAAACCTAGGCGGTGAAACAAATGAAAACCATTTGTCAGCTTCCAGTTGACTAATTTTTAATACTATCTTAATAACATAGGCTATTCAACATAAATATAACATAACAACAGGAACAAAGCAATAATAACTTATTAATAAGAAATCTAAGTTTAAAATTTCACTTCACAAATTTAGAGTTTTTGTTCAAAGTGACCTTCGTTGTTTGTAATACATTCTCGAGATCTGCTTATAAGTTTCGTCTCGCTTTTTGTAACATGTGTCGTGTTATTTGGCCAGAGGCCCTACGAATACAATTTCTAAGATCGTCTAGATCTTCTGGACAAGTAACATAAACTTGTTGTTTGAGAAAACCCCACACAAAAAAATCTAAAATAGAGAGATCTGGCTGTCTTACTGGCTAGTTGATGGGGCCACCATTTCCTATCCATTTTGCATCAAACTTTTCAGTTAAAATCTCCCTGACGTTTCGTGCATTGTGGGGAGGTGCTCCATCCTGTTTGAACCACATATTGCGAAGTATTTGTAGGGTTACATCATCTAGATAATCTTCGAATTCTGTCAGAAGAAAATCTGCATATCGTTGCGCGTTAAGCGATCCTTGACAAAAATAGGGATGTACTATAGTATCGCTTAATACTCCAAGCCACATATTAATGGAAAATCTGTGTTGAAATCTGTGTTCCAGAAATTATCAAAATCACCAGGTTATAAACCTTTAATTTTATACGGAATCACTTTATGTTTTTTTAGCCGAGAAAATATTTTATATTGACTTATCCTAAATCAGCCACTGCTTGACGTATTGAATTTTGTGGATGTGCTCTAAAGTACGCCAATATTAAAATATCTTCAGCATTTGCGGCACGTCCATTTCTTGCCCTTCGTACCTGATCATTAAAGCAGCCATTTCTTCGTCAATTACTTTCGAGCCTTGTTAAAGTACGAGGATGCGGATGTCTTCTTTCTGGATACATCGCTTGATACACAAGCTTCTCTACTATTGTCATTGCATCTGATGTACACCCTTAGCATGTCAATTTTTTCATCATTCGAATAATAATTATCACCCATTTCGTGTTATTTAAAATGAAAATTCACAGTACGCAGGAATTTACTCAGTTAGTTTGACACTAAAGCTACAGCAATTATTTTCACCGCCTATCTTCCCAAAGTGATGTGTTCAATTCGCCTAAGCCTGCAGTTGTCACTTAATTATCGATTTATATCTTTAATTTATTAGATAACCATTGTATGTATTATATCGTTATGAAGGGAATTTTTTACAGTTTTAGAATATATTATAAAATTGGGTACGTTCCATTTAAAATTTTGAATGTAGTTGCTACATCTAAAATATTTGATGCTCTATTGTTTTTTTGGTTATAAGGTATAATAGCAAATTAAATGTAACTTTTTTTCTACAACATTTATCGTATCTCTAACAGTAGCCGAGGTATCTGCGGTGACCGCTAAAAGCATACAAACTGTATACAGCTTTATACCAAACTGGTGCGCGTAGAGTACTATGTTGTGTAGCGCGTTGCTCAGTATCATTTTCTTGCTACTACGCTACCACGTGTGGTCCAAAGTATCCCCTCTCATCTGTAGTTACTCCCAAGTACCTAACCGTATTTTTAGGCACTATCTTCACTCCATCTAGGTGAAAAAAAACATGATCTCTCTTTTTTGCATCTTTCATTGTGATTGTTTCCGAGTGCCGGATCATCTGCGAATGCAATACATACTGCGTCTTTGATCAGCTCCAGGCTCAGCACCCCATCATATAAAACATTCCAAAGCACTGGACCCATGACCGACCCTTGTGGTACAGCCGTATTCATTTCAACAACCTCGTTCTTTACTATGCTGATTCTTCTTTTAGCCAGGTAGCTAGATATAAACCTGGTGAGGTACTCAGATATCCCTCTGACCCCGAGCTCTTTTATGATTTGCCCGTGGGGCGCAGAATTAAACACGTTTTTCACATCGGTATTTATTAGAACGCTCCATTTACGAAGGTTTTCTTGAACCGTTTCTATAACTGCCTGGATTGCGTGGAATCCATACTGGTGGCAGTGGAGATTCCCTCTCTCCTCAAGTTCCAAGATTAGTCGCTTTTTAATAACGGCTTCTACGAGGGTGGTCAGGGTGTTTCACAAGCACAACGGTCTTACTACTTATAAGGACTAGCCAAATTTGGAGCTTTTTCACTTTTTGGTATTAGTAATAGCTTAGCCGCTTTCCATTTAGCTGGAAATTTTTGAAACTCCGGCAGGTTGTTCACTCAGCAACAATCCTGGTGCACATTCCGCAACTATTTTGATTGCCTCAGGGTGGGGTCCTGTTAAGTCCAGGTGCTGTTCCACCTTCACTGCCGAAGATGGCGCTTCGTAATTCCTCCCTAGTAAACGGCTCGCTCTTTTGTACTATTGGACTGACCTGCCATTTATCTGTGTTTTTTGGAAAAAGATCAGCAGTAATCCGCCTTTTCTGCTCAATATTTGGCTCGTACGGTGTTAGGTACCTTGTCTTTTTAAGCGATTTAAGTGATCTTATAAACTTCACCCCATATATCGTTATCTAATGCCTGGTGTAGTTCTTCCCAGCAACTCCTTTTAGATTGCTTTATACATTTTCGTAGTTCCTTGTTCCTGTCTAGTAGGCCTCGATTTCGATAGTTTCTCTAAACGCCCTCCAGTCAACTGTGAATTTTTTCATGTCTACCTCGTTTATTGTCCGTAAGTCTGTAAGTTCAAAATAGATGTACTGGTGTTCGGTCAGAGCTTCTGTCTCCAGTACTTCTCAGTTTCACTACGCTTCTTGCTATTTTGTTCGTAGATATAGTAACGTCAATGTAGGAGTCTGTACTTTTTCTGGCGAAAGTTGTCTCAAGCCTGTGTTGTGTACTATCATGTCTTTCTTGAAATGTGGTCAGTCCAATACGTCCCCTTCTCATCAGTAGTTGGTGATCCCCATTGGAGAGCCTCGGCATTAAAATCCCCAAATATGATAACTTTCATTTCCTACATTATAGCATCTACCTCTTCTTTGTAGTTTTGCATCCTCGTATTTGGAGACAGATAACAGCAGACTATAGTGCAGTGCTTATAGATGTACTATACCCCTCAATCTTATTGAGCTGCTTTGGGATGAGGTGGATAGAAGGGTGAGGGAACATTGTCGGTCACAACAACAGCTTTGGGAACATCTCCAAGAGGCATGGAACGCAATTCCAGTAGAGACACTTCAACGACTTGTATTAAGAATGCCCAAAATATGTAAAGCAGTTACTAATGTGTGGCGGTGGATATTTTTCTGAGAATAAATTAAAATTTTTATTTTTTTATTAAATATTATATGGCTTAGAATTTGTGAATATTCCTTTATTTTTTAAGAATTCAACTTTGTTTTGTTAGAGTTATGTAATTTTTTAAATATATGCATCGACTAATTTATTATGTTGCGTTGTATCATTTTTCTTCTACTGATCCCTCATTTATGGACGGTAGTGTATATAAGAACAACGGTACTTTATTTAGCTTTAACACATTCAAGTAAAAGGACTTAACAACAAACGATATAAAAATAATACATTAAACAGCACGACAACAATGGTAGCAATAATGTAAGGTACACTCTATCTTATGACATCTTAGGTTAGGTCCCTGCTGCCCTCTGACGTGGTAACGAGTAACTAGGGACGTTTTATCCTCCCCTCTGGTTCACACGTACGTCCTCAGTGTGGGCACTTCGGCTGATCTGCCCTGTGTCCCTCCTTTTTACAAGTGAGAATGAAGCTTGTGCTTGTGCAGCTACTTGCCATATGTTTCCTTTTTCCGCATGTCATGCTTTCACAATTATCTTTCCCTTGGCAATCCTTTCTGTGGTGCCCAAACTCCAGACATCAAAACATCGGGTAATGCTTACTCACAGTCTGACTCATCACGGCGTCCACCCAATTCTAACGGTTCCTCTTCTACTTAATTCATTTGCTATTCTTTTACCAGTGATCACCATGGCATTTTGTTTGCCAAATTGGTTTGGTCGAATCGACATTTCGATCGACCTTCTCTAATTTCTCCTTCTCCTCCTGAAACCTTGCCTTTGGTGTCCTTTCTTATGGTTACCTCAATTTTTTTTTTATTTGCACCTCTAAATACAGCCTCCACACACTTTTCTAAATATCCTGTATGACTATTTCACAGTGACATAATATTCATTTGTTTCACCCTTCAGAACTGTGCTTGCTTTTCCAGTTTGTCTACAATATTATATATCTTCCTTGTATCACTGGTACCTTCTGGGTGCATTTTATATGGTAGCACGAAGAGAATGCTAGAGCTTTCGTCCGCTTTTTCTCTGCTTAAATATGTTGGGGTATTTGTTTTTACATATATTCTATAGTGCCTTCTTCCAATTTCTCTTCCGTTAGATGTACTATCTCCGGATATCTTATCTTAATGTCATCCGCAGCCTGTCCTTCAAAATTACCATATTTGTTAACTATGACGGCAAGGTTGCCTCTGCGTTTTCAAGCCTTCAGATCTATAAACTTCGTATTTTTATAGCACTTGTTTGGTCAGGGCGCGGCAATTATTTCAGCCAATTTGTCTCATTTCATCTCGTCTTCTAATGTTTTCTCAATCCTGTTGTCCAGAGTCACTGTCTGCTGCGCAATTTCCTCTCTTACTTCCATTTTATTTGTTTCTACTCCTATATTACTTGTCTTTTTTGTTGTTGTCGCATTCGTTTGCGTATTCATTGGAGTTGGCTTTTTTCCCGACGCAGAACCGAATAAGAGTTGCAACTTATTTTAAGGATGTCTACCTTTCTGCTTAAGTTGTCTACAATATTTATTAATTCTCTAGTAGCTGATTTTATTTCGGTTTTGGTTTTTGTGCTCACCTTAACAATTCTTTTAAGTTCGTCAGTTTTTTTGTTTAACTTAGTTATGAAGCTTAATACGTCCAACATTTCTTTACTCGTCTCTTGATCTGTTTCTTTACACAGTCCTTCTCGTGTTTCCCTTTTCCTGTTCTTTTCAGCCGACCTGTAAGCAGCTCTAAAGGGGCTATCAGTAACCTGGTCATATAATCTTATGGTAGGCGACTGACGTTATTTGCTGGCAAAAATCATAATATTTGTCATTGTTTGAAATGAAACATGCTATATATCAGTCTCTCAACTAATTTAAAATATTTTTTATTACATTATCTTATGTTTAAATAAAATTGATTAAATATAATTGTCAATATTTCCAAAACAGATGAATTTAGACATACATAAGATGATACAATAAAAAACATTATCAATTAGTTAAGAATTTTAAAAAGCAATAATATGTATGGTGTGTTTTGCTTAAAAAAATATATTCTAAATTAACTGAGGATTTATAAAAAACAATAATATACAGAGTGTTTCATAAGAAAAACAAATGTTACGATTTTTTGACAGCTCATAAAAAATAGTATAATTTTAGTCATACAGATTGCCGAAAATCAGGATCAGCTATCATTTTTCGTTTTCTTGTAATTAAGCAGTCCTGGAATTTTTGCCAAATCTTGTGTACATATGTATTTTATAGTATATATATGTATATATTTTTTTTTTACTGGGAAAAATGCTTTATGCACCCCACTCGCTTGGGTTGATCCCGGAGTGGGAGTGTGGGACTCGCTGCAGCATACCCACTAAAAAACCCCTGATGCCCTCTACAGTACCCGGAACTATTGGTGATATTTTTTTAGGTACTGCCGGCGGCCTAAAGGACGTGTGCTTCCTACGGACCTACATCATCTGCTGCGGTCGGTGTCTTTGTCTGTGGAACTCATCCGCCTCGTTTCTGGACATTATTCCCCTTATCATGTCGTGTACCAGCTTCCACGTGGAGGGCGACCCTAGCAAGGTCCCCGGTGTTAGTGCACGTCCAATAGTTGTGAAGGAACCCGTTCTATGCTCTGGCAGGTCAGGCCATCCGCAATAGATACATTCGTCATGAGTGTCTTTGTTTATACGTCTAGCGAACGCGCGTAACAAGCCGTGTCCTGTCAGTGCCTGGCACAGGTAGTAGTCTACCTGGCGACGCTTGCACGCAATCCAAGAATCAAGACGTCCTATGAGGCGCTTAGTCCACTGTGCCTTATCGCTTAAGGTGTCCCACTTTTTCTGCCATTCGACGATGGTATTGTTTTTGGCCTAGCTAATTATTTGTTGTCGGTCCTCGTGTCTTCGATCGTAAATAAACGCTCGCTTTCGGACCATCAGGTCGATTGGTGTAACGCCCGCGATCACCTGAAGTGCCTCTAGAGAGGCTGTTTTGTAGGCCGACGCAACGCGCAGCAGCATCCCCCTCTGCGCTTTCTCCAGGATACGTCTGTATTTGTCTATTTCAATCGCTTTCCTTCATATAGGTGCACCGTAAAGTAGCAGATTGTGGACCGCGCTACACAGGACCACCCTCTTACCACTGCTTGGGCCTCTGATGTTGGGCATGAGTTTGGTTAGGCTGGCCCTTTTCTGTTCAGCTTTATTAACAGCATTCTTCACATGCTGTCCAAAAGATCCATCTCATCGAGGGTGACGCCAAGGTATGTTACAGTCTTAGCCGGTTTCAACGTTACCCCGTCGAGGGAGAACGCGACGAGGTCCCGCCTCCTCTTTGCCTTCATCAGCAGCACCTCGGTCTTGTCAGGCGCCAATTTTAGCCTGTGGTCCTTCATATATGTGTTGATCATGTCCAAGCACAGATCCGTATCTCTCATAAGTGAGTGTTCGTTGTCCGCTCCCATAACCAGGGCAAGGTCGTCGGCAAAGCCAACACATACCGCGTCCGCAGCAAATTCTAGGCTCAGTACCCCGTCGTACAAGACATTCCATAGGAGCGGTCCCAGTACAGATCCCTGGGGAACCACAGCACTAACATCAACGGCGGTGTCCCTCCCAATATAGATCTTTCTGTTGGTAAGGTAGTCAGTTACCAGATCTGTGAGGTAGGTAGATATGTTTCTCTTACGCAGTTCTTGGACGATCAAGTCGTGGCTGGCTGTATTGAAAGCGTTTTTCACATCTATGGTAACTAGAACACACCATCTGCTATTGAAGTCCCGAGCAGTTTGATTTACAGCCAGGATCGCATCGATGGTTGACATATTTTTGCGAAAGCCGAACTGCAGTCTGTGGAGGCCGCCCTTTTGATCTATTTCGGTTTGTAGTCAGGGTCTCGACCACCTTACTTAGCGTGTTGAGCAAGCATAGAGGCCGGTAAGAGTTAGGCATGTCCGGGGATTTTCCATTCTTCATTCCATTCCATTCTTCTTGGTTTGTAACAAGCTCTTCATAATCGCCGCTACTAGTGCCGGTGAACAATCAGCAGCAATCCTGATGGCCTCCGGTGGGATTTTATCAAGTCCAGGAGACTTGCCTTTTTTGAGGTTCATTACCGCGCCCATTACTTTCTCCTCGCTAAAAGGGGTACAGCTCGCAGGTTTCAAAGCACTTTTGTGGACAGCAACTCCAGGCGGAAAGAGACCCACTACAATTTGTCGTTTCTCGTCAACACCGACATCGTAGGGGGTTAGGCATCCAGTTTTTTTTTAAACTATTTTATACGCCCCGCCCCAGACGTCATTTTCGACCTCTGCGCACAGTTCTTCCCAGCACTTTCTTTTAGATTGTTTAATGAGCTTGTTTAGTGTTTTTCTGCTACTGCGGTATGCCGCTAGAGCCGCGTCCCAAGCTGGTACATCTACTTCTCTCTGGCGCATTCGGGTGAGTTCTCTTCTGGTCTTCATACAGGCTTTCCTCTTCGCACCAATCAGTATAGTATATTGAAAAAGAAATACACGAAATAAACATCACATTACATCTACTTTAGCTTAAGCGTGACTAGCCACTGGTGCCAAACTTTTCCCTAGTTAGGTGTCTTAAATACCACCATACAACAGTTTCTGTGAGTTGTATTTACTAGTGACGGAATCCACACTAAAGGATTCTAATAAAAACGGATTCTTGGATATTTTAGAATTGGGAATTTCTAAAGATTTTCAACTAAGTCGGAAATGGCTCTATATATTCTGATCGAGCCAAATTGTTAAAAAATGCTCACTAACAAACATTATTGAAACGACTAGCGAAGTGTGTTCTCTTGAGTGGTAATTATGAATTATTATATAATTAGATATAAAAAAGAACTGTAACAATTTTAGCTTGTTCGACTATTATCTAATATTTAAAATCTAAATAAAATTTTACCCGTGAAAAGAAATGCGGATAATTACAAGATAATTTTGCATAATCCAGCTAGATTTATATAAAATAATATAGTTAATTTTGTTGCGTCCTATAATCACATTGTTTTATATTATGAACGAAAAAAATAAAATTTCAGACGTAGTTCAGTATGGTTAAATTGTACTCTACACTTTATATCTAAGCGTAAATACAAAATGTAATTACATGACGTACATTGCCCAGTAAGTAGCTTAGGAGATATGTAAATAAACGGGACAAGGTTCACGTGCGGTGGTCTAGAACGACATCCTCTTCAAGCTTCAACACCCTCGGGGATTTCACATAAGCAAGGACGAAAGCCCTTTAGGCAACATTAATGCTACCCAGTCAGTATACTATGAGCTTTTCTGCAAACTATGTCGATTACTGAAACAGACAAACACATAGTGGGATCTTACCTATGCGAAAGAAGATTAAATAGAGTTTTAATACAAATTGATATTTGCAGAATCACTAATCTTCCGTAAGCTTTCATTAAATTTAACTGAAATTCTAATCAATCTGCAAAAAATAATATGTAAAAATTAAAATTTTTGTTAAATACCTACAGCTAGGTACTCATGTTTGTTAGGCACCTAATAGGGCTCAAGTTCAGTTTTAAAAAAACATTATCATGTAGAAATGCGTTAAATATTGTGGTACCTATTTTAAGCCTATGTGCAGCAAAATCTTTTAGGTATTTAGGAGGCTTACCTATCCGATTAAGTTGATTGACAGTTCAATAAACAAATATTAAATCTCTAACCTAAGATTTTAAAAACATTTTAGTTTTTAAGGTAATTATGTGTATTAACGATTAATACTCTACACAGAGTGTTTCAGAATGATTTTTAACCATTTACTGACGTACTTATAATAATAACTGGATTTCGAACTGTATTATTAAAGAAAGTGAAACTGTAACTTCTAAGGGGCTGTTCTTATCATATAAATACGTTGTTTGTTTCCTGAAATAACCTATAATTTACTGTTCAGGTTTTGCAGTTATATTTAAAAGTTACTTCGAACATTTATTCGCAAATATAAAATATGCACCAATGGAAACAAACTTGTACTTGTGATGTACTTACATATATGGTGGTAGAACAACTTAATTGGTTCCCTGATAATAACAGTTAGCGGGTTATAGGTAAAAGGTCAGAGGACACAAATTTGTTTTAATAGATTAGATAATTCTATATCTAATTTTCAAAAGAAAACTAAAAAATTGAACTAAAAATTGAATAAGCTCTTTAATAAAACTGTAATTACTTTTAATGTTAGTTAACCTAGACCAGTTTTAGTTCAGACTGCAGGTTACACAATTTTAAATTATAATTATTTTTTACATTTTCCACAAAAAATACTAATGGCTAAATGAAAATGAAATGAAAGATTTTTCTGAAATCAAACTTCAAAATTAGTACGTTCATTTATTGAAGATAGGTGAGAAAACGATCGTCAAAGAGGATTAGGGCGTCATGATAAGCTCTCAGCTTAGTGACCTCTTCGAGAGATGTTTTTTTTGTAATACTGCTCTGAATTAGAAAAAACTAAAGAAATCTGGAATTTCTAATCTTGCCTTAAATAACATCTCAGTTTGAAAGTAGGTAGTCTGCTGCGACTCGGATCTTAAATTTTCTTTTCTAGCATATTTGAAACTTGCATAACGCAATAAAATACTGCTTAACTAGTGCTTATTGAACAGCGTGATTATTTCAGTTAGAAAATCACGATAGCTTTTATAACTTAAAACTTTATATCGCAATTAATTATTTTTCTAGCCTATTCCATCCATTTCTTGTTAGTTATCATAGTAATCAATGCACTGTGTTTTTTAAAGTCGAAATTTTCGGAATAATCGGAAGTTACAATGGTAGAAAAATCTTTTCCTAGGATATACAAAGTATTATAATTAAATTGTATAGGTCACCCACAATATAGCAGTGCTAACTAGAAAAGTGAAGCAGGCTGGTTCTGTTTAAAATTTTACAATAGATCTGAATTAAAATTTATATAACCGATCTAATTTTATTACATATATCCTATAAATATCCAATTTTATTTGAATATAGGTAAATCTTTTCAGAGGTAAATTGTGATTTGGGGACGAGAGCTATTTAACAATGTAAAGAAATATTAATTTAATTATACGGTAACACTAAAATAAGGTCGTTCACATATTGACAGATAAAAAGTAGTAAAAATTGTATACACAATATTTTCCGATGCACATCGTAATTATTTACGAATGTCTTTTATTAGTTTTGCCTAGTAGAAATCAGAAAGCATTGCTTAAAATTATCGATTGCTAAATAATAAATCAAACTGTGTTTTTGTATGTAACGCATAGGTATTACGTTAGGAAGGTTAATTGCTATTAGTAAATATACATACACATACTTATAGACAGTTCGTATCTATATGATACATATAGTAGGATTCTGGCGTTAATCGCATCAGGCTCACATTAGATATAAATCAAACCATATCTAGATCGCATACGCTCAAATGTATCTCGTGATGTTACAAAAATAAATCAATAAATTAATAGGTGGGTTAGATAAACTGTATCATCATAAAATATCCTTTTAGGAATTTACTAGGATACAAATCGTTCGAGTTCGAGCATTCCAAGAAACATGTTCAAAGGTTACTCGAATCCCCGACAAAAAGTATATGTATGTAGTTGCTAAAATATTTATCTTACAATTGTATACTTCGTTCAAAAATGAAACGATTATTAAATGTCTATATAGAATGTGAATATATAATACTATGCGCATGTGTGTGAACCGAAAGAGGATTTGATTATCATTTAATCACACGAGCGACTTTAGCTATCGAAATGACAAATGGGCGAGTCAATTGAATGATTTATTAATTGTGTACACTGTAATTTTATTCATTATACTTTGATTATCTTATATATGTATTAAGGTGTCAGTTATAATACGATAACGTATGTTTTTCGTAATTATTTGGTATTTACGCACTACCATTGAAATTTAAGCTCCGCCGCTGAGATCTAGGCAGTGATAATATTCGAGAGGAAAATCATTTAGTTAAAATAAAATTATGTGTTTCGGAATAAAACTGCATTAACTTATAAAGTTATATTATATTATAAGTTACTAATAGAAACTTTTAGTGCCAAATTTTCTACCAAGGGATTGCATCTATATTCCCGCAAATACGATAAAATGCAATCAATGACTATAAATTAAAATATAACATATAATATACATATATATATATATAGATTTGTTAAACCGCTTATACAGGCCCGAACCGCTATATGTAGTAATCGTTGTCAGACCCGCGACGACGTTGTCAGACCCACTTTCGGGTCTGACAACGTTCTTCGTGTATTTCGGTCTATTTTTCAATGTTATGCTTAAAAATGACTCCTCCCAATTTTTTGTTCGGGACCGACAACGCGGTAGAATATCAACCTATACACAACTCTAGTTCCGGCGGTTTCTGCCAGAGGGCCAGCTGTATATCTAAAGAAGCATTTCTACCGACGTTGTCAAGCCTGGTACATTATACCCACGTCGTCAAGCCCGAAAATCGGCAACACTGTAATTGCAATACTATCTATAATGTTTATCACTTCTGTTTGCATTCGTAAAACTGAATGTGTTTAAGTTAGCGTGGTATTCACGATTTGGCTGATGAATTTGGTTTAAATAAAGTTTAAGTTATAAAAAGCAACTTTCCATTATCTTTTTAATCTAAATCATATTAACGCTGCGACTATAGAAAGAATGAATATTCTGTCGGAATGTATTCACTATTTCAAGCTGAAACTATAGAAATGTATTATATTCAGTTAATTACTTCATTCAGTTACTTTATTGCGTAGTACATTTGCAACAGACAAATATTCTACCTATAATTTAAAACTTGTAGTCAGTAGTAGTTGTAGATAAAAACAGATACGGCCCACTAAATACGTACAGGATGGGCAAATGTCGATGTTTCAATAGGGGATCTTGGTAACTATAAGAGGTATAAAAAAACGGACCACGCATTCTAGATCTGTTTTTTCGCGAAAAGGATGATGGTGAAAACCAAATTTGGCTATCGGCTTTCGGTTTCAAGTTATCCGTGAAAATTCGATTTTTCCCATTTCCGTTTTATCACGATATCTCGGCTATTTATGAAAATGGACAAAAATGACTTTTACGTTCTTTAGGCACTTTTTTGATTAGAATGCAGTGTCGTTAGAGATTTTTTGAAAAATTTTTTGAAATTCGAGGTAGGACATAAAGTTCTATTTTTTTATATGGAACATGTAGTTGGAACAATAGTTTAAGTTGATTATTAGATTGTTGCTTCACCTTAAAATTATATATTTGCGATGGCTTATGAAAATTACGAAAAGGATGATATGTTGGAATGCTTTATTCTCAATAATAATAATACTGAAGCTGCATGTGAAACATATTCTAATCGTTACCCATTTGTTGACCATTGATCCTGCTGAATGTTTCACATGCAGCTTCAGTATTATTATTATTGAGAATAAAGCATTCCAACATATCATACTTTTCGTAATCTTCATAAGCCATCGCAAATGAAGAATTTTAAGGTGAAGCAACAATCAAATAATCAACTCAAACTATTTATAAACCTACTGACAGATTCATGTTTGTTGAATGACACACGCCTACTAACGAATAGCAATGAAATGATGAAAATCAATGGAAAATGTTAATTTTTTGCTATAATACAATGAAAATGAACGAAAAGACCCCACATGATATACAGGCTAACAACTTGAACTACGAAAGCCTATTAATAGGAGAGGGTGGTGGGGGTTAAAATTAAATGTATCCATTTTACTATTGTCAACTTATTATATGACAGGAATATCAGAGGTTATGTCAAATACTTTACCGAGCCATCAAACTATCCTAATGGAATACACAATTAATGAAAAAGCGGAAATTATAAAGTGGTTTTATAATTTGCCATAGTATTTGACATAACCATTGACATTCCTGTCATACAAACAGTTGACATTACTAAAATGGATACATTTAATTTTACCTCCCACTACCTTCTCCTATCAACAGGCTGTCGTAGTTCAGGTTGTTATCCTGTATATCATTGACATGGCAAAAAAATCCTCTTTTTAACGATATCATAGCCAACTATATTTTCCATATAAAAAATACAACTTTATGTCCTACTTCAACTTCGAAAATGTTTTCAAAAAATCTCTAACGCCACTGCATTCTAATTAAAAAAGCGCCTCAAGAACGTAAAAGTCATTTTTGTCAAAAACGAAAATCGGAATTTTCAGGGATAAGTCGAAACCGAATGCCGATAGCCAAGTTTGGTTTTCACCATCATCCTTTTCTCGAAAAAAACAGGTCGAGGATGCGTGGTTCGTTTTTTGGTACTTCTTATAGTTACCGAGATCCCCTATTAAAACTTCGGAATTTGCCCACATTTATGTCAATAGTAAGTTGGTAAAATCGCGATGCATAAAATAATAACTAAAAAGAATTAATATTACGTGCTTCATACTAATTGCTTTAAGTGCATCTAAGCTTTTATCCGAATCCATTTCTTTCGGTTTGACCAGTTATATTTGATATTGTTGTCAAGATAAGGGTGCTATTGCTAGAAAAGCCCAAAATTAAATTATATATTAAATCATTTTTCCGTACTAATCTTCCATACGGAATTAAGTGACTACAAAATTTTTGATTAAATTTGTCAGTTATTGGAGACAGTATGCTTTTCAACAGTTTCAATAGTTTTTAGTTTCAAAAGAATTTATTGTCAAAACTATTAATTTTCGCTATTTTGAATATGTGTAGACACATATCTTATGTAAAACTACAGTATGAATACTTCACGACTGCGTTATTTCGAAATTAAGTCAAATTACATTTAAGTGTTTATGAATACTTCATAATGCCGTCCCGTTTTTTTTAATGTGTTAATAAATATTTTAGTATGAAAGATTACTATGATCTGATGAAGGTAATAGCAAAAATTATAATTTTAGTGTTACTGGAATCGCACAAAAAAGAAAATAAAACTGATTATTTGTACATCGCACGTTTTGACGATAAGACGTGCATATAAAATATAATATTTAAGTTGGCCAATCAAATGTAATAGAACTTTCAGTCTCTAATGTGTAGTTTTTGTGTACTAAAATACGAAATGTAAAAACGTATAAGTAAAGCAATAATTTGGAAAAGCCGTTAATAGTTATATTGCACATAATCCTATCAACACGTAGAAAGAAAAACGATGTGACTTTTACTAAATATTTGTTAACCGTGAAAGATATTGAAATGATTTTGGTCACATTGCAAGAAAACAAGTACAGCATCTACACGAAATGAAGAAATGAAGATTTTAAAATTATTCTTGCAACCAGATACAAAACATTTCATGATTAATTGGTATCAAATAAGATTCAAATAAAAATAAACCATGATTCCAAAGGTGATAATGTTAAAAAATACACTGAAACTGAAAACTCTAAGCACACAACAAAATAATAACAACACAATAGTTTATCAAACAAATGTGTTATTTCTAACTCTCTCTCCATATCATACTTTTGGCAAGATTCTCTGTCAATTTACCATTATCACGTCATAAATGCGGTAAATTCAAAATTCAAACCTTGATATTTTTTCTTGACATATTTACTAATAATATTAAAAAAAAGAAAATACGTAGACGCTACAATTTAATGTACACTTAAAAAAATATATATATAAAAAAATCCGGGACGACCCCATTAAACATCCATTTGTAAACGCCAAAAAACATGAGGTTTTAAAGGTTTGTGCTTTATCTCAAAACAGTTCGAGCTTGCATTAACCTGTGAAAACATAATAGACACTTGTCGCATATACTTGGCAACATTGCAGGGAATGAAAAGGCGGGAAAATATATACTTTTTATACACTGGGTCTGGCAAAGCGGTACAATCAGTGGGCTTAGCAAGGTATGTTAAATGTCCGCTTCTGTGTTATACACTGGGATTGACTTGGTATCATGAACATGCCGGGTCTAGTAACGTCGGTTGAATAAATATATATATATATATATATAACTGCGTTCATGCGTTTAACTATATCAAGTTGATTTTGATAAAAGAGTAGATAATGATGCATGAAATAAATAATAATATGATAAGGACAAAATCATCGATAATTAATCTTGTGATATTGTCTTGTTTAAGAGGAAATATCTTAGAAGAATATATTGGTTTATATATTAATTTAATGTAATTTAATTCTCCTTTCCATGATACATATAACATGTGAATTTGCATATATATAACATAAGGAAATAAAATCAAAATTAACTTATGTCAACTAATTAAACAAAAATGTATCAAATTCAAATCCACGAAGCAAAGACTAGAACATATAAATATAGAACTCTTTTATGTCATAAAAAGTATTTCCTAATAGCAGCTTCCTGAGCTCAATTTTAAATTGCTTATTTGGTATTTATTTTCCCTTTGTAGGTAAGTAGTGAGGTGTTCCGCTTTCGGAAATGAATTAATCGTAAAAATTTTTAAAAAATGAAATAGAAATACCTCCATTCACTATATTTATAAAGTCAAAATTTTACAATTAAATTTTCTTAATATTACCCATCCTTACCTTAAGAATTTTAAAGTGTGTTTTGTGTGTGCGTGTGTATGCCAAAATGCGCGATGAATCTTCTGTTCTTGACCTTCTCTCTTCGCGTAGACGACAATAATCCAACCTCAGCAAGATGGATGTTCTCTTCCGGGTTTCCTACTTTACAGTTTCGATGTGTTGACGTTTAATAACCAAATTACACTTTAAAAGCTTTTAATATGTTTAAATCTTCTAATTTTGAAATTATTCTGCCAGGATATCAATTTAGACGTTTTTAAATTCGTTTTTCAATTAAAAAGCCTCTTGTTGTTATTCGTCACCTTGGACATTCTGTCAAATGCACTTTCCGCCAACTTAAATGGTTTCTGCTAAAATCTCCATGGATTCCACATACTTGAAGTTTATTGTCCATCTAGACTGCGGTTTTGCTTGTAATATATATTGATAATATCCAGGTTGTGTATGAGATGTTACGTATAATTTTGACAAAAAAAAGAAAACGAAAACTAATTTTTAAAGTCGACAAAATTTGTTACAGAAATTTGAAATCGGCTTTAACTACATATGTACATATACAGGGTGCCCACCTAGTATGCGGAAGTCCAATATCTTGGTTGATAAGAGAAATCAATGAATCTTTTTTTATTTCGTGTGTCTAGTTTTTGTCAAGATCTACAAACCTAAAATAACTCCGATTATACAAGGTGTTATCCCCTGGGCGATGTGTGTGTGTGTGTGGAGGTGTTGTCCCCCAGGGGTAATTCCCTGAGTGATTCCAGACAAATCTATGCATTCGGAAAAGGTATTTGTTACGAGTTGTGCTCCAGAAACATCATTGTACTTACTTACTTTTTCAAAACGAGCAAGGAAATACTGTCACAATTTATTGAGGCTGATAGCAAATAATGGTAACCAATGAGTTGTGACCGCAATTGGAGAAAATATACGTGGCTGGGGTATGGTTTCAACAGGATCGCGCTGCAGCTCACACGACGAATAAACTTCGATCGTTCTATTATCTTGCAAAATTGACTTCCTGATTAGCTACTGCGATTTAACGTTACTGAACTTTCTTAAAGAAATCATTTGTTTATGATATATAACTTGGGAAACCACAGGTACACTCACCACAAAGAAATATGTCGTGTTCAACTAAAAGAACGCCGAACAGTTTCCTTCTCAAATATTATGTGACATTTGTTTCTTCGTCGTCACCTCCTGCTAAAATCTGACATTTGGAATCTCTTTATGCTGTAAGGCTTAAGAATAAAAAATTTAGGTTCTTCATTCGGATGTTTGACGAGATCTTAAAATTAAAATTGATTATCAAACCCGAAACCGATTAATGAAAAAGCAAGTAAGTAACGCATATTAAGTAAAACTATTTTTTCATTACGCATATTCACTGGTATCTGGTATAATGTAGAAACTAAATTTGTAAGTAAAGTGTTAAAACTTAAGGGAAGAACAAAATCACATTTAAATATTTTGTTAAAAACAGAATATGGCGCTCTCTTAATTAATCAATAATCAATTAATAATAATAATTTAACAACAGAGCTCAGATTGATTTAGTAGACATGCAACCTGCGTCATATGGAGAATTTAACTTTAGATATTGTTTCTGTTTTTGGAGAGTCGTGTATTCTGCATTGCTGAATATTTTAAATCAAAAATTCCAAGATTTACAATCTACATATAAATATTACTTTCCAGTTCACCGACATCAGTCGAGGGTTTGTAAGTGTAGTGATTCGTGCCGTAACTACAGAGTGGTATGGACTAAAACTAGTGAACGGGAAGTCTCATCATAGCCAGACCCAGGAAAGCGTAGAACGAGCAAACGAAAATATGGAAGCAATGTTGGCAACATGGATGTTTGATAATAATACCAAAGAATGGCCAAATGGCTTAAACACAATTCAATTTATAAAAAATACATCTTTACATGCGGGTTAAAAAGTGTTCCCATATAAAGCATTGTTTGAAATAGAACCCAAAGTTGGCCTTTGCACAAAAAATTTGTCGTTTGAAAGAGTTCGAGAAATTATTAATGAGGAGGATTTACATAATGTCTATTAGCAAATAATGAAATATAATATTCAGATGCATATGCTGGTAATAATGAAGAGTAGGTATAGCGAAAATAATTCCGAGTCTTTCATTTTTGAGAATAGAATTACACAAAATGTAGAGGTAAGGAATTAAACTGCAAAAAATCTCCACGAACCACGAACAAATCCGAAAAATATTAAAGATCTCAAATGCACAATATGTATATACCCTGTGTGGTGGAGACTGGTGCTTTTAGATTATTCTGCAATGTCTTTGTCGTTGCAATGGAAGTAAAGGAAGACGTTTAAATCTAAAAACTTGGAACGAAGGATGGAGTTTTGTAATAATTATATGATGTCGCTAGTAAATAGACACTCCTATAAGAGAAACAAGTTCTATGGGAGAGGTAGATGTACGGTGTTATCAAAGTCAAATTATTGCATTTTGTATTCTCGTAGCTGTGAGATGCTGACAAGTTGTATATGTCAAAAATATTTAATTTCCGCGAAGTTCGTTGTATATTTTATTTATTATAATCACAAAAGGCCAGTAATACAATCGAACTTTTCGAAGTAATATTTAAAGTTGTTTGAATTTGATTTATTTTATGAAAAAACGCAATCAATATATTCGATACCTATATGCAAATTGTCAGCAGGCCACAGATATTAGAATACAAAATGCAATAGTTTCACTTTGGTAACACCGTACATCTATCTCTTATCATCATGTCCGTCATTCTAACGCATACATGTAGGTATTTCACCATTGCATGTAATGCTATTTACAATGCCTAGTATCTGGTGTGTGCAACCTGTATAATGTATTTTCTACAGCCGCCAAAATTATAATTTATAATACTAGTAGTATTTTGTAGAAAATACATTAGATATTATATTATATTATACAAATATATAAAATCTAGTCTGATTTATTTATTTGTAACACTAACGAACAAACCGTAGCTATATTAATACTTTAGCAGCTAATGCAGATTTTAATGATTATTCCTCATGCCAATCCTGATATTCAAACAAACTCTTAATCGATAAGGTGACAATGGAAAAGAACAAGAGTAGAAGATAGGTACATAAAAGAGAGGGATCTACAAAGCATATTCAGTAGGATAAGAGAACTGCTGCAGTACACTTTATTAGTGACGACGAGCACTTGTCGAGGAGCCGTGTGAAAGTGCAACTGTAAGTTCGAATAAGCGAAAGGTAAATAGCGTGTCAATTACATGGCCAGCGCCTTCATCTGCAAACAACTGCACTGATATAGAACGGGCGAATAGTTCCCCCTTGGCTCCTATTTTTTACCCTAAGGCTGTGTCGTCAGCCCGCGAGATCGTTCGTGTTACACACGTATCGCTTTACTCTTACCACTACTGCTACTATCTTCCGGATAGCAGTCGTTGTATACTTCCACGCACTAGGAATAATCGAAACATCGAGAGCGTGTTTATAAGTACACCAAGAGACAATAAGTTTGCTTTCGACTCACATATACTATACTGTTAATGCCGGTGGGATTATCTGCACGAATAATTACGTACGAATATCCAAGGATAATCTGCGCCGTGAAACGACTAGATCATTGATTTGTTGGAGCATTTTCCTCATTACTGCGGTTTAGGTAGTTATTGCTTATATACAATGATGAAGTTTTATTGACAGCTAGAGCAGGGATTATTGAATATAATTTGTAACCTGAGAAATATTCACATTATTATTTTCTAAAAAAAGGAATATTAACAATAATTTTAACAAAAAATTATATTTCAACGTTTTCTATACGTCTTTTTCTTGGTCGGTATAGATAGATATGACAGTACAAGCAACAAATGAATAATCATTCCTCGCACTGTCATTTAACACCTGCATCGTACTCATCCTCATCATATGTGTAATTTTTGCTCAATTAGATTTAGGTATTTCTCGGGGCCTATTCCTTCCTTTTGATATAATGTTCACCTTAACATCTCTTCACACTTGTGGCATGTAGCCGTGGGCATAGCTTGTCTTAGAGCAGCAACTCTGTTTCCTGTTGCAACGGCGATGGAAAGAAAGTCTCCTATGTTTCCTATTTCCAACGAACTAGGAAAATTAGTCCGAATAAAGAGTCTTACATTTTGCTTTGCGTTGTCAGAGGGACTTTCATGCTCTTTATGTAAAAGTCCTTTTCCATTTGAGTCTTTTAAATAAATTTTTGCTTGCATTTCTCATTTTGTTTTTACAATCCTCACCACAAAAAGTTGTACAAGTTTTCGTTTTGACCCTGATCGATTCTGTTAGGGCTGTTGCAGCTCTTTTTCATGCTCCAATTATTCGTGCATTTAGCAATTGCCTTCTCGCATTAGGGATTCTGAATTGGTCTGGTTCGTTATTGTAACCTCTTCATATACATATTACTGTTGGTAAAAAAGAGACTCATGGCCTGCCTGTTGGTATCTGTGCTACTTTAAATAGTGTAGTGAGTATTGCATCCTACAATGTCTTTGTTTTTCGTCTTACAGTGATTCAGAAAGTGTTCAAGTCCCTTTGGAGATAGTGTGTCCTTGCCTCCAGGAAAGTAGGCTGAGACGATTAACACCTGTCGTCCTTTCGCCGGTATCGCCTTCATCATCACGGTGTAGACACTTAAATTGGAGAAAATCTTATAAAGCTGCTAGACAGAGATAGCACTAGTAGGTTAGTGAAAGATACTTTAGATGGCACTAGCTGTCTCTTGTTTTTGCTGCACCCTATTGTGTGTCTTATGTGCTTTTGGCTTTGCATTTTGTATTTTTATTGATGTAAAGCGGCATTATACAATAGTTTAACATACTTCTAGATAACTTTTTATTCTAGTTTTGGAGTATTTGAGTTATTTAGTCTTATACCTAATTATGTTATTTATGGTTTGTTAAAATATGTAGATGTAGATATATAGTACCATTGAGATGTGTTCAACAAAAGATAAAATGTATTTATTGCAAATAGAAATTTATAAATATCATTAGATACGAATATATTTATTTCTGCTTTCGTCTCCTATCTTGTACATAATAAATATTTCAAACATTGTTTACATGTCAATAATATCGAGGTAATGAATAGTTATTTAACTTTTTCATATTATCATTTGATCAAATGAAAATAGAAATGCGTACGATAATGGGTGTTCTTCGCACACCTCAGATTTACTCTGATAGGTCTGCGATGCCATTAGACATATTAAAGCATACATACACGTATTAAATGTAACGATGTCATTATAGAGATATCACAGAAATCTACGATGAGCGAAAAGTTTGTCAATATAGAACGCATACAAAAATAAACTATATATTTTGACTTCTAGTCAAATTACTTAGTGAAAAGCTTATGTTTATTGCTAACAAGCTAAGGTACTAAAATTCTCCATTTATATCTTGCTAGCATCATCGTTTGAACGCAGTCTTTGTAGGTAAATATGAATAGGAAGAAATCTGACATTTTTATTAATCAGTAGGTATTTTTGGCCTTAGATGTTCATGTTTCATGTTGTTGTTGTGCTTGTATGGTAGGAGCTTTTATTTCTCTAGCGGTACCGTCTGGAGGCTTTGTTTTCACTAGCTTTAGATGGCGCTTCTCAGCCTTAATTGAATCTGGTTAAATTTATAACTTACTAGGTTTTGTTTAGATTTTCTGTTGATTGAAAGTCGGACGAAAAAGTGAACTTAATATTGTGGTGATTGTATTTAGAATTCATTATTCTAGACTTTTACTCTCTCGTTTTGGGCATCTAGGAATTGCACGATCCTTTCATTCGAATCTCCTCTACTTTTTGGAAAGAAGACTACAAAGATCACTGACCAAGGAATAACACTTTTCTCTATAGCCAATAGGTCTACTCCCTACTATGCCTCTAAAGCTATGGTTTCCTAGGAATACGGTGCCGTCATATAGGGGCCCTAATTTAGCGGACGGATATTTCCAGGTCTGTTAGTGTAGACTAGATTTTAAATAACCCCATAAAAAGAAGTTGGTTTATCATATGCTCGCAGAATTCAGTTCTTTGGTCAAAGTGGTCTTCAGCTAATTCATGGATAAGTCGTATTTTATAAACTTGGTATTTCACCTTTTTAAAAATGTTTGATACTGCAGACTTCCCAATACCAAAATTCCTACGGTACAGTGTGGATTTTCTATACTGCCGACAAAATTATGTCTTGTTGAATATTTTTATTAATTTTTGGTCTAGCTTGCTTTGCTGCATCCCTCACATGTCCTACTTCTCTCTATTTCGCTCTATTCTGCTTCCCGTAGATTGTGAAAAAGGTTCACGATCTGAGTGCATTTCATGAAATAATCTGCATACCTCTTGTTGAGCCCGCATCATGTCCGCATCCTGTCGCCAATACTAATCATCATTCATATTTCAATCCTCTCACTTTCGGTTAAAGGTATTTTGTAGAAAAATGTTACAAAATATGATAGGATAAATTGCTTAGATAATTTTCACGTAAACGTTCATTCTTTTTAAAGCGTTAATAATACAGAAATGTACTTTAATGTTTCTGACAGTTTTGACGTCGAATGGAAAAAATTAAAAAAAAACTTACAAACAATAAAAATATACGGCTTGGATCACTAATAAAATCTGTAACATACAGTGTTAAAAATTATACGCGGTGTTCTTTAATAGTTCAGCAAAGTAGCTGTAGAACAATACGTAATTTCATTTAATGTGTGTATTACGTTTTTTCTTTATTATTTTGTAAGTAACTTGAAATTTTTGTATTTTTGTCCACCCTGTATCAATCTGAAGCAACGTGTTATACATTTTTGGAACCAGCTCATCAAGGGCAATCCGCAAATTGAAAAAAGGGGTGTTCTATTAAAAAAAAGTGTGATGACGTCATCACACGAAGGTGGTTCACCTTGTATATTAGGTTATAATTTGAAAAACAATAAATTAAAATCAAAAATCGACCTGTTTCGGGAATTTCTAACATTAGTGTTTATTTAGCTAATAATGAATTTATGCGTTAGTTTATGGACGCACTGTATATATAGTGTAATACTATGGGCATACATAAACATTAATGCGTAATTTAGAGTTTTAGGTCTATTGTGCTAGAGTCAGCTATAATAAATATATATAAATAATCAGAATGCATTAGGTCCAATTATATTCCTATGTTTCCTGTGCACCTGTTTTGATATTGCTTATAAAATTCATTGCGGATGTTAATTTGAAAGGGTGCAGTAGTAGCATCTAGTTGTAGCTACGTTATTTATCAAATATTTAGTGGTATATGGTATATTTTTCAAAAATACGATTGAAGTGTACGTAATAAATCTAAGGAATATGGAACCCCTGACAAAAAATGAATTTCTGGTTGGATATCAATTTGCTTCATTTCTGTCAATTGGTTTTTGCTGATTTGGTTTATTACAAATCTGTTGCAAACATTTAGAGTATAGAATAATTTCTGAATGGTATGAACATGGTTTTCGTTAAAAGTAGTCAACTAAATCATTAAGTTAACATTTATTATAAAACAAACAGAGATAGATATAGAGAACACGAATATTTTAAAGATAAACTAAAATATTTACGTTATTAAATACACGGCGCTCCATTTAGTTATTTTGGCTTTAACGGTAACTAAGATCAAAAGTAAGTTGTTGCCACCCTGTATAATTTTTAGAAAATAATTTTATTTTATCATTCATTCTAATGGCCAACTTAAAGAGGTGGCTTAAAATTGTAGCAAGGACGTGTATTTCGAATACCGCGTATCTTAGGAGTAGAAAACAACTTGTCCTTAGTAAGTCTGCACCATTGAAATACGCAATAATATACGTGACACGTAATTTTCTTTTAAACTACCTGGAATATTCCACCTGACTTTAAAACAATTCTAGTGGACATACACCTCTCAAGAAAAATAATAATAATAATAAGAATATATTAGCACTTTTCTACATAAACCGACGAAGATTGCTCCACCCCCACAGACAGATTCATTGAACAAGGAAAGAAATATTTCTTGCTTCTTTAAATGCAAGTGATCTGGGTTGTCTATCCAGAAATTACAATTTGTCGGCAGGTAGCCCGCAGCCTTAAACTCTATATTTAACAGCGGTATTACTCTGCAGCGTCAGCAGCTTGTTTTCTCTTCTTTCGTATAATTAGTACTACTTTTTCATGGCCTTGACATCTCATCCATCTATCATGTTGTAACAATAAGTTTCATCTCCCACCTTAGAGTTTCAGCATTATCTCAACTATTTTTTCTTCTTTCAGTTGTTCTGTCACTCTTCGACACAATACCTCCGTTTAAATTTGATTCTTGCGTAATGGATATACTTTGGGTTATCATATTTGGAACGTGCTTGATATTTTGTTTTACACCTTTCGTTTTATATATTCCATTCACTTATGTATATTAAAAGTTCAGAAGTTCATTTTGTTTTGGAAGTATCCCTTCAGGCGTGATTTTACACTAATTATTTTACTTTTGGATTTACCTACGATTACGTGTATCTTTTTGGCCTTTTTTTAGCACAAAACTGTGCAGCTGTCGTTTCGAATGCCTGCTATCTAGCAATCATTTCAGCAGGCTAAATCGTTTATGCGTATTACAAGCTAGTTTCATTAATGAATGATAGATATAGATACGAGAAACAACCAAAAGACATTTAAATAGTCTAAGATTTTCTCAATAGTAACGTAAAGTTAATATCTTGCCAATTTGTTAGAATGACATTTTTTTGTCATGTAACTTTTGGTTGATCACGGTTTTCAAGATGATAGATGTAGGCAAATAAATCATTTTAAAATTTTGCATGTTTGTGGATTTTCGAAAAAGAGCTTGGAATCAACGACTGCGGTACTTCTAGATCCAAAAGAAAGAACAAATTTGCATAATCAGTCACTGTTAAAGATATAGTTGAACTCTATATATTTACGAGACTTACGCGAAATGACCGTGGCGATGTTAAAGCTCATTTGGGAATACATAATAAAACATTCTTACTTACTTAGTACTTAGTAGGCAATAAAATTATTTAGCAAAAATATAATAGTAAGATATTCAATGGTAGGTGATGCAAACTTTTGTTTAATAGTTCCTTTTTACTAGAGCTCATTTTAGCGTAATTTTAGAATTTTAAACATGAAATATAAGAATATTGTTCAAGTCAAAATTGTTCTAAATCGAGTGTCACTGGCATCTGTAAGGTTATGGTAATATGCGATCTTGAAGTGCATGCACAAAAACGGCTATATAGTTCTATGCTACAGTAAGTCCAAACAGATTAACTTTAACGTTTTTTAATTTTCTAAATTCAGTACATGTTAAAATAATTTCAGAAAAAAAGTGTATCAGCGAAAATATGTGCAATTGTGATGCAAGTAGGATAACATTAATAAATGTTAACACTAATAAACGGAGCTATCGCTACCGTCGCGTCGTGTCAGAATGGATAGACGAAATCGCGATTGCAGCAAGTGCATATGTATATCGATCATTAAAATCAACTAAATGGTAGAAGTTCAAATTTAGAGTTTTAAAATTAAAAAGATAGTAATTGATGTAACTAAAGATGTACTACCAAAAGGTAATTTCAAAAATGTGTGCATTTGTATGGTGTTAGGGGAATCAATATTAATTGCTTTAATAAGGTTTTTCTAAACGTTAAGTTTTTTTTTAATGTAACATTGTTATATATTTGTTTTGACTTGTTCTGTGCAATGTAAAATTGTCTCATGAACTAATAATTATCATCTTTAATTTTTATGTAGTGGCAGAAATCTCTTGTAAACAGGGTGTGACTCAAGCTGTAGCGTAACATTTACTTTTCCTTTATTGCTATTGTTTAAAATATTATAAGGAAAGCTAGTGGTATATACAGGTGTCTCAGCGAAACCGTTCATTAGAAATTTATGGCGTTCTGGTCAAAATATAAATTTGAAAATTTATAATTATATATAGTCGATTATGTTCTCTTCAATGAAAATATTATTAGATTTCTAGCGCTTGCCGCTATACCGGAAGTCGCCATCTACTTTATTATTTTTAATGGAACACCCTGTATATTATATAGTATAGTAATCCTTGAATGTCAAAATAATTGATATTGTATTTGTACTATAAATACACATACTTAGTTGATATCTGTCAAGCAAAATGGCAAATGAACAACATTACGGAAAAGAATATTTTAGATTTATTTTCCATTCATGAAGACTGTAGTGTCGAGTATATGACGACAGATATCCACATTCATGCAAAATGACCTAAAAAATATCAATACAAGAAGCCAAAAAAGAATCTTAAACAAAAAGCTTTGGAAAGGAATAAGTTATGTCATCGTGATCTGATCGTATTGAATTTTGTCCTTTGCAACGCTATTTTGTTTAATTTTCTTGTTTGAGTTTTTGTAATGATATCGTTTGAAATCACTTTGCAAAAATTTGGATAGGCATCCAAATACTGTACATGTACTATTCATAATCCTCCACATTCTCCATGAATGGAAAATAAATCTAAAATGTCGTTCCTTTACTGTAATGTATTTCATTTGTTATTTTGCTTGGCAGATATAATCTATGTGTATTTATAGTACAAATGCAATATCAATTATTTTGACATTCAAGGATTACTAAGATTTTAAATGCATTAAAAAGGCGTATACAGTATGTGTTCAATGAATTAGAAACTCTTATGGTTTTCACAAAATATTGTAATAAAACTCCTTGTACGTATATTATGTATTTTATTCTATACAAAACAAGTAGTAAATTGAAAATACAAGTAGTGTAAATCAATATTTGGTACTACCACCTTTGACTTTCAGTACTTTTCTAATTCTTTGTGGCATACTATTTATACAGGTTTTAATTGTATCCTTAATAAGTGGATCATTTTCCCAAATTTCTTCAATTCTCTGTTTTAATACATTTATATTTGGATTATGAAATGTTTTATTTTCGATTTTAATACGGCGCAACAGTTTTCTATTGGGTTTAAATCCGGGGAGTTCCCACACCAAGGAAGCAATGCCGTACCTTGCTCTTCTAACAACTGTTTTACAGTTTTGGCTGTATGGCATGGAGCACCGTCGTGCATAAATGTGTACGACTTGTCTTCTGTACATATACCTTGCAAATATGGCAAAAAAAACATCCCTCAGCATCTTAAAATATTGAGTTTGGTTCATGGTTCCAGAAAAAAAGTATAGGGCACCAGGACCACGTTCGGAAATGCAACTCCATATCATCACTGCTGGTGGATGTTTAACAGTTTTAACGAGCCATTCGTCCTTGTACTTTTCATACAAAGCATCACTGCATGCACGCAATTCGTCACTGAAGATCTAATAAAGAACACAAAAATCAGAAATAACTAAACATCACACTGTTTACCGAAAATAATTTTTGTAACAACAAAAGAAAATACTAACTCTTTTCCAGTCATCCACAGTATAATTCTGATACTGTTTAGCCCATTGCAATCTCGCTTTCTTCGTCCTAGCAGTTAGTTTGGGCTTCTTAACCGGACGTCTACATTTTAAGCCGCCTTCGTAGAGTCTACGACGCAGTGTCATGTGTGATATTTTTATGCTTATCTTGTCGCAGGTTCCGAAGTATCGTTCGGGCCGATACCCTACGGTTTAGTAAAGCTGTCGATATTATTTTTCTCTCCATTCGAGAAGTGGTTATTCTCTTTTTGCGACAGTTCCTTCTATTTGTTCTATGTTAGCCGTTTCGAAATTCGCGACACAATAGCAAATGTAACTTTCACATTTTTCGCTATTTCCCGCTGGGTTAGTTTGTTTTCAATCAGTAATGAAGCAATAATTTCTTTTCATGACTGATGTCTTTTTTACGGCCCATGCCGACAAATAAGAAAACACAAACTTAATATCACTAAATACATACAAAAGTGTCTTAATGTCTGTCTATACTACACTAAATAACTGAAATCTATATATTTACACTATACACAAAATTACAATAATTTATTTACACTAATTTCGCAAAAAACCACTTATCAGTACCTGTTCTCGACAACGCAATTGACGGTATCTGAGACGATATTGCGATCTTTGGATTTCTACCTGCTAGCGAAGGGCAGTAAAAAGAACTATTACGATGAAAAGTGGTATTTATAAAGTAAACAATAAAGTATGTTTACCGAAATTTCCGGGAATAGAAGATATTCACAACGAAAGTAAGTTTTAAAGTACTTTTCTAGAAGTTTCTAATTCATTGAACACCTACTGTATTTCGGACTTTCATCAGGAAATCTCTAATAACTCGAAAACCGTAAAAGATAGAATCTAATATGCCTAATAATCAATGATAGAGAATTATTAAGTGTATTCAAAAATGCAATAATATACAGGATGTTCCATTTAAAAAAAGTGACTTTCATCGATGTGAACTTGGTTGAAATGAACGTTAATTTTGGATGACCCTGAATAAATTACGATAAATTTTAGGACGTAAATGTGATGTATGCAATTTCGGCTAATAACATGCCAAATATGAGGTCTTTAGCTGCAATGTCTTCAGAAATACAGATTTTTGAACATAACGTTGCAATTGGTCCTATATTCGAAAAAAATTGAATAACTCAAAAACGGCTGATTTTTGACATAGGGTGTTTTAGTAAGTTTTGATGCAGAATTGTATGCCTGGAACAAAAAACTGATAAAAAATATACCCTGCTATTTAAATTAAGAAAGTTGATGTCAATTTCCGGTAAACCGGAAGTGGTACGACGGCGCAAATAATTTTGCTGATGAGTCCAGATGATATCAGTTATAACTACAAGTTTTCAGAACTGTTGAATTTCAAGAACATCAAAAAGTTCTAACGAACCGGTTGCGTGAATGACCCTGTATATGTTCTAAATTGTACTAATTGTGGACAAATTGATACAGATTTACGAGGTTGTAAATAAATACTTCAATTCAGTATAACGTGCTCGTACTGCATACTTGACGGAAAGTATTAGAGTAATTAATAACCATCATATTATTGACAAGGTGAAATACCTAATACATAACGTATACTTGAAAGTTTTACGCAGTTACGATTCTCAAGTTAAGAAATTGGTACTTAGTTACTATTTCTGACATGTATTTAATGGACCTGTAACCTTCTTGAAAGTCATAGTAAGGAGATTTGACACTATGTGGCGAAAATATTTACACTTTCAGTATCCAGAGCTTTGATAAACAGTTTCATTATTCCAAGCATCAGATGTGGTGGAAAAGAATGATCTTTTATCAGCTGAAGATTAGGTAATTCACAATCTTTGGTGTACCTACTTCTAGAGTTTCATGGTTGTGCTCCTTTTTATAGGTCTAGTGTTTCTGTTGAGCTTGACTGTCGCGCATGCTGAGATAGTACGCAACGTTCATGAAGTCGTCAAATTCACATAAATGACCCAGTGTTCATAATATGTGTGTATATATGTACATATGTAAATTAACAACCATTTCTGAAACCACTCCATAAACAGTGATCCTATATACCAGAACACCTTTGAGGTTTTGTTTAGAGGTATGTAGAAACAATTGCTACTCTGCTAGAGCATACGATGGTATACATAATTTTTTGAAAACTGTTAGGGGTTTAGCACGTAATAAATGTAAATGAATACTTACACTTTTAAGCAACATTCTCTATATGCAGATTCACAAAGTAAGTGGGTTATGTTGAATATTATATAACAGTGTCCAAATAGGTAGATTCCAGAAAAAATTATTTATTGTCTAATGTATTAAACGTTGGATAACATGTAATCAACGTTAATCCTAAATCGAATATAAATTGATTAGCTAACCTAATGCTTTTGTTAGTTTTTTCCTATGTACTATTGACGGTTTTATATAATTAAACTTATTCCAGAGCAGCAGCAATAAGGTTCTTTATTTTATCAATTAGCGCTAACAATGAAGCATGAACAAGTTGGAGTCTGAGATTCCAATTTGAACTTGAAGAATTTGGTTCAGCATCAAGACATGTGATGATATAAATAAATGAATATTTGCTTAATGCATGTTGTATTAGTAAATTTAGATAGAATTACGAATATCTTACTTGTTATGTTGTATTATATGAACCTATTGAAGTTTCACTGTTTTACATTATTTTGTTTGCACATATTTTCTCTAAATGGTAGTTTTCCCAATGTGCGTTTCCTCTAATTAAGCGTAATTTACGTAATTGGCCAACAATATTTCTCAAAATGATAGATATGTTTTGTTCAATAATTTATACAAAATTATTTCAATGTGTGTACTCGTCACAAAGTGCTCATTGGGTACTTATATATTATATATACATTCATAAATATCATCATAAGTAATTACTAAAAGTGATATTGAGGCACGGGATTTGCCAGCATTTTCTTAGTCACAAACCATTTACCTATTAATTGTTTGCAGCTATTCTTATTACTCTTTTTGGCGCACGTGTATCCAAATTTACATACTAATGCAGCAAAACTGTTTAGCGACATATAATAATTATATTTCCTACTTTAACAACAGTCCCCATCTATCAGTGCACTTATATAGCAACAGCATTAATGCATCGTTATCTTGTTTTTGTGTAACTTCAATATACACATATGTAAGCAATTTATAATTCGCACTAGGATAAAACATTTATGACAAGTAGAATAGACATCGATTTATTAAAAAATGTAATCCTACTGTCTGAGTTACTTTAATAAAATATTTATCTTAATAGTGGATTTTATGCAGTTTATTATATTATTATTAGCTATATTTTTTAATTTTCTAATCCGGGCAATAAAATTAATCTCTTAAAAAGAAACGCGTCTTTACATTATTCTCTGTCATTATATATTTTGTAAGGCGATTAATTGTATGCTATTTAAGCGTACCTTGATACTTTTAATCGAACAAACAAACAATTTAAATTATTGTTTATACAAGTATACTTAAATCTCCACCAATTAAGCGATAAAAAATCTGGGTTGCAATTCATATTGATTAGGCCACGTCAAAAGAGATTAATGTTAAAACTTAAAGAAATACAATCTATATTCTAAATCCACGAAACAATAATGATGTCGGTTGCAGTTAATATCAATTGAAAAAACATAGTTAATCTGGAAATTGGTCGCATTATATGATAAATCTCAGGTTAAAACTCTCTATTTTATTAATACAACTAACAATTCCCCATGAATTAACCTTTATTGACATTTGGAATCTTTGTTAAGGAAACAAAAAACGTGGATTATATTAACTAATTTAGTTTAATGATAAAATGTTTAGGCCTCTGAGTTCAACATTTCAAAGAATCACATTGTTCGAAATTATGTTAATATTGTAGTTGTTCCTATTGAAATATTAATCGTTGTAAATTAGTTTTCTAGTCAGTAATTTGTGTAATTTGCGCGGGTGTAATGTGTTCAACGGTGTTGTTACAGCACTAACTCGCCGTTTATAATACTACGCTGTTAATCCCATGTTGCTCTCAACAGTGATCATTCATTAATGATCATTCGGCATAAAATTTTCTGGAAAAAAATGTCACCGTCTCGTCGGAGACTTGAACCACCTAACCACTAGGGCTATCGACCTATTCCAGTAATAATATTGATTGTATTGATCGATATTTCGATATTCTTATTGCATATTGATAGTTTGCAGCTAAAACAATCTAAGGATATTACCGCAAACACTACTTGAGGAACGTCCAAATAATAATTGTTATACCGTTAATTGGTATCTAGGTAATGTTTTATTAATTTATTTTTATTTTGCTTATTACGTTTCACTTAGTTTTCTTTTCTTTCAATGTATTTAATATTATTTATGGTCGGTTTAGATCCGGGTCGCAGATTCTTCTCCTGTGCGCATGATATTTTTGCAGATTTGCTTGGATGTTTTTTGCAAAGTTTCCAGGTTTTTTAATATGCGGTCTAATCATCTGGCTCCCATGAGTAAAGCGAAAAGAAGGTCGGTCTCTCGTGGTGCTCCGGTACGTGGGCAAGGTATTTTATACAATAGGCTGCGATCGGTGCCTCAATAATTAATAGCGACCAATGTTCTGTTGAGCAAGCAACTTTAGGATTTAGGTTTTTTGTATCACGCGATGAAGTCCATTTCCCTTCCCCAATATGAAAAACACAATCTGAAAGTCTAGTTGGACGGTGATGAGGATTTCCAAGCAAGCTCACTACCCACATCGTTAATCCCACGTGCAAGCTCTTGGCCACAAGATGACAGCTGAGGAGGGAAAGCCTACGGAGAAATTAAGATTAGGAAGACAGTTGAGTCGTTGCCAGGCTCAATTACTGGAAAGTAGTTACATTTAGGCTAGTAGACCACCCGAGATCGTGCGAGAAGTTTAAACCGACGGCTGAAAGTTCTCATAGTAGCATTAAAACTTTTGTCAAATCTGAGTTAGCTGCTAGACACGCGCTCCCGCTAGAATTAATTCGCCGACATGAGACGCAGCCTTTATGAAAGCTAAGATTACTTACAGGAATGTTAATTGGTCACTGTCCACTGAATAAACACATTTACCACATGGGCTGGGTAGTTGAAACTTTTGCGTCGGAAAAAAAATGAAATAATTGATTAAATTTATATAGTTAATAAATTACGATGGTGAAGACCACATACAGGTTTTGTCATACTTGAACAAGATGCAGAATATATAGTATCATCTAGAAAATAATTACCTGTGAGGTACTGTAAGTGTCCGTGGTTGTTTTTTTTTTCAGTATAGTCGGTTGGCAATAAATTGAGTCTTATATGTTTAGATTATTATTGTTTTTTGTGTGGTGGCTGTTACACTAATAAGTAGGTATATACCATACGTATGAGCTTAACATCACTACATTACATTGATATATAACTGATGTTTTTGGTTGAAATATTAAACCTTCTGATCTTAAATACAATAAATATATAATAAATGTCAGAAAAATGTAATATATAAATAAATAGCTAATAATCAAATAGGTAGATTTACTTGACTAATTCTTAGATTGTTTTGATTTAATTGTAACTGAATGTTAAAAATATACAGAATACACATATTCTTACAGTTTGGATAAGGACGTCTTTTTAAATCAGAAAGTAAATCCGTAGATCATCAAAGCAAACATTAACAAAAAGCACAGCCAACCATATTTTGTCAATCTTAAACATTTATTGCCGGTTTACATGCTTGAGATTACCAGTAACAAAAAAGAGCGCCCAGCCGGAAAACTAGCAGCACATAAAGCTTTATTGTCTACCTTAAGCGGGATTAATTTAATGGTACCAAATATTTATCGAGCGAGAGGGATAATCCACGTTTGGGGAACGTTGAATATTGCCTTTGTGTTTTCATACAACCGTGGTGTATCTATACAAATACGGTATCCATAGACTATACATTATTTATTAGGCAGTGGCAGATCTGCTTGTATTAGTGATTAACGGACACGCAAAATTTAATGAAATTTGAATTTGAATACATCGTGCTTTAAAATTATTCCAAGGAAAAATTCTAATATAATTCTTTCGCATTACAAATCGTATTTTGTTAAGGAGTGTATATAGGTACATATTTTGAATGAATAAATTATTATCAGTCATTTTATGTAAGTATTGCTTTGTCGTATTAATGTCCATGTTATCAACAAAATTAGGTAACTAAATCATTGTCAAGAATTTTGTTTATAAGTACATTATAACTCCATATATCATTTCATATTGAAACTATAATTTAAAGGTAGTGCGTATTTGAGAATGATGTTTCATTTCTGGTATAAGTGAGTATGTTAAATAATACTTTGCGACATCAAGACACATTAACAATTCTATATTATAATACTATGATCTAAAAAAATCTAATAAAACTACTCTGTAGCGAGCAAAACATCCGCGTTAAATGTGCCTTGTTCATAATTGAAAAAACTATTGTTAATTTGCTTCTGTAATCTTTATAATAAGAATACTTATTCAATTATATCGTCCATTTAGAATATGTCCATCTAGTCCGTGGATTTCTTATGATTGAGTATGTATGTCAAAAGTACATAAGTTCAAACTTTTTCCCCACAATTTAAAAATATTTATACAATCCGTTCAGTTTCTTCGCAACAATAAATAACTTTCAACTTTTTAAATGGAGCATCTTGTCTATTATTGCAAAATCAAAATTTTCGACTCATTCTAATGACAGTTTACCCACCGGTTTCAAAATTATTATCACTTTTCTTTCCTTTTTCTGAATGGTCTGGCGAGAGAAATACGTATGCTCTCAGAAATACGACCTCAACAATATTACGGTTCTTTCAAAAGACTACTTACATAAACTGCATAAGACTTTTACCGAGAAAGGACGGAAACCAAACCGACAACATAAAGGAAATAATTCTAATTTGGACTAATTTTCCTAGTTGGATGAAAACAGAAGACATAGAAGATTCGGAGTAGCTAAATGAGAATGCTCGTTGATATCACAAGAAACTCGTCAGTGTCTTAGGCAGAGTTTGCACAACTGAAAAGATTAATTCATTCAAATTCTATAAATGTCTACGAGGAGATGGCGTCTTTCCAGTCCTGTTGAAATAGAGAGCCGGTGATAATCAAATTCTTCAGGGTAAGCTGTGTCCATAATTATAACCTACAAGTGTACAGAGGTGTTGAGGTTGGTATTTATACCAAAGATAAAAAGTAAACCTATGGAAAAACCTAAATCCTATTATCGTATCAGCCTATTGTCGTGTTTTCTGAAATTGATGCAAAAAAGCAGTGAGAATTTCATAAAAAGAGAGCATCTAACTAAGCTGCCTATTAATTGTAATTAATTTACCGACAAATTCACAAAAACGTCCTTAGGTAACTCTAAGAAAAAGATTAATGGCATCTTAGCAAACTAAGAGATAGTGCTATGAGCATCAATATTTATCTATTTACTTTTACAAATTTTATATTTATACTTTGTATATGTATATGTATTTGTTTTTATATATTTAGTTGTATAGTGACAATGTCTGTACCAGGGTAACGATAATAAAACTATCTATCTATCTATCTATCTATATAAAGCAAAGGGCTTAGAGTCCTTCACAATTCGGTAATAAGAAGAACTGAATGTAAAATTCCTTAATACCATAAGCAGATGGTACATTGGAGAAGGACTAAGTATCAATTTCAGCGAAACAATAGCTGTTCCGTTTACCAAAAGGAGGAAGTGTTTTTTGAATACTACTCCTAAATTAGAGAACACCTGGAATACTCCATCCAAACTAAATATGTATATGAGAATAATCCCTAACCAATCGCTGAGCTGGAAGAATGAGTTAGAGTTCTCAAAAAAGCTACAATAGTTTTCTGGCTATATCAAAAACTTTTTGGGAATATTGGTTACATGCAATGGTAATATACTTAATGGTTACTTATGCTATTCTAGTGTAGGGATCAAAAACTAACGCAAATGCTTTTAAGTTGCAGAAACTATAACAACTTCTCTGTCTACGAACCACAAAAGCAATGCACGTCCAGCCTCAGAGGAAGTACTGCTAGGGCAAATACCAATGCACCTGTTAGTCAAGAAAAGTACCGTTCTTAGCGCTCACCGACTGAGATTTATCGTTTTAAAAATGACCATTTAACCGAATGCCTAAAAATATTCTAGAGGTAAAATCGTTAAATTGAATCATGAACGACCGTTTAGAGTGCAACTTTAAATGAATCACTTCTGTGGTACACAAATGAATTAAAAACGAATGAAGAGGTGGGACACCCTATTGATTGTTCAGACAGAACCGAACCCCATAGCTTCTTAGAATGTCTAAGCAAAAATGTGAAAAGAGCAAACATCTGTATCTGTACCGACATTATAATGCTCTAAAAGCATTGCTTGCAAAACAGAGAACAAATATGCAGTTCGTTGGACGGGAATATTTCTTCGACTGGACACCTATTACGACCGCCTGTTCCAGATTTTTGGAGACGTACTTTTTTTTAATACGTAGTTGATCTTATCGATAAACCTTAATAACTTCTGAAATATTTCAATTAAAAGTAAATATGTCGATTAGTTACACAACATGGCAATCTAAAATGTTACGTGTGTAAGCATAAATCACAAACAAAAAATGTTGATCAAATCTAAATTTAGCTATTTTATTAAAGCTAAATAAGCACACATTTTTCTTTGATGAAGAAATAATTACGAAACAAAGAGTTATAAATTTTATAGCTACCAACGTCTGTTATTATCTCATAAATCAATACTTTATATTTTACCAATATTAATTCTGTATTAAGTTTAGCGAATTATCATTGTGTTCACAGAATGTTTACTATAATAATTAATATCAACCTTATCACTTTATTAAGATCGGTAATTATGTTGTATTTTGTAAACCCCCAAGAAATATATGCATGCCTATACCTTTATCTACTATTGTAAGTTTATGTCTCACTCTCGAAAGGCTGGAATCGAACGATTTTAGTTAAACAGGATGCGATTTCCAATAATAATCTCTACACTATATACTTATGATTTATATTTATGATTTAAGATATAACAGAGATAATGTTTTAGTCCTAAAGGTGCTGTAAGGTGCCAATTGTGTATTGTAGAAATAATGTTCATAAATTTATGTCAAGTTAATGGTGTCACAGACTAAAATTATTTACAATTACATAATTAAAACTGCAAATTTAAAGCTTGTAAGTGTTTTTTGAACTGGAAAAATCTATGTAAAGAATTTAGAATTTTTTGTGCCTATATAAATGCATAAAGGTAAACATACAGGATTATGACTTAGGTATACAAATTACAATTCGGCCTATCCCTTTTTGTTTATAACTAACTTAAAACCTCTCAAATTATCAATTATACATTTTACTATATTCGCTATATCAAGTAAGAATTATGTACAGGAACTAGTATCTATATATAGAGGTTTTCAAATGTATCTGAAACCGTATAAATTTTCAAAAAATGTTTGAGACAAAAGTTTATTTCGAAAGTTTATTAACTAAATTTGATCAAAATTATACAAAAAAAACTGTTTTCAATCGTTATACAAGGTGTGGTGGTGTAGCGATTCAAAGTTTGAGGAATAAAATCGAAAAAAATTTTTTAATGCATACTTACCTTCCATTTTGTTTATTTTAATGAATCTCTGAGGTTTTTCTTTTCGCTAAGGTTGGGCTGTTTGTTCATTAACCTTTTAATCTCCATTATGTGGCCTTTTATCTACCCACGAAGTTTTTACGGTCTTTTGCTGCAGAGGTCCTCACAATGGTGGCCTTTTCATGGCAACATGTCAATATGCTGCAGTATCCATCTTGTCTCGATACGAGGTGGCGGTCTGTCAGGATCTAGCTCGCCGAGATATTGGACCAACGGGTTCTCCGACCGAGCAACCCTCTCGAGAGTCTTCCTGGCCAGCGCCAGCGCATGATCGTACAGAGGTGGTAGGTTCAAATCTCTGTGAATCTGCACGTTGGTAACGAACCAGGGCGCTGGGACTATGTTGCGCAGCACCCTGTTCTGCAGAACGTTGGGTCGTTTGATCTGCGACTTACAAGCGCTGGACCAGGTGAGGGCGCCATGGGTGAGTATCGACTGGAGAAACACCGTGTAGATCATTAACTTCAACCTCAGACTGAGGGAACTCTGTTTAAAGGTGAGCCTCGTGTCGATCCTGGAGTGGGGTGGATTTCTCTTTCGAAAGAAACGGATCGCTACACGTTTGTCGGGATTAACAATCAGACGCCACTTCCGAGCCCGTTCACAAAGCTCATCTACTGACCTCTGCAACCTCCTGCACACAAGTGCGTCGTTTCGTAATGACGTGTAAATGCCGTATCGTCGCCGTAAACGGCTAAGCGGGTGCTGATATTCGCTGGGATATCGCTGGTGTACAAGATAAACAGTTCGGGACCAAGTAAGAAGCCCTGAGGTACACCAGCATTCGCACGTCTGATGGTAGAGTGCTCACCAAGCCTTTTGATTCGGAAAGTCTTTTGGGAGAGGTATGACCGAATAAGGGATATCATTTTCGGGTTGATATTCAATCTGCCCACTTTATAAACTAAACCATCATGCCCCACCGAATCGAATGCCTGGGCGAAGTCTAGGAAAACTGGACCAGTGTTTCAGCATCGCGCACTTCCTCCATTAACCGGAGAAGCTGGAAGTCTGCCGACAAGCCCTCTCGAAAACCAAACTGGGCATCAGAAAGAAAGTTGTCCTCACTAATTATGTCCCTGACTCTTTCAAGAATAAACGACTCCACAATTTTGGATAAGTTCGAGAGAAGGCTTATCGACCTGTAGCTCGATGGAAGCTGCAGATTTTTGCCACGTTTGTGGAGAATGATGACCTCGGCGTGCTTCCAGACATTCGGATAGGTGCAGTGGTGTAGCATGCAGTTCAGGATATTTATCTAAATGTCGATGACATTTTTGGGTAGCCGTTTGAGGGTAGTGTTTGCGATACTGTCAGCCCCGGGGCTTTACCGTTTCTCCGGTGACTGATACTGCGCAGTACCTCATCCCGACCGACTGCATCAAGAGGATCCCCGACAATGTAGGGTAAATTATCTAGGAAGAGACCAACCTGCCGCTGTAAAGGGCCATATTGAGGTTGGCCCTCCGCACCCCTAAACACTCGCTTCATATGCTCGGCGAATACGCCGACTTTGGCTTCGGTGGAATAGATGTCGCCATTAGGGCCTTGTAAAGGGCCGCGCTCATTCGATCTATTCTGTCTAGCTGTTAGTGATTTTATCAGGCGCCACAGGGATTTATTGTCCGGAATGACAGAGAACACGTTTTCTACCATTGTTGTTCGTGGAACGATACCAATTCCTCTCGCAAAAGAGTACCCAGGTGATTCGTCTTCCAGATGTTTCGCGGGCTGCCAGTTTGTTAGGCCGGTTTTCGGAGAGTCCACCTCGACGTCAGACAATGAAAGATAGTGGAAGAGTTTCCTACCAAATTCATTAGTCGAGGCGCATTCTCAGAACAGATGCTTAGCATTCAGATCCTCGGCCAGAAGGACCGGATCATTACAGGAGAGAAGATGATCATAGTCGTCCGTATCACAAGTCGTAAATGGGGGATGAGGGGAGAGGCGAGAGGGTCATAGACAGAAATCAGCGGCAGAGGGCCAAGCCCTTTGATCTCAACGTTGACGGACGTCGCCTCCAAGAACCGAAGAGGGGGGAAGGGGGAAGGAGCCAGCACAGAAGCTCTTAAGGGAGCGCTTGACGGCGATAGCTATACCGCCGTCCCTTCCAATCGGTTGGTTGAATTGGGTATGTTCAGACGGTCTCCTGGCCTCACTAACGAGCAGCACGTCGACAGCATTGTCCCGAAGAAACTGCAAGACCTCTTGGACTTTGCTCTTAATACCACATGCGTTCCCAGCCATGACACAGATCTGATGGAAAGAAGAACTAATTCATCTTCGAGATTTTGAAGAATCACTCTGAAAGGAGACCTTAATGATATTGGCCAATGCCGCAATCTGTTCAGACATAACCCGTAGCAAATCCACACCATCGCAGTGATGTTGTTGGATTCGAATTGCGCGTTGTTGGGCACAGTTTGTGTAGCGCGCTTAAGGGCCGACCGAGGGGTTCCCTTAGGTATCTGATTGGTGCTAGAAGTCGAAGGTGTTGAAGACTTTTTCAAGATCTGTGCCTGGATCCACGCAGCTGTTGAGGCTGCCTGGGAATAAGATCTGCCAGGCGGAACATGTGAGGTGGTGGAGGGCATTTTTCTTAGGCGTCCGCGCAAAGGCTGGCGCCGGCCGAGGCTTGGGGCATCTCGGGCAACCCCTATAATTAGCGGGGTGCAATGAATCTCAATGAAAACAAAAATGTTACCATTAGTTGAGCGTAGATTTTCACGACTGGTCGTTTACTGTGTTTAAGTCTTCCGGGTGTTGTCACGCAGATAAGTTTGCACTTCCCGTTTCGCTGATCATGCTGTCAGCTTTTTCAGAAGGTTTCTAAAGACTGATGTTGTTGGCTTCTGCTCCCTGTCATATACCTTGTTTCTTCTTCGCTTTGCTAATTCGTTACAGTTTGATGAGCTGCATCCATTACGGTGTTATGGTTACATCGACGATCTTGTAAAGTTATTCGCCAGGTATTGCTCAGTTTGTACCTATCTTCTCGGTTGAAGTTACTTGGATTCTTCGTAATTTCCAGTGATTCCCGTATCAATCGCTGATGGTACTGTGTAGTTGTGGCTAACACTTTAACATTGTCATAATTAATGCGATGGTCCTCATCTTCAAATAGGTGTTCAGCTACTGCAGATCTTTTCGTATATCCACGTTGGGTATCTCGTCGGTATTCCTTAATTCTGCACTGGATACTCCTTCCTGTCTGTCCGATGTAACTTTTTTCCGCAATCACATGCAAGTTCGTATGTGCCTTTGGTGTATAGCTTAGGCAACTGATCTTTATTCGGTGGGGAGAACTGCTCTATCTCCTTAACAGTGTTCTTCTTATCTAACTCCTTCTTCTCCTCTTTGCGTCGTATGTCCTTGGTTTTGTAGAGAAGAGCACAGACCATCTGAGGTTCAACATGTATACAATGCATTACGGCGGAACGGTTACAAAACCGCCCATCTCTCTCACCCATTTTGTTTATTTAAACTGGGAATAATCGTGCAAAGTGTGAATTATTTCAAAATTAAAACTCAACGCAGGGTCGTCCGCCGGAAACTGAATCGATCGATTGTGAAAAAACTACAATCAGGAGTGAAAATTTGATATTATGCTAAAGTCGATGAGGACCATTCGTCACTTAAAAATTGGTAGTTTTCCAAATATTCGTAAGTTAATATTTTTATCTTGTGCAAAATTGATGATTATGAATAAAATGGTTATTTGAATCTATTTATGATTTATGGAGAACGTAAGAAAATTGTTTCGAGAATATCTAAAACATTTGCAACTCGACGACCACAACAACGAAAACCATCCAAAATGCAGTTATACGAACTATATAGAAAACTGCAAAAACGTAACCATGTTGTACTATGCCGGACACTTTATCACAAACGCTTAACAAGATAAGTGAACCTTAGGTAGTATAGTTATTTGATTGCTTTCTTATATATCACTTAAAATGTTTAAGAAGTTAAATAAGTCAAAAATGGTCAGACTTACGTTTACATATAATATTATACATACTTTCATGAAATTTATTTAAAATTTACGTAGAGTCTAAAAATGCGACAATATATAAGGTATTCTATTTAATATGCGGAAGTTGCTGACTACCTTCGGTATACCCTGCAGTGCTATCACCTTGAAATTTTTTTAATTGAGTGGTTCCAGTCGGCTTTAGTATGATGTGAAATTTTCAGATCATTCGTGGCACCAGTTTTACCATAATCTGTCGATTCAGTTCCCGACGGACCAGCCTGTATATCAAGTTGTCAATCAACAATTTGTACGATTGTTTGCAATGCACTTAAGAACCTATTAACTTGCAATTTAAATAAATAAAATCGGTAAGAGAGATGGGGGGAAGCACTCAACAAAAAATGAGTTTTTCGATTTTAGTTTGCAAAGCTTATCGATCGATCAAGCTTTGGACACTAAGGCTGGGATTAGTATCGATACTTCATACAGTACTCGATACCATAACTGGAATCGATTTCCTGGTACCCAAAATAACAAAGCTATCGATGCTAATGTATCGTTATCTAAGAATCTATACCACAAAACACTAGGGTATCGATACCAAGGCACTGATACTAGAGTATCGATACTAAGGAACAGATACTAGTGTATCGATACCAACAAATCAACCAGAAAGTATTAGTGCCTATGGATCCTTTCTAGCCGATGCTGATTCCAGTACTTACAATCAACGCCGCACATGAAATCTATACATTGCTAAGCATCGATACTTCTATTGGTATCAATACGCGATAGCCAAAATGTCGATATCACATGTTCGTTCATATTTTTAAATTTAAATATTATACTTTACCGCCATTTTGGTGACCAATCACTTTCTTATACTTTGTAACCAATGTTTTTAGTAGTACAAAAGAAACCATGTAAGATAGTAGTTAATATATACAGTCCACTAAGCATCGTTGTATTATTGCAAAACTCACTGTGATCCAACACAACATCACCCAGCCCTATTAGATGCCCTATGTAATAAGATGTTTTATTTTAAAATTTTAATTTAAAATTGACACAAACAATTTTAAAATAAAAATACTTTATTTTAAAATTTTAGTTTAAAATTGTTTGTCTTATATGTAGAATGTCCTCGGTTATTTTGATTTTATTGTAATAAAAACCTAATTTTAAAAATTTCGACAGAGGCTAAATAGCCATGTATTCACTGTAGTCAATGTTTAAAAATGGAAATATATATACCTACATATCATATGATCATCATATGATTTGTTTCAGTAATTAAATAAACAAATCGAAAAGAACCGTATACCCAAAAGACGGAAAATTTAAATTAACAATAGTACAAAGACATATTATAATATCACGAGAACTTAAAAATACACATGGTCTTCCATTTGAAAAGAGTACGTTGAATACAATTTCCATAATAAGAACATTAGATATTGTTAAATATGTATATGTAGCTAACTTCACTTTATATATGTAACCAGACAATATTCACACCGCTTATAGTAGTAGCTTTTAATGTCAAGATTATATACATGTATGTATGTTATATAACGTGTTTTTTCTACCATAAATTACATAGTTAAGAATAATCTGCTGGTTTAATTTCATCAGGTTATGGGCCCAGATGACAAACCGTTTGTTGAAAAGTTTATTTGTTGAACATTTCAGTAGTGCGCGATTTTCTTATGGTGTAGTTAGACGCTGGTGAACACGTTTTTTTTCTTGAGGCTACATTTCGTCATTTGTTGTGAAATCGTAAAATTTTCTAGAAATGGCTACAGATTCTTCGATACACATTGAGAAATTAAAAGGAACTGAGAACTATCATACATGGAAATTTGCTATGGAAAATGTGTTAGATTTTTGTGGTTTAGACAAATGTATAGACAATCCGTGTACTGAAATGGATGATAGTAAATTAAGGAAAGCAAAAGCTCGCATTGTTTTATCAATAGATGAATCATTATATGCACATATTCAAAGTTTAGGTACTGCATCTGAAATATGGAATGCTTTAAAGGAATTATATGATAATCGTGGTCTTACGAGACAAATTGGGTTATTGCGAAAGTTAATAACAATACGGTTAGATAGTTGTAATTCTATGGGTGATTATGTAAATGAAATCATTGGTACAGCAAACAAATTAAAGGGTGTTGGTTTTAATATCACCGAAGAATGGATTGGTGCTATAATGTTAGCAGGACTTACCGATAGTTACAAACCTTTTATAATGGGAATTGAAAGCAGTGGTGTAAAAATAAATGGTGATGTAATAAAATCAAAATTACTTGATGGAAATTACAGTGAATCATCAGAAAGTGCTTTTTTCAGTAAAAGTAAATATAAGAAAGCGAATTTCCCCCAAAAGAAACAGATAACATGTTATAGTTGTAAGCAGAAAGGACACATAGCGAGTAAATGTCCTGAAAAGGGAAATGTGAATGCTTCGAAGAAACCAGATAAATCGGATAAATGTGAATCAAGGGTTGCATTTAATGCGACATATTTCTCTCATGAAGATAATCTAAATTCGTCCGACTGGTATATAGACAGTGGTGCAACACATCACATGACGTCAAATGTAAAGTGGATGTCACAGATAAGCACATCAGAAATTAAAGAGATTAGAACGGCCAATAATGAAAGGATGAAAGTAACTGGTGTTGGAAGTACTACTTTGCCTGTAAACGGAACTGAAGTTGAAGTAAAAAAGGTGTTGTTGGTACCCGAATTATCAGCAAATTTATTATCGGTGGCTCAGATGACAAGCAATGGTAACACTGTAGTATTTAATAAGGATGGATGTAGCGTGTATAAAGAAAATAATGATTTTTTGATGCATACTGAACTTTCATCTGGTGTTTACAAGATCAAGAGTGAAAAGGCATCATGCATGGTAGCAAATGGCTCTTCGTTAGACTTGATGACATGGCATCGACGATTGGGTCATATCAATTTTGCAGATTTACGTAAGATGAAAAATGGTATAGTAAATGGTATGAATTTTCCTGAACCAGAAAATGCTTCAAACGTGTGTGAAGTATGTGCAGAAGGTAAACAAACCAGACAACCATTTAAATCAGTAAAGAAAAGAGCAAATGATTTGTTAGATCTAATTCATTCTGATTTATGTGGTCCCATGGATCAAAAGTCAATAGGTGGAGCTAGATATTTCATGACCTTCATTGATGATCATTCACGTAAACTATTTGTTTATTTTCTAAGTTCAAAAGCAGATGTGTTAGATGTATTTAAACAATTTAAACAAATGGTTGAAACTCAAACAGAAAGGAAAATCAAAGTCATACGCACAGATAATGGTAAAGAGTATTGCAATCGAGACTTCGAAAAATTTTGTGAGAAGTATGGTATTATTCATCAAACAACCAACGTGTATACTCCTCAGCAGAACGGTGTTGCAGAACGCATGAACCGTACCATTGTTGAACGTGCAAAATGTATGATTTTTGATGCCAAGCTGGATAAATCATGTTGGGCAGAGGCAGTGAACACAGCTGCTTATGTGATTAATAGATCCTTTAATTCGGTACTGGTCGATAATACGCCGGAGGGGTTATGGGTTGGTTCAAAGATAGACTTGAGCAACATGAGAATTTTTGGTGCGCCTGTTATGGTGAATATACCCAAGCAGCGTAGGAAAAAATTAGATCCAAAGGCTAAGAAAATGGTTTTTGTTGGTTACAGCAGCACTACCAAGGGTTATCGCTGTCTGGATATTGCAACAAAAGAAGTAGTATTGAGTCGTGACGTACTATTCATGGAGACTAAATCCCAGGTAACAAGTAATGTAGTAATCAGTACTAATGACAATTCAGTTCCAGTGGGAGATAGTCTGAGGCAGTCAGAGGACAAGAAAGTCATCGATGTAGATACTGATCAGAATTCTACAGATAGTCAGTCCATTGAAGATGCACATGAAGATGCGGAGGACTCAAGTGATGAAACCTATGTACCAAATAGGGAAATACTGCCGCCCGTAGAAACTCGACACTCAGAACGTGATCCAAAGCCCAAGAAGTTGGATGACTACGTATATGTAGCAAATGCAAAAGAATTGTGCAATGATCCAATCACAATTGAAGACGCATTAGCACGTAACGATTGCGAAAAATGGAAAAACGCTGTGCAAGAGGAGCTACAATCGTTGAACGAAAATAATACGTGGACCTTGACAGATTTACCGAAAAACCGCAGAACAATTAATTGTAAATGGGTGTTTAAGACAAAGTGTGATGACGACGGAAACGTAATACGTCACAAAGCCCGCTTAGTTGCAAAGGGATGTACACAAAAGCGAGGTGTAGATTATACAGAAACTTATTCACCGGTTGTCCGTTATTCGTCAATTAGATTCTTGATTGCCCTAGCTGTAAAAAATGACTTAAAAATCGATCAAATGGATGCTGTTACAGCATTTTTACAAGGGTACCTTACAGAAGAAATTTACATGGAACAACCTGTTGGATATAATGATGGAAGTGGTAAAGTTTGCAAATTAAACAAGGCAATCTATGGTCTTAAGCAAAGTGGGCGTCAGTGGAACCAAAAGCTGGAAAAAACGTTGAAGTCATTTGGACTTACCAAATCTAGAGTGGAACCATGTATTTATTACGCAGAGAATTCCAGGCTGATCGTTGCCATTTATGTCGACGATTTACTAATTTTTTGGAAAGATGTTAATGAGTGCAATAACCTAAAGAAAGCTTTGAGTGGAGCATTCAACATGAAAGACATGGGTAAGGCAAGACATTGTATTGGTCTGAACATCACATATGATAAACATATGAACGGGATTTCATTAGATCAATCCAAATATATCAACGAAATATTAGTTAAATTTGGAATGGCTGAGTGTAAACCAGTAACTACACCTAGTGATCCAAATCAAAAACTATCAATTGACATGTGCAGTAACGATGAGACTTTAGACAATGTTCCATACCAGGAAGCCGTGGGTAGTTTGCTATATTTGGCACAAGGAACTAGACCGGATATAGCATACGCAGTAAATGACGTAAGTCGATTCAATAATAGACACGGTACGGCTCACTGGCAAGCAGTGAAACGTATTTTCCGATATTTAAAGGGAACAGTGGATATGAAACTCGACTACAGCAGTAACGAGACATTAATTGGTTACTCAGATGCTGACTGGGCATCCGATGTAGATAAACGCCGATCATGCACAGGCTATGTTTTTAAGATGTGTGGGGGTGCAATTTCATGGTCAAGCAAGCGACAGCCAACTGTGGCTTTATCAACAACGGAGGCCGAGTATATGGCTCTTTCCTCAACCATTCAGGAAGCCATATGGCTAAAACAGTTGGGCCAAGATTTGGACCTAACATTTAAAACCCATCCAACAACCATTGCGTGTGATAACCAAAATGCAATAAGCTTGAGCCAGTCAGATGGATATCGTGCCAGGTCAAAACATATAGACGTCCGTCATCATTACATCAGAGAGCGAATTGAGGACAAAACAGTTGCAATCAAGTATGTTTCAACAGACGAAATGGTGGCTGACAGTCTAACCAAGGCAATATCAAGAAAGAAAACGGAACTGTGTACTAAAGAAATGGGACTGATTAATTGTAATGAAACTTAAAGTGCATAAGATTCCATTAAGTGGGAGTGTTAAATATGTATATGTAGCTAACTTCACTTTATATATGTAACCAGACAATATTCACACCGCTTATAGTAGTAGCTTTTAATGTCAAGATTATATACATGTATGTATGTTATATAACGTGTTTTTTCTACCATAAATTACATAGTTAAGAATAATCTGCTGGTTTAATTTCATCAGATATATATTTTAATGATAACTTACTTAAAATGCACAAACTTGCGATGGTTCCAGAAGAAATTTACTTAGTCAACAGTTAACAAGCTATCATCTGTTAGGGTCAAATAATGAAAACAGCGTCATTCATAATCTTTCTTTGTACAATAATATATATTATAAGTGTTTTAAATTACTACGCATCCTTGCAAATTAGTTTTTCTTAATGAATATTTTTACGGTTGAATCATTGACAATCAATTGACGTTTATCTTGCCTAAAAATTGTGAACTGATTCAATATACTTTTTTAGAGTATTTGTTAAAATATACGTTTTAGAATGAAAATTGATTTAATGAAATTTTCAAGAGAAAAACTTCTTGCAGATCTATTACACAATTTTTAAAATGAAATTAAAGGTCTATTATGGTCGGTCGTCATTATTGCTAATCGTTTTACTCCATTTATTTGAATAACGTCAAGTTAAAAGCAAATGGATTAATTATTTGGCATTTGCACAATTAAGGTTTGTTGTGCGTCATTAGTTATTATATCATATGTAGAAATATTTATTAAGTAAACAACGAAATCTATCGGCAGCTCCATTCTCGTGTGACTTTATCGTTAACGTTAAACATTTTTATACAGTGTAGCAGATGGATCAAAGTGAACCACTACAAATGACTGTTACTTCTTTATCAAAAAGAATACTCAACTAAACAGGGAGTGCTTTCGAACTCGGTGTACTAGCGAGAGCGCAGTTGGTTAAGTGGGGTAAACTGCATTATAAAGTACCCACAAAGTATTATTAAATTAATGTGCTAATTACACGGAAACAATTACGGGAAATAATGTTCCACGTTTTGCATACACACAGTGCAGGCTGAGTTGAAACACAAGAGAAAACAATTTTTCACAATTACTGTACCAATTACGTACTATTCTGTATGAGCAAATTTTTTAATTATATGCTACTTCAGCCACGTGTTTTCAGTTAAAAGAAACAGAAAGTAAGCTGGAGTTATAAGATGCAAAAAATAAGGAATTATTAATTTTATTTTATATACTTTCTTGTACTACTTTAAATTTTGTATTGGTAGTAAATTTAAAACAGTTTGAAAAGCAGTAATTGTATATACGTAATAATATACATGATTTACACTATAAATAGTTAATTTAATCCGAAAATAGTCAGAAAATGTTAACACAAGCAATACACACAATAAACAAAAAATAGCATTTTGTAACATTATGTTGCCTCTCTACGTGCACTTTTATAACATCTTTTTAGACATTATGGATACTTAATTAAATGGCGTATATTTCGGTGTGAAAAATCATTAGTTGTATTTATTATTAGTGGTTCTTATACTCTATATCTTGTTCGTTAAATCAAATCTGTTTCTCCACTGCTGCAATCAAGTAGATTCATTGCACCTGTGATGACTAAAGAAGAAAGACTGTAGGAAGACTGATTTGTGTTTTTCTTTTATTTTGGACAACATCCTAATGCCGCATATGTGACTATTGCTAGGTAAGTTCAAAGGATCATCTTAGGCTTCAGCGCCAGGTTATTTCCAATAAACAATGACAAGTCTATAGTACTTTTCTAATATTTTCAGAAGTTTATCGAATATGTGTGTCGTTCAACTGAATTTTTAATTTAAAATGTCATCGAGACATCTCATATCACTGGAAAAGTTTATTCACTAGAGCTTGCTTCTTTTCATGAATACAGCGATTTTATATGGACGGATGTTTAAATCTTCTTGGAAACACCACGTTCGAGTTAGATTTAAAGCATTTGGATGGGAGCTCAAATTAGACTGTCGTGTTTACCCATTACGATAATTAATAAATTATTAGAATACCCTCAAACTAGGAGATTTTCTATTGAGTATATTCTTGATAACTTGTGACCACAATCAGAGTGAAAGCACCTCTACTTGGACACATTTTTTCATGATCACATTTCTTATGCTGAAGTTTGTCTTGTTTACAGTAACGGTTCTATTTGTGAGCAATCAGACAATCCATCAAGTGGAGGCAAGCTCATTGTGTTTGTTGCTTGCAGCATTTTTAATTATTTATCAGATTGTGTACGGCAAATTCGGCGGCTATTCCAGCTTGTTAAGTGAACTGTTTGCTATGAAGTCGTTTTTCTACTGGAATTCCACTTCTGATGTGCAAATATATTACTTTATTCATTGGAGGACAAACGAGTTTAAGCTGAAAAGACGGCAGGATGCATAAAAACAATTTAGTGGCTATTGGAAATGAATATCTTATAAATTTTACATTTTTAATCTATAGAACAATAGTAGGTAATTAAAATTTTAAATTACTTATCATTGGAAAAAACATATTCAACAAATAAATTACGTGGCAAAATTGTTGTAATCTGACTTCAGATGCTTACATCGCATCATCGAATACTGAAATAATTTACATAAAATATTTACATAAAATTATTTTTTAGGACTATATAATGTATATTTAAATCTGACAAAGTAAATTGATATTGGCGTTTCTCACAAGTAAATCCCCTCTGTGAGAAATCTCTTGATATGTAGGTCAGGATCGTATAAAGAAGGATAATATATAATCTACTATAGCGAAGCTTTCTTCTGCGCAGTACTGTATATTGTTGTATTCCAACAAATACAATATGGTTTTTTAAAAACTGTTTATTTCTGACACCAGGGCAGCTTTTGGGGAAGCTCCGTAACACTTACATTAATTAATTAATAATTATAAAAAGAATTAATAATAATTATAAAAAGAATAAAAGAAAGAAGAAGAGAAGAAGAAAAGAAAAAAATAATTATAAAACGGGTCGATGGCCGCAGTGGGTAGGCGGTTGGCTATCGTTGTGGGAGCACGATAGGTGCCGGGGTTCAATTCTCTGGAGGGACGGTGACATTTTTTCAGAGAGTTTAATCCCGCATCGACTTGCGTATTCCCTGTTGGGAGCAAAGTGATTAACCCCGCGGCACCATAAAGGTGATATGATGCTGTCACAAAGCCGTTTAAACACAACTTACACACACAAAACTACACCGCGAGAGTTGCAGTGATAGCCAAACAAGCGATACAGCTTACGGAGTCACTGCAACTAAGCACCCACCACACATTAAAAAAAAATTGGGTTTACAAGAAGAATTACAAGCGATAGCTCGATATACACGATCGGGCAGAGTAACGAGTTGCAATACGGTTGCCGACAATTATTGCTACTGCCTTCGCTTAGCGGTCTACCTTATTATAGGTTTAATTATGCTGACTAAGACATCAGATATATGTATACTTTAAGGGTTAATGAGGGATGCAACAATATACACAAATTGAAAAAAAGATCAAACTTTCCACTAACTGTATAATACAACTTGACAAATTAAGGTGTCTTACAGACCTGTTACTTTACTGTTCTATAGAAAAGAAAGATATATGTATGTATATAAATAGTATATAACACAATACAATTATTTACTGCAATGTAATATTTGTTATGAAAACCGCGAGCGTATGTACAGTATAAACTTAAAAAAACTGGAAATCCTCGTGCCTATCACATTATAAAAGATAAAGATAGATATTAACAGAATATTAAAAAATTATCGAATATGCTGCAGTTAAAAAGAAGAAAACACAACGGATAATCATCGGAGTTTATATTTTGGATCTGAATACTTGAACCTTACTAAAAGTGAATTTTTATTTTTGTTAATATATAGTAAATTTAAATAATATTTGTCTTATTTGTAGTCAGAGTCAGTATTAATAGAAATGATGTTAGCTAAATGGAATTTAGAATATCCGACAAATCCTTCGCCCCCAACCATTTAAAATTGAATTGTATTCCGTAAATTCGTCGAGTGTTATGCCCATGCGATTGAAACCGGCGCATAATAAACAATTTAGTCTGGTAGATATTCAATTTCTATTATTTTATTATAAGTGAAGAGCAGAAAGCCACCTGATCGCCCTTCATCGTCATCACTAGTGTAGGTTTGCATCCAAATCAAATTTAACAGGAATTAAATCGACGAACTGATTGTTTGCAAGCGAGTGGGACGAAAACACCCCCTCTATCGACAACCGACATATATATATGCGTTTTCGGTACGGTATGACAGTGGCGTTTAAAAGAAATGCAACACAGAATTTTATATATTAATAAAAAAGGGAAAATAAGAATTACAAAAAGTACTGAATCAGATCTTGAGATTGATTCGTTAGATTGATGTCTATTTATGTATACAGGGTGGGGCACCACATTCGCCTCGGTTGATATACAAAAAACGGTAACACATATTTAAAATCTTTTTGCTGGAGTATGTGTGGGTCCATTTGGAGGACGTTCTCAAATTATATTGAAATATACAAGGTGTTCCAAAAGAAAGATACACATCAACGTTATCAAAATTTAAATGGAACACCATGTATATTATTGCATATTTCGATGACGCACACTAAGTAAAGGCAAGTTACTGTTGTATTCCCTATACCTAGGTCCAATAGTTTCTGAGATATTTAATAATTTTTGAAAATGTAGATCAATATTTAGAATGAGTACCTGGCGTACATATTTAAGTTACGCGTTTCAAGTTGTATTATTTCATTAGCACAACCATTACATCTAATGCTAAAATAAAGATGTTTTCTAAAAATTATACAGGGTGGTTAAAAACTTACCTCGAATTGTGGGTACCATTAATGCTCAATAACTTGCCTATTTTAAATGGAACAGTCTGTATCTAACATCGTCATTCGATTTTAATTTTATTTTTCTTTTAAAAGTTATTAAGGTTCCCTATACCTATATCTTACAGTTTCTTTGTAAAAGTCAATCTAGTGTTTTAATTGGCGATTGTGTACTAAACATTTGGTTAAATCAAGGTAGCTTTGACATGATGACAATAATTTCAGATATTAATTATGTCTAATTTATTCTTGAAAAATAGGCAATGGTGCATTGGACGTTGCTTCATATTTATTGGAAACATAAAACTGTATCCTAATGGAATCCACAATTAATGAAAAAGTGCATATTATAAAATGGTTTTATAATTTGCCACTGACATTCTTGTCATACAAACAGTTGACATACTAAAATAGATACATTTAATTTTATCTCTCGCTGCCTTCTCTTATCAATAGGCTTTCGTAGTTCAAGTTGTTAGCCTGTATATACATATATGGTTTACATATCTCGCAGAAGATCTTAATTGTATTGAACAAATCAAAAATACATTAAGAAAGTAATTCGTTTAAACTAAGTATTTCGAATGTTACCTAGTAGTATTGCAACAAAACCTAAAGGTAACGGAACATAATGTATATTTTCTATCTAGTATAGGTTACAGATTCGAGTCGTTTGGACTATCAAAAACTCAATCAATACAAATAAAAGCTGGATAGAAGAATCACAAAAGAATAACAAACAGTCTTAAATTTCCTGTGTGTTAATTAGTAGGAATTAAATGTCTGCGTAATTTTTAGAATCATGTAGCTATTATCGTTTTCAACAATTTTACAACAATCCTTTTCTCCTATCTTAAGGGGAAAGAAAAATACGGTAATTATAGAATAAATTACAGTGTCACTGTAAAAAATTAAAGGTGCTGATCTCACTTTTGATTTAAGAAGATACTTATATTGTGTCAAGGTAATTTATAGATACTTCAAGAGAAAAACGATTGTTGTAAAATTGGTGTTAATGAACAAGTTTGAGTTTTATGTACTTTTATATTATTTTTTAATTTAAAAGAAATCCGTATTGTGCGCCCCTGACTAGTAATGCAGCTGCAAGTCAATCCAGTTCTCAAACAATTGTGCTTTACATTCAAGAGTTCAGAACGCTATAATTTTAACACTCCAATATTCATGACCTCGAACGCGGTGGAGGATTTTCGAAAGCTTATATCATCGGTGCTAATACGGCAACGAGGACCGTTTATGATGTTCGATCTGTATTTGTCTTTCACTTAAAGCCACCCCTTCAAACCACCTGCGTCGGATGAGTTTAATATGTCATATGGGCATTTGTACATATCTCACATGTGTATGCATAACTGAAGAAATAAAGTAGATATACACATATATGTATATGCACAATCATATATACTAATTCTAAAATTTAGAGTTCATAAAATTGTAAATACAGCAACATTGGTTTTTCTTTTTTTTTTAATAGAATTTTTAATGATTGTTCAAGTTCAAATGTATAGTGTCGCTATTATTTTCAAATCTTGAAATTGATATTGTATTTTCTAAACTGATATTTTAATTCTAAAAGACAGGTACATGACAATATCTGGTGCAGATAATGTATTAATATGTGCATATTTAAATATTGCACGTTTAAAATAAGTTAATGCATATCGTTTAAAGCCTTGCCAAATTCTCTAGTTTAATTACCGATTATTTAAGTTACAGATAAAAACTTGTATTCTAGGACTAAGTTGTAGTGGTTAAGTTTCTATTGTAAAGAAAGCTGCCTATTTTCTTTTAATATAGTTCACAATATAAGAATATAACGTTATTAATTGTAAAAAATTGGGCCTTATAGACGGGCCCAATCTGTAGATGAAGCATGTTGTTTGCAAATGCGGTTTTTAAGAAGTAGAGAAAAGGTAAGCCATTATTTAGCTATACCATGTATAAGTCAATTCAAGTACCATCAGAATAGATAGATAGATGCTTGTAAAGAATGGTGAAGCATGACAGTGATAGTATTCAATTTTGCGGTTCTGTAGTATTTTTCTATAGTATTTAGATATTTTGTCAAAATTGATATAAAATTTACTTCTGCCAAAAAAGCTATTCTGCAGCCTGAAATTATTCCATTTAAATCACGATTGTTTGGTCAAAATTTATCAAAATCTTACAACAAGATAATGACCCCAAACATACAGCCCAAATTGTTCAGCATTATTTCTTGCAAAAGAAAGAAGAGGGAGTTTTTGGATGGCCATCTAAAAATCCAGATTTAACTATAATTGCTGGAGTATGTCTGGGATTTTCTGTGCCAAAAAACAGTAATAGTCTATATTAAGCAACTGTAGAACGTTTAACAAAAAGAATGAGCAAAATATGACCTGAAAAACGAAAATGGTTATAACAAATCGTGGCCATTCCAAATATACAAGTTTTGCTTTATAAAACTGTAATTATATTTCTTTGCAATTTGAAACAAATATAATTAGAATATTTTCTTCATTTTCAAGGGCGAAGTATCATATAAAAGCCAAACGCTGACTCATACATATGATAGATCTATAGTTTGACTGTGAGAGTTCGAGTAATAATCAGTATTATATAATTAACACTAATTTTACCAATTTTTCGGTAATTATTTCTTTGTCATAATAATATAATATTGGTTATATTGCGATATAATATTATCATTTTTTACTATCGATCTTTATAATATTTAAATAAAGCAACTGTTATTATTTCACAAGATAACCACAGTAAGATTGCTTACAAATTGCAATGAAACGTCTTGAAAAATCTTGTATATAGAACTAATTAACTTTACCTAAATTTCCTAACAGTACGTTGCATCATTTTTAACTTTGAAGATGGAAGAAAATTATTAAAATTAAGACTTTGATTTCACCAATGATATGAATTTTTCTTGTCTTCCAACTGTTGAATGTAGGAGTAAAAGATTTGAAAAGATTGAAAATTGATTAGTCCTAGAAAGAAATAGTATTTCCAATATTTAGTCAACTAACAATATTTTGTTTCATAATTGAAATCTTTCTATTTGTGTAACGAACAATAATATTTGCTTTATCAGTTTTTAATTATTAAATTACTCTTTGTACTCGTGTGTCACTTTTGTGTATGGATATCAACTTGTCTTTGCACAACACTGACAATATCGCAAACTTAAATATAAATCAAAAGAGGCGCGCTTAATCCTGCCGCTTTTTGTACTGTCAGACATATTATATACAAGTGCGTCAGCAAGTAAATTAGTGTGGTTATTCTCCTTCAGGATAATGTCATTGGTTACGTTAACAAATAAATCCGAATTAAGATTTTGCGATTATTTCACGTTAAAATTTTGATAGAGCTCAATAAAAATTAATTAAAATTTTCTGTCCATGTTTATGATGTTATCATACTGACATAAAAATCTCTATATAAAATAAAGTTCAACAACAAATATTTATATTATATATTGATATCGGCATGTCTGTTACTAATCTCACTGTCTAATTTTAATAATTGCAGGAATGTAACGATCCTCTTTTCATGTGTCAGATATAACTACGTTAAACACAAAATTTCATATCTATTGTTATACATATTTGCATTTAAAATAGTATGATAAACTCGTATTATTGAAATATAAAATTCTCATTTTTTAATCATTTTCTTTACAAAGTTTGGTATTAAATTGTGGCTATAAGAGAATATAGTTCAAAGGGTAGATCGTAGAAAAAAATTAAATTCCTCCGGAATACAAATCTATATTGCGCAGCTACTCATCAGCTTATCATCAACTTTTTTTTAGTAAAATTTTAGGTAATTATTGGTTACCATTATTACCATTATTATACCGATAACCGCAGTCGTTTCAATTCTTCGGAAGGACGGTGACATTTTTTCTCGGAGACTTGGATTCCGATCGACCTACCTTCCCTTTTTTTAGATAATCTTTATTTATTTTTGTAATTGAAAAAAAATATTATAAGAAAGCTTAAAAATCCGATGGAATTGAGTTGGGTTTCAAAGATTAAAATTTAACTACGGAAAAAAATTCTAATTATACATGCATTATGTGCCTGACCTACATCCTGTTGAAACCACATGTTATAACGCCAAGTCAAGGGTGATTTCTTCTACTAAAATTGGAAGTTTATTTCCCTACAGTTTCTTATATCAAAAGCGGTCTAGATTATCCTCAAAAATAACAGAACAACAAACTTTTTTCGCCGTCATACAAAATGGCGTAGTTGAACAAGCATCGACCGAACGATGTCTGCTCGCCTTTATTACAATGAGATAGACCGTCACTTACAATTCATGTTGGGAGTCGGCCAGAAAACGTCGTTTCCACAGTATTGCAAGACCACACTAGCTTTTTAACCGTTGGGTTTAAGAGAAAATAATATACAATAAAAATAATTCAAATTACATTTGCTTTCAAAAATAACCATCAAACTAAGTGGTTTTTATGTAAAATTTCAAGTTGGTCGATTGGTTGGTGGTCAACTATATGTACAAGGTATTCAGAATGGATGGTATACACCATACTGATATTTTTTTTAATGGAACACCTTATATACTTTTATATATTTCAATTCGTGATCGAAAGCGTAGCTAAAATGTATAAGGTACGATAGGTCAATTTCTAAAAATTAACGAGTTACTGCAATTTTTTTTTGAAAAAACTGCTGTATTTACTAATATATTTTTTATGAAGCGAGGTTTCAACAAAAAAATGTTGAATATCTAAACTACTGATGAGTTTGAAAGTTACAGGTCAAAGATAAGCCATCGCCTTCTTTTGTCCTAAAATATTTTCGATGTCCTATAACTTCTGGAAGAATCGAAAGTATTTTGTGCTTGCTACAAAATTTGAAACACTCTGTATCACCTATGGTGGGTTTCTAAATGTATTATGTAATCCTTAAAGTTCTACTTGTTGTTGTAAAATATGGAGATTTTACGTTTATATAAGAACGAAAAAAATCCAACTAAACAAATGGTAGTATTCAAATTAAGCAGTCGACATCGAAAGTTTCAAATTTATAAATACAAAAAGTTCTAATAAACGGGTTCTGTGGTAGATTCGTACTATTGCTAAAGATAAATATCCCACAATACTAACACCAGACACTACTATAACTGCTATACAGTTATTAGCGCAAAAATCCTACAGGGGACAGAAAATTTCACTATGATCATGGAATGCAAACTGGATTTTGCATTCCACGAAAGAATAAGGACCTGTTAAGGACCACGTTATTTATAAATGGTCAATTGCATATTTTATTTTCTTGTGTAATCAAATCATATATACTCGTTGATAATAAATCATTATTATGAAATTATTATACATAGTGTTGAAAATAAATGTGGCACAACTTTTAACTATCTTAGTATAGCCAATAATATGCAGAAAAATCTTAATAGAGGTTTGCAAATGGGCGGTTTGACTTGGTGTACTATTTCTTTTGTAGCGTTTATTCATTTATTCGTTTAACTGTTTTTATTTGCAATAACTTTCTTACAAGCGATAGATGCTAAATATTCAGTTTAAAGTTTATATTCAGTAATTAGTGGTATGATTAACACGCTCTACTTACTTAAACTTTCTGCGCTCTAATAATAAAGAAAAAGTTATTATTTTAGCACACTTATAATCGATGGGATAGATCAATATGAAACTAACTGCATAGAATATTTTAGGTATATATAAGATATATAAGATTTAAAGTTAGGCTTTATTTTTTTTTCCTGAAATTTACGCGCATGAACGCTATGCGCACACCTTTGATAAAGGTAAAGAAACCGATAAGCCATGGATAGCGTTCGTGCGCATATTGGATGTTCGTGCGCGTAAATTTGCTCAAGTCAGTACGCAGCTTTACGTTTCAATGTAAATAAACAAATGTTTGTAATAATACGAATAAATAAAAAATTACAGATTATAAATAAATTATTCACGTGTAAATTAGAGTAAGGATCTTTAAAATCGAAAAGCTCTACTTCAGGTTGTGCGGCCAGTGGGAGTGGGGCGAAATTCTCGGCAGCGGTAATTTTTTTTGAAATTTAGATGCAACATTTCTTAATAGTTACAAAAATTACGGGTAAAAAAATTATTATAGCAACTATCATGATGTTACGGCGATAATGACATTTGAAATTATAAAATTGTAAAAAAATTGTCTTCGATGCAAAACTTAACGTTTACATTTTTTTCTACTACTTTTCCTTAGTTTTTGTAAATTAAAAATTTGTCAGTAACTCAGCAACAAAGTAACAATTGCTACTGTATGTAATTTCCTCTTATCACATATTTTTATAAAAAAAATCTTACATTGGAATTTCAAAAAAAAATACCATTGACGTATATAGAGATAATTTTGTGCCATTCCCCACTGACTACGCAGTCTTAAACTGCGTATTTAGTTGTGTGTATATAATATATATTTCTTCAGTGTGTACTTGTATATTCCTATGCAATATTCTGTCTGAAATGTATATAGGTGCTGATTCGCTGTTCGCAAAGATAACGTTTTCTAGTATTAATTACTTTTTCGTCAATGAAAGATAATGGTCAACAGTCATAGAATAAAATGTGCACAGTTGCAATAAAGTTGAGGAGCATAAAACCTCTTGTCGCCAAATCACATTAACTCGCCACTAATAGCTCAAATTCGGTGCCATCAAGTGCAATGTGCACGGATGTGAGAAATGGAGACGGCAAAATGTATAAATGCACCGAAGTGCCAGCTATACCATCCTACAGTAGATAGTATGGGAAGGATCGATAATGTCAATCTAATAAAACTGGTGTGTGCAAATTGAAAACCGTGCATAGGTTAAGGGGCTAAGCGACGTGACAAATTTGCTCTTCTCGAGCGCCAACCGCCCTCTCGATTACAATCTACCCCATCGCCGATTGTGTCGGTTGCATCCCTCTTTTATCGCGTACTGTCAAATTCCAGAGACACACGACTCAGTAAATGGTAATCATTACCTTTTATTAATTCTTAAATCCTCAGTTATTAAATATCGGACGACTATGGTAGTGGCGTGAAGTAAGGAAGCCGTTTAATTGAAATATTTTCATTAAACAGTGATGCTACGCTGAAACGTTTTGCTCCTTAAGTTCGTATCAGTAGTAAATTAAAACATATTTATTTGTTGCATTTACTACCTAGTTTCGATACTATTTGAAATATCAACATATTTGGAATAAGAACTTTTCTGGTATAAAAAGTGAGACTTGACAGAAAGAATTAAGAATTAATTTGTTTTTCTTAAATAATTAAATAGTAAAAGATTTGCTATTTTCGTAGTTCAAAGTTTTCAATACTCTAAATAAAAATCTGTAAAATGAATATTGAAATTAACCATAGCAAAAAATTGAGAATCAATGAACGTTTTTTAACGTTTTTATGTTGACAGTATTTTTATGGGGTGGGTACAGTTGCAAAGGTTTCCACTACTGGTCAAGACTACCATCGCAGTTTTTGTTGTGGAAATTGTGTGTATAAATGCGTTTCGGTTGCTTTGTTACAACATTACCTCGTCTTAAGCGTAATACTGCGTGTTAGTTGTGTCCCAAATGGTAGCTTCCCAAAGGGTAGGTCGATTAAAGTACCGATCTAGTGAGATATCGTTATTAAATAAAACTAATTAAATCAAAATATGTTATTGGTGTTTCTTAATTCTAAATTTTGAATCCTTAAAATAAAATAAGCAAGCATACAGAGTTTTAGAAGTAAAGTTGAATCTTACTCTAATTCTAAAAAAGTAGAGACATATGGTCAGGGCCAATACTGAAGTTTTAATACAATTTTATTCATAATCAACTTACTTAACTTGTAACCGTCAATGTCGACATTTGCTATCTATCCATCCTTCCGCAAATTTATACCATTTCTTTCTATCTATTGCTAGTGTCTTCGTTTCTTTCAATGTTTTCTGTTTTCATTTCAATATTTTTGCAAAATTATTGTTCTATGTTGTTATCTGTGTTATTTTTCAGTGGGTTTGTTGTTTTCTAATTTCATCACTTCCTACCTTATTGCCGCGTTTACACTATTCAAATGAATTGATCAAGTCGGTTGAATTCAAGTGACTTGAAAGCGAATTGAGTATCTAAACCCCTCCATTGAATATCTAAACCCCTCATTTCGCTTTCAAGTCACTTGAATTCGACTGACTTGATCAATTCACTTGAATAGTGTAAACGCGGCATTAATATTCTTTTTAATCTCATTATATACAGGCAATTTTCACACAACATGGTGATTAAGTTACTAAAAGATACCGTGTTATGCGAATTCGTGTTGTACAAAACAAGAAATATATAAAAGGCAAGGTTGCATTCTCAAAGTTAAAAGAACTACTGAAAATAAAACCATAAATAACCTAAGACATTGTTATATTTTTTGATATATTGAGTTTCGAAATAGTATAAACATAAACAACAGTCAACAAAGTCAGTACTTCCTGTCTTACTACAGAATTAATTGTCACAAAATTTGAAGGTGGATTACTGGTGCTTACATTTTGCTGTTTGTTGTTTTGTATAAATTTTCAGTCTCTCTTTCAGTTTTTTTCCTATCCATGTCCAGTTTTTTGTCCAAATTCCATCTCTACTTATCATATTGAATATTTTAGTAATGGGGTCGTACGCTATTTTTTTATTTATTAATTTTAATTTTATGCTATTTAATTATAGCTATTTTCGTATTTGAGAGAAAGTCTTTTGATTCAATTGTTAAATACTCATGTTTAAATCTGCCGCTGTTTGTATATTTTAGGTAGACTCCACATGTAGACTCAAAGAAAAAAGAACTCGGACAGTTACGATACCCCCGCATGGCAAGAGTAAGATAGTAGTGACTTGCATGCCCCACCTCGCGCTACCCGAACCTGTCTATCCGTCGCACTGGCATTAATATACAATAGGACCCTGCAATTGTATTTACCTGCTTCTCTTGATAAATATATGATGCAAGATGATAGACTTAGCAGAGAGATTTAATTTTACACTCAAGAGCTTTTTATTTGTTCATTAAAAAGAAATTGTAAAACTAACAAAAATATATTTTATAGCGTCCTGCAGGATAAATATGATGGAGTTTTAAAAAAATACAATAAATTAAATTGAAGGTAACAGTAAAAAACAAACAAAAGAGATTGCTAAATGTAATTATTTCATAATAATTATTTTTCTTCTTATTTAAGCGACCGTATGTGGTTAAATAACTAACAGTATAATCGGGAATGACGGTCCATGTTTGCTGGTTTTAATTCATATTTATTTTTCAACGTTTCGACTCGATTTGAGTCATTCTCAAGAAGGTGCATATTTTATGCATTTACAAAAAAAAAAAATTCTTATTTTTGGTTTTAACAAGTCATTTAAAAATTGACAAACAGGACAACATATATCGACGAACAAAACACAGAATTCTGTGTGTTTCGAAAAAAGTATAAATAAAAAAATATGAACATATTGTAATCTTGTATAATAACGACTTGCATCTATTTCTTGCTGCCATTTTAGGGAAATGAAGATTCAGTTAGACTTATATTTGAATTTTAAAGTAAGATATACACATGCACATTTTCATTAAGACAATAAACAGAAATATTTAAGGTGTAATATAAAAAGTGTAATCAGGTAATTTAATTAAAAATATAAAAATGTAAGTGTCAGATTTTAGCGAATTGAAAAACATTAAAGAATAAATTACAGCAAAACATTATACATGTGTTCATAAGATGTAAGTAATAAAAGGTATTCGAATATGTGCGGGATAAAAGAAGGTTTAGGTACATATCCAATAGGATCTCTAATAATTTTTAAACCATATGAAGTCAATATATTAGATCTTTCTTTCCTCAAATGATTGTTAGTTCAGGTGAAATATTAAATGTGTGAACTTTACATCAATATCCGCGATAGAAGCACGAGAAACAGTTACTACAGTTTAGGAACAGAATCATTCTGATAAGCAGATTGCTGATCAGCTTAGTTTATCGCTAAAATAACCTTTAATCTTTAATTATATCAACAAAAATTATTGAAAGCAGAACTATCGTTAGAATCTTCTACTTATATTCATATATTACACTATTACTTGCACTTCTTAGGTCATTTAACGAAATTTCGTATATTTATCTAAAATCATTTCAAGCATTTCTCTCGTTCTCTTATTTTTGGTGATACCCACTCGTAATTTATCTTTTCAATATTACCTTACCGTTGTCCAAATTAGTTTTGCCATTTGATCGCTTAATCAGGCAAAGCTAATTTCAATGCAATAACTCAACAATTTTGTGTTACAGAAATGTTAATGCCTTTTACATTTTGATTAAACATGTGTGGTAATGTTATGTAATCATTTTTCATTCATGAAGCAATGCTTTTAGATTCATTCTAATATTAAAGAGTACAGTAATAAATATTGAACTGTATAGTGAACTAAGCAGATTTATATGTGCTGAATTCATATGCTTCAAAAATGTTGGCAAAATATAGAAATGAACGTTTAACAATACAATATATACAACTTACTCAAACTCATAACACTGTATTTTCCTTATTACAATATCTGAGACTTCTGTAAATATTGTATAGACACATCGAAAAAAATCATAATTAGAGTAGGCTATGTGAATGGATTGTTACTTTAGCCACTTTCACATAATGACATTTATTCCTTGACATTTAATTTGAGGTTATAAAGGTTATAAACTAAAGTTACAATAAAGTGTCAAGTAATAAATGTCATTATGTAATAGTGGCAAAAGCAACGATCAAAATCATTTACATAGCCTACCCTAATTATGTTTTTTTTTCGATGGCACGTTATGATGCCCCGTCTCAGTGAAGCTCAAAAAATAAGAGCAAGAACTTTGTTAGAAAATGGCTGAAGCATGCAAACAGTGGCAGATGATCTGCATGTTAGTAAAATCCTGCATTTTTAAATTGAAGCAGAATATTGATCAAGGGGTTGATCTAGCGTATGTGCATGGTAGTGGAGTGAGAAAAATTTCAACGTTGGAGGATGATGCTTCATTGGTGAATTGGATTCAAAGAAACCCCTTTGGAACGGCAGTGAAAGCGGCATACGAAACCCATTTTCCGGGTTCCATTTCAACAGCAAGGCAACGTATTTGAGATTTTGGGCTGAAAAATTATTCTGCTTCCAAAAAGTTTGCGTTACAGCCACAGCATAAGCAAGACAGATTAAATTTTGCTAATTTATATGTAAATGAAAACGCCCATTTCTGGGAACGCATTATTTTTTCAGATGACAAAATCTTCCAGTCATCCCACGACGGCCCGGTACGTGTGTACACGCCTGCAAATTAGCGATGGGCGATTCGAATCTTTTTGGTGATTCGAATCCAAATGACTCCTAAAATAATAGATCCGTATATTATGATTCCGTACTGGCGACAAGTTTCGAATCGTTCTGGTGATCAGCATACTAATTTCGTATGATTCCTACCGAAAGATCGTAACAGATTCAGCTCGATTCATTGATGACTTGTCGTGTTAGAGATTCGAGTTGACACTATATTCTAATGATCTTGCAAAATAGTATCAATTAAGATTTATATTTCAGTAAAATGAACAAACGTAAATACACAGATATATTCATGAAAATAGTCTACCTTGCTAAAAATACGATAAGAATTATTTCTTATTGGCGCTTTTAGAGACACGAACTACTAACTATAAATTTATATAAAAGCTAGCGAATGAATATATTTATGAAATCATAATACTCTACTGTAGTATTCATGCTACTGATTAGAGAAACTATTTGAGTCATACTATACGACTGTTCGTAACATACATACAATTTACCAGTATGAAACAAATATACTGTTTGACTTCGATTTAGTTTCGTATCAATAGACTAACTCTAAGATATACGAATTCGTATGAAGTAAATGATTCACATAAGTTACGTATAATTATACAGATTCGTACAATGGTACGATTCATACGACTACAATCAATTGCTACCAGTATACTACTTGACTCCGAATCCGATTCATATCAAGCGGCGGTACGACTCCAAAATGATACGGATTCGTATAAAGTAAATGATTCGTATAGGATTATCCGTATCAATAGTCAAGATTCGTACCGTACGAATCACACATGAGAGTCGTATATACTGTACGAATCATACGAATCCGACCAATCGCTACTACAAATACGCGTTATGAAGAACGGTACATAAAGCCAACGCACCGTAGTGGTAGATTTTCGGTGCAGGTGTGGGCTTGGATCAGTTGTTTGGTACCTAGTGTTTACTGGAATGTTGAAGGAAGGTTGACTGGAAACTATTACAGCGATCTCCTGGAAAATATCATGTTACCTTCAGTAACGCAGGTTTTTGGGAACAATTTCATTTTTCAGCACGACAACTCTCCAATTCATACCTCCAACGTTGTGCGTCAGTGGCTTGCTACCAACAATATTAATATTCTTCCATGGCCATCAAGGAGTCCTGATCTTAATCCTATTGAGAACGCTTGGGGACGAATGACAAAACGTTTGTACAGAAATAATTTTAGAGCGGCCAATCGAAATGAACTTTGGGAAAGTATTGTGGAAGCATGGGAAGAACTTACTCTTGCCGTGAGTATTGTAACTGTCCCAGTTTTTTTTTCTTTGAGTGTACATTGCACCGCTTTGCCAGCTTTGCCTCGTCTCGTTTGAAAGAAGGTCAGAGAAAACTGGAATGAAATGAAAAAACAACAAAATATTCAAATATGTCTTTAAGACTAGTTGTAGGAACATTAAAAAATTACTAAAGTTAAAGTTAAGTACTGATTGTATTGTACCGCATTGTTTAAATAATTCACAACATGGTAAAATTTTCAAGGTTAAATTGAACACAAACTTGACGTAGATCACGTACAAACAATTTTTCAGAAACATGCCTCCCAACATCCCGAAAACAGCCTGGTTAAAGAGACACTATTGATGTCGTCAAAGTAGCGCGTTTTTTCATTGTTAGAATTATTACCTAAATTTAACTTAATATACAAAGTAAATAACACGAAATAGTACTTTCTATTTGTTTTTATGAACTCACTAAAAAGCTGTTCGTATTAAAAAAATACTAGGAGCATAAAAGCCCATTGACAAAAAAATATTGAGATTTTTATGTTTTGGATGTAGAATGGCTTAGTTCAATTCGTTCGCTATACATATGTTTTCTGTTTCCAGTTTAACTACGTGACACTTTAGCTGATTCTGTATATAGTTAATAGCTATGCAGTAGTATGCTTTTTACAGTATTAAGAAGTTCTGAACAGCATAATAAAAGCATGACATAATACGATTTTAGAAATATATCTTGATACAGCTGGTGCATCTTAACTTTGACTTATGACGTGATAACTACTTAAACAACAATATATGATTACATTGATAAGGTGAAACAATATTTTGTAATAACAATATTGCGATTAGTAATTCTTATATATAAAAATTAACCATTTTTGGTAATACGAATGTGGATGTTGTTATGATATTTATTTCCATTGGAAGCCTGAATACCTACTGGATTTAACTAGTTATCACATGCAAAATATACTACAATTATATACCATAGAAGTTTATAGTATTTTTCAGAACTATCTCAAAGCATAATGTAATTTGATCAAATATAATAAGTATTATAAACTATATGGTCCCTTATATAGAATAGTAAGTGTAACTAACTTATTCAGTGTATAGGTACTCTTACTCTCTCTATACATATATCTATATATCTCGTAATTTAAATTACGTGAAACAAACATTAATTCAGATGTAGACGAATGTTGATTAGTAACCCAAATCTTTGTTTAAATAAGTCGTTACAAAACGACCTTCTTAGGTATAACAAATTACAATAAATCTCAACACGTAAATACGAGACTGTGTACAGAGCGTTTATTAAATAATTGTTATAAAAACATCCAGATAAGATTTTAGCTTAGCAAATTTATTAAGTTATTGTGTTTTGTAATGTACTCTGATTTTAAGTATTAATAAAGATAACACCTAAAATTCGATTCTCATTAAAAATAAAGAATTAACTTTTCTAATCGCTTCACAAACATATAAAGTTAGTAGGAATAACATTTATTAATCCAATTCAAACTCATGAGTCAGGTTACACAGAATTCAGGAACTTTGTTTAAAAATATCTGACTACAATAATCGTTATAATTCTTTAAGACTTAATTCCCGTGCTGTGGTGTATTCAGTCACGTGAATATTTTATTGACGATGTGTTGCATTAAGTACATAGATACATTAGTTTATATTTTTTCAAGCAAAAATGTTGAAAATCATCATGTAATGTACGAGAGGTTTTAAATAATACACTAGAACAAGATATTAACATGTAGTCCGTATATGCTCTTCGTTCCAGAATACGAAGGAGTGATTCAAATACCGCGCCAAAAAGGTACTTATTTTTGAGTGATTTGATTGACTCTTAAGAAGGCAAGTTCAATATTGAAAATAATGTATGCGATATCGGCCATATTTGTTCACTTTTTAGTATGCAAGTATAACCTCTCAACATTTTGTACTTTTGATTACATTCCTGATAATTTATATACTTACAATAATTTATTATATATATTATATTATATAATATAAACCTTAAAATTATTTATACCTCCTACATGAGGCACAAAATTAATATACAGGGTGCCTCAGCTTTTGCGTTACAGGCATTATCTACTTTCTCTGTATAAGTTATAAAAAAACTTTTCAAATAAAAGTTACTTGATATTATGATATGTTGAAAATTACAGCGGATTTTATTAGTCCGTGACCTTGAAGGAGCTTTTAAGGTCTACTTTGTCTTTTTAAATGGATATATGTTTTCTAATGTTGCATCTTATTTATAAAAAACTAATAAATAATTTTTATTTGACACATTTTTTTATTTTGCCCTGTCAGTTTTGACACAATTCAGATAAACTTGTCAAAACTGAAAAGTCGTAATTTTGGCTTATGTAGCTGTAAACCCTCGTGTTTCACTTCGACGTTTGGCAGAAGAAATTGGAGTTAGTAAAGCTACAGTACCGAAAATTTTAAAAGGACATCAATGCCAACCATTTAAAGTTCATTTATCACAAGAATTAAGACTAAACGATTTACAAAGACGGCTGGATTTCATTACACGATTGCAAGTTCTAGAATATGAAAATTCAAATTATCTTAATTGTATTTTGTGGTGTGACGAAGGTCGCTTTCATAATAATGGTGTGAACAAACGTAATGCGCACTATTGGTCCAACCAAATCCGCGGTGGATGGAGGAAGCACACAAACAGTGTGGGGAACCGAGGTATGGTGTGGAACATTTAATGGGCATTTAATTGGACCCCACTTTTACGAAGGAACCCTGACAGAACAACGTTATTTACATTTTTTACAAAATGTGCTTCCAGATGTAATGGAAGAGATTCCTCTTAATGAAAGACGAGACATAATTTGACAACAAATTGCGACGAATTATTTAAATGCACTGCAAGTACCCCAGTGGGTGGATTGGAAATAGAGGTTCTATCCCTTGGCCTGCTCGTTCGAATTTGTCGCCTGTTGATTTTTTCATATGGGGTTATTTAAAGGAATTTGTATATGAAGTTGGGGATGCAAGGTCATAGGTTTGTTCGATTTGGAAATTTGCGTCTTACATCTTGCAACAAATATTTTGAAGTTGCGTTTCGTTTTTAAACACTAGTTGCAGAGTAAACGCGACGTTTTAACGCTGCTGCAATAAGGCTCCAACATATTTTAGAGACCGTTTCATTTGCGTTATTGCATGAACAGTAACAAAAATTGATTTTAACAATTTAGGTGAATTTTCAAAGATTGGAGGAGAGTGACTTAGACATAAAAATTAATACATATCCAGGTAGATAAAATGTATTTATTTTATATTATCTATATTATTATTATTATTAATTTGCATAATTACCAGTTCCAGTTTGTTCTTCATTCGCGTAATTCATGCAACGCTTCAGTCGTCAGACTCATCATATAAGATAAATTGCCCTAACCAGCCCTGAATAAAAACGGTGTTAATTAACTTATACACACAAGTACACAACAACGGACCATATTTTGAAAATGTAAAAAGCAACATAAAATTACAGATATCGATTTTCCGAAACAAACGAGCGAAAATAAAAGTGGATTAAAAATGTTTGTCATTTTCGACTTATATCAATAAGTAACTTTTATTTAAAAAGTTTTTTATAAACTATACAGAGAAAGTAGATAATGCCTGTAACGCAAAAGCTGAGACACCCTGTATGTATAGATATTTATGCACCTAAATTATTTTAATATGCGTGAACCGAGTTTTGGCGCGGTATTTCAATCACTCCTTCTTATTCTTCAACGAAGTACCTATATCTAAATTAATGTAGGTACACTACTTTTGTTACTAGCTAAAAATATACAGTGTGGTCATAAAGTTTGGAACCAAGCTTATAATCGCATTATTTTACATTTTTAGGAAAAACGCTCGGACAGGTAAATTTTCTTTTTTAAAACGCCATATTTGGACATACAATTTTTTTCTATGACGTCATTGGTTTTTAGAGTGATGACGTTATCAACCCTTTTTTTAAATAGCAACCATATTATTTTTTTATTGTTTTTGGTAGATCTTTATATCCTCCAAATAGTGATATAAAACAATTGGTATATTGCAACACAATTTTTTTAAATAATATAAATTTAGAAAAAAATAAGAAAATTTTACTTTTGTACAAAATTAAAATTAAATTAACAGTTAATAACAGTTAACGTAAATTTTCAAAATGGACCCCACCAATCAACTGACACTGTCCCAGCTGAGTGTAAACACTTCGTATACTCGCCTCAATTATGTCTGGGGATATTTGTGTAATTTCTACGCGAATTCGTTGTTTTAAATCTTCTAAATTGTTCGGTTTGTTAAAATACACTTTCGATTTCAAATAACCCCACAAAAAAAGTCTAACGGAGTCAGGTCAGAAGAAAGAGGTGGCCATTCCATGGCGCCTCTCCGTCCAATCCATTTATTAGGAAATATTTCGTCAAGACAGTGGCAAACCTCTACACCATAATGGGGAAGTGCCCCATCTTGTTGAAACCAAATATTTGGATGGGGTACATCACCATCATCGTGATTTGGGAAAATAACAGCGAGCGCTGGAACCAGTTCAAATCTTAAAAATTCTAAATATTGCACAGCAGTCAAATTTCCTTAAAAAAATATGGTCCTAAAATGCGCCGTCCAATCATTCCAACCCATACGTTAACTTTTCCTCTGCGCTGAGTATGACACGCTTGAGTCCAATGCGGGTTGGTCTGTGACCAATATCTGCAATTATGGCGGTGAACAGATTCATTTAGGCAGAACGTAGCTTCATCAGAGAAGACGATGTTTTCGAAGAAATTTGTATTTTGGTCACAACGTAACATTACGTCTTCACAGAACTGCAGTCGACGATCTTCGTCATCCTCATGCAATTCCTGTACAAGTTCAACTTTGTAAGGATGATAGTGTTCTTTTTTAAATAAGTTGACGGCAAATGAGTGAGCCACCTGATTGGCAAAGCAAGTTGTCTGGTGGAAACATGATGCCTTTCTTCTGTTTCTAGAAGCACATTTAATTTCACATCTTCTCCTACTTGAGGTCTACCTTGCCGTGGTCGATCTTTTACGGATCCAGTTTCGGTAAACTTTCCAACTCGTTTTGTCACCGTAGACCTGGCAATTGGAAGTCTATCAGGATGTTCATGGTTAAACAATTCGCATGCTTCTGCATGCGTTCTTTGTCTGTCCTCAACCCAATCATAATTAAAATTTCGATTCTTTCTCGCTCAGATAAATGTGCCATTATTTATATTAGCGAAAATGAACAATTTTTACGTAATGTCTAACAAATTTAACGTCAAAAATAGAAGTAAATAATTCAACATTGTTGTCGCCATAGAAACAATTTCAAAATATTAGTGTTGTACATAATTTGTATAAAGAAGAAATAATGTCATAATGAAATATCTTGCAAAAAAGTGCGTGTTTTTGTTTTTGTAAATTTTTTGCATAGTAACATCAGTACATGTGCTTTTTACGATCCGCTTTGTTTGTTGGTTGTTTTTTCTGTTGTTTTGATCTGGAGCGAATAAAGCAGATTACTATAGATTGCAAAGCATTTACACTCGGCTGGGACAGTGTCACTTGGTTGGTGGGGTCCATTTTGAAAATTTACGTTAACTGTTACAATAAATTTAACTTCAGATGTATTTTTTTTAATTTAATTTTAATTTTGTACAAAAATAAAATGTTCTTATTTTTTTCTAAATTTATATTATTAAAAAAAAATGTGTTGTAACATACCAATTGTTTTATATCACTATTTGGAGGATATAAAGACCTACCAAAAACGATAAAAAAATAATATAAATATAAAAAAGAAAATTTACTTGTCCGAGGGTTTTTCCTAAAAATGTAAAATAATGCGGTTACAAGCTTGGTTCCAAACTTTATGACTACACTGTATAAACATTACATTACCTCTGTATGGAAAGTAAAAAATATTTATACAACGTTATTTAAATAATATATTGCAATTTGTTTCTTCTAGGAATTTACTTTCTAAGATATACCTACGATTTTTCTTGTTGTGCGAAAGTCTCCTGAATACCATTGCAGTGTTGTCTTTTCTGATATTTACCCTATTAATTATAAATGCTTACATTCCTTTAGTGTGCACCATAGATGTTTTGTTATCACTTACCATATTGCTTTAAAATTGCTATACAACTACAACGTCATACATTTCAGTGGATAGTGTATAATATTTCATATACTTCTGTGACTTCTGTGAGTTTTAAGGCGACAGCTTTGCTTTGAACGGGTCCATGTTAGCAAAAGTACTGAAGTACTGAAACTGTTAGCACACTCGGTCTATTGTTGTGAAATAAACAAAAAAAAATACGAGACAACCACTCGTCACACTCTCGGCGGTTTTTAATTAACAGATCAGTTGAAGTTTGGCGATGAAAGTCGCTCAGTAACTCGAATTGCTTACCCGCGAATATATTCTTTTTTGATTAATTATATCAGCTTCATCTTGTGTTGCCTCGCACTGATGACCACGTTCTAACTAATGGAGTGGTATATGTTCTATGGCAAAATTCTGTATAAGTACTCATGACAGCCATCAGATAGGTATATAAAACCCCAGTAGAGCTTCTGTCTTCAATTTTGTGGTGAAGAGTTTATTTGTCAAGCTTTTAGTGTACATAGGTACTTCCTAAGGTTGATCCAAAGTTAGTAAATCTATCCTACGGACTCCTCCACTTCTAACATAATTTTGGTGCCAACTAAATTGCAGTAATATGCCACTATCACAATAATGAATATCGAAATGCTCTAAGAAACTATTGTATTATTTAAATTTTTGTAGTATGTACATTCGTCCAAACAAAAGTGCAATTTATTCAGTAGTCAAAAATCCTAAACGTTTTTATTTCAAGTTACGTAACGTGATCTGATGTTTTTGTTTTGTTGTGCAAAATATCCTAGTTTGAGGCAGAAGCATTTCAGTCTCTGCTTCATCAATGAATTGTTTAATGATATTTATGAACTGTTTTGAATTTTTTGTTTCTCGTTTTTCCGTAATCGTAACAATCTAAAATAAAGATAATCTTATGTATCCCATTCTTCAGATATTTTCTTCAATAGCTGGAGAGCGAATTTGGTTGATAAAAAGTGGTCACAAAATCTTAGTCTCGGGAATTCTTATCGGATAAATCCTCGCAAGTATTCAAGAAAATTGATTTTCCGGCAATAAAACTAGAGGTTATTGATTTATCACTCAGAGTTTCTTCCACATATCGCAAAGCTTTAACATTCAATATACTGAAATAGTGAAATTCCTGTTATCGTTTTTAAATAGTTTATATAATCCTCATTTAAAGGTAATCTTACAACTAATGTACAACATCAAGTGGTAACTTCTGATTATGAGTCATTCAGTTACAATTATTCACGTGTTAGTTATACGAGCATTATTTATTGATTGATGTAACCTGAAACAACTTTCAAATGATATTTTTTTGCTACAATAACAAGATTACAATAAGTAATACATAGGTACATATACATATATCGTTGTAGACAAATTCACAGGCAAAATGTACGATATAAGATATGATGATATTAGAACATAATCCTTTAATATTATAATATCATACTTCCTTATCAAAAAGCTGATTCAAAAAATAAAAGCCAACACAATACTCATTGAAATTCACATTCTCATTATGAACGTTACTGTTTATAATCATTTTAGTACCTACCTATAATTTTTTTTATATGCAAGTAATTGACTATTTTTTCCGAGAACACGTGTTTCTTTGAATCTATTGGAATCTACTTTTACTCATTTAAAGTAGTGCTGGACATCCTATTCGAATTATTCGATTAATCGAATACGCATCTATTCAAATATCGAATAAAACTGTACCGAATTATTCGAATAATCAAATAATTCATTATTTGAATAATCAAATATCTGATTAATCAAACATTCAAACAATAGACTGGTCAACTAATAAAATATTTGAATTTACACTAATAAAATATTGATAAATTGAAAAAAAAATTATGGCAATGACAAAGTCAACTAAAATTAAATAATATGTATTAAATATAGTCCTAGAAACAATGAAAAGCTAATTACGTCTAAATCATTATAGTCTTAATACATTTTGATAGGCAATTAAATTCTACGTTATCTAGTATCTCTAGATACAGGATGTTCTATTTAAGATCAGAAAGTTAAGACTACCACAATCTCTACCACAACATGTCAAATCATATATCTATCTATATCCGATGTACAGATAATTAAGAAAACCGTTCTTGGCAATACCAGAGGAGTTTTCTTAATTATTATCTGATGTATCTATCTAAACAAATACGGCTTGATATATTGTGGCGAAAAAGGTTCAATCAAAACCGCTTAAGAATTCGAAAAGAAATCATTTTGAACATATCGTCGAAGTACTCATATCCATGCAACTGCTTTCCAAAATAAAGGGGCTTACACATTCTTCTTAATATGTAGCTTACTCATGTAGAACTTTTGACATTTTCGTCTGAACCCGATATAGAAATAATTGAACAACTTTAACACCCGTTATCTCAGAAGCGCAACGTCAAACGTTATATAAACTACCCCTATTCTTTTATCTTGAGTAACTCACACCCTATAAGTATAAACAAGTCAGCCTCTGTAAATATAATCAATTTCTTGAACAGCCGACTATTTGAATTGAATTTAAAATTTTCATTGAATTGTATACGAATGAATAATTGAAATGTGAATGTTGGATTGAATTGAATGTGAAAGAATAAAATTGAATTGAATGCGAATAATCGATCGAATTGAATTGAATATGAATAATCGATTGAATTGAATTGAATATAAATAATCGATTAAATTGAATTTAATATGAATATTCGACTAAGGGTAAGGGTGGGTTTATCAATGTGAGGATAAATAAATTCACTTGCAGATAAAATGTTATTCGTAAGATAATTACAATGAAACGTTTATTGAGTGTTAGATAGAAGTTATCTGCAAGATAAGGCTAAATTGCTAAATTTTATTTGCCAGTTAGCAATATCTGTCAGTTACTTCCCTAACACTTTTATCCTCACATTGATAAACCCATCCTAATTCGAATTTTCCAATAGAAGACGAAATGATTATTCGAATACAAAAATCGTCAAAATGCCCACCACTAATTTAAAGTAATTGTTTAAGGTAGTAAACAACGTATGCACGATTGTGTATATAGTTTTTTTCCAACATTTGTTAATATGTGTTAACAATGAAACAGATCTATGTATAATAATTTATTATGTGTTAAAGAGAGTTAATTGGCTAAATATAAATTTGGGAAGCTTTTCATAACACATTATTAAACTGTACCTCGTTTCATATATATGTACATATAGCGTTGTAACGAGCATGACTGGACGAGCAAACTCGATAGACAACTTATTGAATTTATACGAAGCAATATGTGCATAGAGCATTCAAAATTATACGAAACTAACTTTTAATGTTGTTTGCAACTGTTGTTGCACCATCTGTCTCTTCTTTTTCTCCTTCTCGAAGCAAGCACATCCAACTGACACATATTTGTTTAGTATAAATAGCACATATTGTTCGTCCTTCCTCTCTATAATTTTTTAACTGCCATTAAGTAGTCATACCGAAGTTGTTGCAACCGCAGACTTTTCATAATTGTACGACGTTTGTCTAAAGTGCTAAACTTAAATCCAGCTATCTTTAATGGTAGCAACAAAGCTGTTTTACAACACTGAATATTGATAAGATGATCACTAATTGCTTTATGTAAGCACTCAAGAATAGGTGCAACATTTCTTCTGTACATAAAGTATATTTGCTCCCTAATAGTATCGATATCATAATCATAAACTTTTCTCAATGTCCCTTTGTAACTTCTTTGTTTGCGAGGGCCTCAGTCATCTTTAATTACATTATATTGTTGCAGTAGGCACTTTGGCTAATAGCCACGTTCGTTCAATATTCTTGGTTTGTCCATCGCTATTTTCTTCCATCAGTGTATGATAGATATGAAGAATTATCTATTTTTCATCTTGCGATAAATGCTTTCTCAGTTATCCACATCGTTCTCACTATCGCTATCATTAAAAGTCACATGGTAATGAAAACAAGGGAGAAATGGTAAACTGTAATGGTTAAATACGTATGCAGCAATAAATTCTAACAATCAGTGATAGATACACTAATATTACATACAGTGCGAGTCCGTAATCTGGAATAAGTTCAGTAAAGCGAAGACAGTCTTTTTCCGGAAATATGATCGGAAACTTTGATTAGTATTTTAAACTGCCCATTTTTTCATCTGACAAAATTTTATACAGCGTGTCCCAAATTTGAGATATGATGCCATCGACAATATTTTTAAATGGCAGCCCAAATTTTTTAATAACTATTCTTAAAGGGTATATCAAATTGCATATGCGTACCTACCAAATTTCAAGTTTTTATTCCATGACATTAAAAAGATATTTAACAATAACTAATTCGAAAAATGAAGAAATCTGATTCACCTCAATCGTATCTCTTCTACAATAAATGTTCAAAATGTTGTCCATGTACTTCTTGACAATACCCTAAACGGAATTGAGACTCATTTTGAACGTTTCTAATTACTTCAGCGGAAATTAGCCTACACTCCTGTCTTCTTCTCCTGTGTTCTTTCAATACCTCAATATTTTCCGGTTTAATTTTAAAAACTTTGCCTTTCAAGTACCCGCTAAGAAATGATCCATTAGTATTAAATGCGGAGACCTGGGTGGCCATTCAAAAGGTCCTCTTCTACCAATGCATCTACTTGGAAACACATCATCTAGATACTCACGGACAGGTCTTGTTGAGACCAGATATTTCTATTCTGGACATCAGCTTCAAGCGGATCAGGGAATAGAGTAGCCAAATTCGGAACTAGTTCTTCTTGCAATAATTCTAAATATCTCGTTCCATTGAGATTTTCTTGGTAGAAAATAGGTCCTATTACTCGATCACCAACAATGCCTGCGCAAACATTCACTTTTTCTGTATGTGGAGTGCGGCCTTCCCTCATCCATCGTGGGTTGTTTTCTGCCCAATAACGACAGTTTTACCAATTTACCTCACTGTTTAACATAAACGTTGATTCGTCAGAAAATAGAACGTTTTCTATGTTTACAACATTTCTGTGTAGTACATTCATCCATTGATCCGGATCTTCGGTGAGTTCCTGGATGATTGTCAATTTATAGGGATAAAATTTGTGCGCTTTAAGAGTTCTTGACACCGAAGACTGGCTAATTTCGAGTTCCCTACCTATCAGCCTAGATGAGATATTAGAATTTTCTTGAACAGGAAGAAGTATATTAAGTTTTACTTCTTAATAATAATGGAAATTTATTTAGCAATAGCTAATATTGTTACATTCTTGTTACATTCTTCATTGAGCGCACTCTGACGATGAATATTTGTTTTCCTTAAATGCCCGTTTTCTCGAAATTGCTTTTCAATCTTGCTTACGGTACTTTGAGATATGGGTGGTAAATCAGGATACTTCTCTCTGAATAAATGAATAACTTCATTTTGTGTTCTTGTTCTATCTCCGTAGCAAATCATTAAAATTTCAATTTTGTGGGTTTCAGTTAAATACAGCATATACATACATAAGTGTCCTCGCTCAATACGAGTCGGATACTAGCTTCGCTTCTTACTTATTTTTATTACCTTGTTTTTTGACATTGTGATAAGACGTCAACCTGTGGTTTGACAAAAATATTACAAACAAAAACCTTTTGTCGTACCATTTTTAAACTTAATAAAAATAAAGTTGAATCAAATTTCTTCATTTTTCGAATTAGTTATTGTTAAATATCTTTTTAATGACTTGAAATTTGGTACGCATGTGCAATTTGATATACCCTTTAAGAATAGTTATTAAAAAATTACGGCTATCTAAAAAAATTGGCGATGATGTCAGATCTCAAATTTGGGACACACTGTATAAAATTTTGTCAGATGAAAAAGTGGACAATTTAAAATACTACTCGACGTGTCCGAGCATATTTCCGAAAAAAAGATTGTCTTCGCTTTACTGAATTTATTCCAGATTACAGACTCGCACTGTATATTACATACATAAGCCACTAATTACTCCAATTGTATTAATTGTTACAGTTAAGGACCTAAAGGTAAGTTTATTATCCATATATTTACTTATTACGTAACACATAATCCTATTAAGCTGTCCGCAGTACTTATACTGAAGAATATCATTTGCATTAATTACTTCACATAGTAAGCTATAAATGTGTCGTCAAGAACATAAGGCATGAATATAAACAAAACACACAAGTAAGCGCAGAATTCATCCAGTGTGTAGCAGCATTTGGCAACCAACAGATCTGCCAGTCTCCGCTTAAATTGTTTAATAGTAATTGCGAATTTTGTCTCGATGGGAAGCATGTTGTAGAGTTTACAGCCAACATTAAAAAAAGGTTTTTCATATTGTGAAAGAATAGCCTTCGTTGTGCGCTATATTGTGAAAGAACAAATCCATGATAGTCTCTTTTTTTAGGCGCCAAAAATGCCACGCACTGTTCTTTTCAAAAATCGCACAATTTACGTATTTAAATGTCTTTATCGCCCCCTAGCGGTGGCAGACAAGATAAAATTAAAGAGCGTCAATCACTATGAAAATCCTTTCCAATAAGACCAAATTTGCTCAATTCCGTTCACGGGAAGCAGAATAATTTCAATTTTTAGAAGAAATTTTTACCATCCACGCGTTTCTGAAGATATCTTCGGATTGATTCTACTTTTTTAATTTATTGTCGAAAATGTATGTTTCCATTTAATATTTTCGAGAAAAAACAAAATTTCCGGAAAAATTTAAACAGCGCCCTCTAGCATGCACGTTACTCATTAGATTTGTTCGCATTGTAAGAATTAGATTGGAGGAGTAATGCTGTTTTCAACAAGACTAAGTTTGCAAAATTCGGTTCAACAGAACAGGAATTATAGGCGTCCTTTACTACAAAGCTCCCTCTCCTCCCCGCCCCTTATTTGACAAAATAAAAGACGGTTGTCCGACGTAAAATATGTAAAATTTGCAGTAGATTCCGATTTTCATATTTATGATAGACCTTAAGTTGGTAAATTTTACTTAAATTAAGAATTAAAATTTTTGGTGATCAGTTACGCCCTCTAGCGGTCATCCTACGCTTTTCTAAACAATTTCCAGATGTTTCTCGGGGTCACTTTAGTCAGTAATATTTTTTTCCCAACGCTGTATTGTAAACCGTTCCTGAGCGACAGGTATGTATATCAATATTTACATCAAGAAAGTAACTAATGACAGTTACTTTCTTGATATAAACATTATAAACATTTTCGCGCTAGTGTTAAAAGTATTTTATAACACGCTTATGTCAGTTTATGTTATAAAACTCAATTTTTAACCCTTTTAGCTTACGTTAAAAGTGTCACTTTTACAGACAGTTGTATAAAAACTACTATGTGCCATTTGAAAAAAAAGTATTTTTAATGTTTGAAGATGTCTGAATTGGTTGCTAATTTCTGCACACTCTGTATAAATTTTGTTGAAAGTTATGACAGTTCTCAATCTGTATGACCTTTCATTACGCTTCAAAGGGCTTTGCAATATAAATTTTTCTTTAAGATGGTGCAATAGCAAAATATTAAGGAAAATTGTAAATATCTTCGAAATAGTTGAATTTAAGGATAGGTAACCCTAATACAAAACATTTGCAAATAATGCGTAGAATCGATTGCATTGAAAAAAAAATACTATTATTAAATTTAAATTCCACAAATATGTTGGTGTTAATACCTACAACAGTTTTTATAACAACAAAAACAGGATTTCGGCTTATGTGAATACATAATGCGATATGCGAATGTAGTATGCAACGACGAATATATCCGATTATGAAATGGAATACAGTTTTGATACACAGCGCTACTTGGGGGGAGACATTACTTCTGTCAGTGACTGTACATACATACAAACTATACTTGAGCGATTATCGTTTACCGCTCGTCGAATACAAGCGCTATCATTACCTGTGAAAATATAAGTACCTCCGCAGTTTAAGTGAACAAATAATGAGTTGACCCAGAGAAAATAAGTGATATAGCAGAAGCTCGAACAAATAAGGGAAGGAGAGAAGATCACTCATTTATTAACGAGGAGAGCAAAAGATCAAGATCGACGGAAAAAATTAAGATGGAACAGTGAAAGGAATTACTGAAAGATAATAAAACAATAAACCACCAAACAACTGAAAAGTAATAGAAAAGAAAACATAGGACACACCGATACCGGTATAGGCAAAGAAGACGAAAATAGGAGAGAGGATTACTTTCAACAAAATAAGAACAGAAGAATTTAATATTCATTTAGGTACTCAAAATGCAATTCCTTATTGTTAATATTAATATTTCAATAAAAACTACGACAAGTGACCTCTCAACAAACTAATATGTATTAATTGTAATACATATTTGATTTATTGTGCCACCGTATTGTTATGGTTTTGTTTCATAAGAAATTATAAAACGGATATTTTTTTAATAATTTATATATTTTAATTTAAATGAAGTTTTTGAAGTTTATTTACAATCAAACGTGAATATTCACAAAAATGAAGAAGTCTACGGATTAACGCACTAAAATAAAAAAACATTATCCGAGATCATTGCAATTATAGGAAGTGTGCATTTCATAAAGAAAAGAAATGTAGTTCAGCTTCTCTCATACGCAATTTATTGGAGGATTTTCGTAAAAGAGCAGCGATAAGCAGTAAATTCTTTAGAAGCCAGTAAATCGTCTGTCCCATGGACTCTCCTACTGAGCAGTAATATGCTGTGCTGAAGTTCCTTGAAAGCCAAAGCTTTTAGTCTTCCATCAATATAAATGTCACCAGCTTAAATTTTACTTTAAATAGAATATTTGCAGGTGTGTAAAGTATCTACATAGCCTTAGAATTGAACTGGTAATACGCGTATTTCAATAGTTTTTTGTCTTCCTAAAATTTTAGACTCTTATAAGATACAAAAAAACGGTAGTACGGTAAACTCAAATAAGTTTGCGCATGTATGTATGTCATACGTATAACCGATTATGTAAGTAATATTTGCGAATAATTTATGCTATTCAGTGCAGCGGTCGGAGTGCAGCTTAATAGTAAATAGTGAGCCAATACGCCACTACTTCCTTTCCTGATAATTTCAGCTTATTTAGTTACTTTCGTCATCTTAATAATTAATTGTGTATACGAAACACCATTATAAAATAATTCTTCCATAAGCCATTTCCTTTCTTTATCAAAATCATTCCGTAAGTAGTAAAATTGTAATCATTAACGTTGACTACAATTAAAGTCTTTCAATGTTCATCGTGGACATATTTGCAAACTGTGCAAGTGTAAAAGAACAAAAGTTCAGTCCTTCATTTAATTGTGTGCTAACCAGAATGCAACACACTATTACTGATACAATTTTATGTTTATATTAACCCTTATCAGTTCTTTTTCAAAAAAGGCTACAAAAGTATCCAATAATTGTTTTGACATAGTTAAACCTATCGCTTTTATAACTATAAAAATATTCTGCGTATCTGCGAACAACTTTCGAAGAAATAACAACAGTAATATAATTGCGACATATTTGAATTATGTCATGTAAAACTAAAAATTAAATACGCCTGCATAATTATCTTTACAAGTAGTAAACCATAGTCTATTTTCGTACATTTAGCAGCCAGCAGGTAAGACGTTTTAAATTTAACGAACTAAAGTAAATGCTGTAAATTTTATAACATACTGGATGTAATATAATAACTACGTGTTTCTTTATTATTGCAACAAACAACAATCTAACAAATATTTAGATAATGTATAATCTTGAAGTTTCAAGAACAATATAAAAAACCTTATTTCGTGGCGTTTCGTATGTTGCTTTATTATTTCACAACTTTATTTTTTTACTAGCCTGAAAGAGTATGGAAAAATTCCAGATAGATTGAATTTTTAAAATAAACTTTTCCATAAAAATAAAAATCTATTTTCCTTATTTTATTTCAAGGAAAGTAATAATCTCCCATATTGACTTTAGACTGTTATGCTACTAACAAGAGATATTTACAACACAATGCCAGACCTTTAACAGCGTGTTTCTTTCTATTTCAGAACATTCCTTCAGCGACCACATTAATAGTCTATTTCCTTACACCAATTTGCTATGTATGAATTTTCTCATTTACCTTAAGTTGTTTGTGAAAAGCAAAATAAAATTCGAGAATATAAAACGCATAAGTTTTATTATAAATATAAATTATATTTTGCTCCGTTATAAAGGCTTTCGTGTTTTGACCGCGCCATAGTAAAGTAAATATATACAAAATACTAAACGAAAAATAAAATAAAAATACAAAATATGTACAAAACTTACCAAAACTCGGCGTTTCGTCCCTAATGTAAGCGGCTTTTTCAAGAGCAAAAATTGGGGTTATGGTAACTTGACGTGTAAACTACGCTACAGGGGAAAACCTTCTAACAAAGAAAAGATGGACGTGCGGGGGAATATGCATTACATTACATTAGTGGCGAACCGTTGAGTTTGAGTAGGTTTTTGTACATATTTTTATTTTATTTTGCTTTTGCTTTTCTTTTATTTTGTTTTGTATATATTTACTTTACTATAAACGGTCAAATCCCGGAAGCTCTCATAACAGACTCGGACCATGGAAGTCTTCGTTATCACTTATATTTTCCTCTCTTTCTGTACATATATCAGAGAGTCGGCAAAGAGAGGCAAGCTTCAGTGTAGTTGCTGAGATCAACGTGGAGGGGCCGAGCAGCCGTATCAAGGCAAGCGTTCAGTAACGTTTACATACTCGCATCATTTATATTCGTGACTGAATGAGCATGGGCGATGCGGACGCATGAACATTTATACATAAAATACTGACAAAAAGATATATCATATGACGTGCTAAAACACTTGCTGTGTTAAGAAGTTTCCATGAAATCACAAACTGGGTGGCATCTATTAAATATTTGAATATTTGAACCTTATGAAAAAATCTGGTTCCTGGTCAATACATTCAAATAACACATAACCACAGTTTTTTATCTTTCAATTCTGCTTTAATTCTTCTTTCAACATAGTCACGAGCAGATGGCATAACGTTTCGTATCGGTGTCCGACTTAGTAATGTATACTCCAGAAGGAAACAAATGCTTCTTGGTCTAGGAAAATGAACGGTAGATTACATAGAATAAAACAAACACCTATATCAAATGTTAAATGTATGCTGTATCGTTTGTTACGGATTGCAGAACAGTGTTTTATACTTTTTAAGTGGCGTTCACAATTCCATTTGCTGATACACGTCAAATAGTTGTCGCACCTAACACATTTAATTCTATCACCTTCGCATTCTAAATCCGGCATACTCGCTATTACGTGTTCTAGTTTCTTCGAAGTGCGACTTTTCCGAAACTATTCATAGAAACCAGCATCACTTATATATATCTTTCGCCTTTCATTTAATATCATCAAGAGATCCCCGTTTTTTAATTATTCTGACAACAAAAACCAGATTTAAATCAGGAAAGTCTTGAAGTATTATAATATTCCAAAGTCAATGCGAAAGAACAAAGAAGGAGGTGGAGGTTATGAGGCAAAGATGAAAGATTGTCAGACAACTCATAAAATATTAACCTAACCCAACATCAACATATAAGTTAAATTACATATTTGACACTTATCTTTGATTTCGATTATTCATTAGTTGCGTCAAAAACTTATAGACCGTACCACATATCTAAAACAAATATTAAAACAAATTCGAACTATTATAATTGATTTATTTTTAATCGAATTACGTTAGTAGAAAATTTGTATTCAAATATAAATCTTGTTACTGTCACGATTAGACACTTCGTGAATAGGTTTTGATAAATCAACATCACAGCTATAATCCTATACGTAACGCAAACCTTCAAGCGTACAATTAAATTATATACCGCAAATACCAAATGCGTAGGCAAACAGACATATTTGAAAAATCTTTGAATTTATCTTAATTATAAGATTAATTTAAGGAAAATATTAATGGAAGCCGCATATTATCTAATCTCAATGAGCAAGACTTGTCGATATTAGTACAACCTACTGGGGATTTAGCTTATTTATATACCCTTGCATGCCTTCGATTGCAATTTTTAATCCATATAATCATGTACTGCTGTAAAGTTTGCCCAAATCCTCCTCATATTGATAATGACAATCATACATCATTGTTTCCGTTTATGCATTTGAGGATTTTCTTCAAATGTCCAAATACTTATACTTGATATAATTTGTTATCAAAATGTTTTTGTTTTATTGTTTTTAACTTTTATGAATTGTTTCGTAGAAAAAAGGTGAATTCCTAACATATTTCAATATTCAATAAATTATAGGTGATAGAAATAGTAAATATCGAAAGAGACCTGATACGTTAGAAAGTTGTTTTATAATTGAAAAAGATGAATATTAAATAAAATCAGTATTTGAAATTATGCATACGGTACACCTAGTTTTATGTTTTAATGTTGAACAAAATTAGACTTATTTGTTTACTATATCTCAATCACTATTTTAGTAAATCATAATAATTCATGGAGCAAGCAACATTTCACAATGACTTAATTTAATAAACAGTATATGTAAGTACATATACTGCGTATTAAATTAAATTATTGTGAAATATTGATTTCTCTGTCTTTTATAACTATTTTAGTAGTTTTAGTCGATAGTTCTTCATTATTAGATCACTCCACTAAATTACTGTATGTGATGTAAATCTCCTCCTTAAAACAGGATGTAAGATAAAAGAGCTCTTTTTTCAGATCATACAGTTTTAGTAGACAGTTTTATATTAAAGGAATCATCACATTGGCTATCTACATTATGAGAATTTAGCATAAAACATAATTTTATTAGTAGACTCGGCAAAGCGGGGCAATTTCGAATGCGGTGGGGTGAGCAGCGTAGAAGAGTGGTACGGAAATTCGGGCGTCCGTATCAAAGCACACTTGTTCAGTATTATTCCACTGGTCGTTGTGAATGTCTATCAGTACACACATACTTAGAAGATGTCGCATTTAGGTACGTTTCGGAAACGGCGAATTTCGAAGAAACTAGAACAAGTAATAGCGAGTACACCCGATTTAGAATACGAAGGTGAAAGAATTAAATGTGTAAGATGCGACAACCATTTGACTTGTACCAGCAGGTGAGCAAGTGGAAGTGTGAACATCATCTAAAAAATGAAATGTGACAAACGACACAATGAACAATTAACATTTGATATAAGTGTTTCATTCTATGTAATTTACCGTTCACTTTACTAGACCAGGCAGCATTTGTTTCCTGCTGGAGCTCGTGTTCGGATTATACATTACCAAGTCCGACATCTATAAGAAATGCTGCTCGTGACTATGATAAAAAAGAATTAAAGCAGAATTGAAAGTTAAAAAATTGTAGTTTGTATTATTTGAAAGTGTTATTGACAAGGATTCAGATTTTCTCATACTACGACAAATTTGGGTGAAGGTGCATCGAAAGATTCATTAAGTTGTCACAAAGATTACTTTAAATATCCAAATATAACATCACTCGATGTGGAACGACCTTTTTTATCATTAAAAAATGTTTATTCCGCACGCCGTATTCATTTGAGTGAAACAGGTGTGGAAACATATTTAATGATTCAAATATGTATAAGATGTGATTTCATGGAAGCTTGTTAAAACTATAAGTGTTTCAGCGCGTTATATAATATATTTTTGTCATTATTTAGTGTAAACATTCATGCGTAAGTATCGCCTATGCTCACTTATGAAAGTTGCAAACATAAATGATGCGAGTACGTAAACATTACTGAACGCTCACCTTGATACGGCTGCTCGGCCTCTCCACGTTGTTCTCCGTACTGCACTGAAACTTTCCCCTCTTTGCTGACTCTATTTATTACTTTTCAGTAAAATACATAAATTATTCGATGGTGTGAAATAAGTATGTCAACTTAATTTAATAACATAATTTCCTTGTCTTGTTTATTCAGAATATTGTTACGTTTTTAGGGGTCAATGAAGTTCACAGGCTATATTTCTTAATAACTGGATTTGTTTACGCGCTATAATTTAAGTAATAATTATGTTCACGTGAATAACTAATTAACCCTAACAATAGAAGAGTTTGTTTATACTCGTATTTATATCGCGCACTCTGCTTGATACTGCCGATTTACTCCTGGCATTCAGGTTCTTATACTTAACCGAGTGTTCAGAACATTCCCTGTCTAGAGCGTTCTAGATAGGTACTTTCAAATTTCGCGAAGAATGCCAGTGGCGTACACGCACGCGATGCTCGTAACATATACCTACAGACAAAAACCCGAACTCCCTTCATTGACCCGTCAATGGAAAGCATTTCTTTAAAACCCAGGTCGTATGGACTGAGAGAGTACGTATTAATTAATGATAATAATAATAATAATAATCTTTATTACCCAACAGAAAATTCCATTTACAGGGTAAAATTACAAGAAATATATTATGAATTAGTGTAGTAGTTGTGTAGTGTAGTTTATCATTTACAGTATAAAAATTAAAATGATTATAATAACTAGCAAATAACTAATAAGCAATTAATCGGTGCAAAAAAAGAAACTACTAAGATTTTAAGAATATATCAGTGTATAATTTGTTTGCATTTTGATACATATGGGCCAATGGAGCTTTAGTCAACACATTAGAGCGCGCTCTAGGCGTATAGAAAGTGTTCGTTGTTCTAATATTGAATTGGCGAATCGCGAAGTCAATTTGTTGTAGGAGGGAAGGAGAATCAATATTATAGTGTACAAGTTTACATAGAAATTTACCACTAGCTTCAATTCGTCGTTGACCCAATGACGTAAATGCATGTCGAAGAAGCAGATTGTTGTAATCAGACCCACGAACTGGATAAAATCCATCCAATTTATATGATAAGTACTTCAAAAATCGTTTCTGAACTCTTTGCACTAACAGCTGCTGATAGACATAGTGAGGGTACCAGACCAACGACGCATATTCCAATTTCGTGCGAACCAAAGAATAATACAATGTTCTAACTGTGTCTGAGTTACTAAAGGATCGTGAAGAGCGAATAAGGAAACCTAGAGATTTAGAGGCAGATAAGCTAATATCAGTGATGTGCTGTGTAAAAGATAACTGGGAATCAAAAAGCACTCCTAGGTCTTTGAACTGCATGACTCTCGGAATAACGGTTTCGTTGATAGAGTATTGATAAGTAGTGGTTACAGAACGCTTAGTATATGACAGAATGGCACATTTGTCAACATTCAAACGAACTTTGTTCTTTATGCACCATACGTTGATAGCAGTGAGATTTCTTTGCAAGTCTAAACAGTCTGATGCAGAAGTAATTTTGTTAAAAATCTTGAGGTCATCGGCATATGCAAGTATCCTACAGTCTAATGAATTCAAAGGATCGTTGATGTAAATAATAAAAAGTAACGGTCCTAAATTGGATCCCTGCGGTACTCCAGAACATGCAGTAAAGGAATTGGAAGTATAGCCGTTGTAATATACATAGCAGTTGCGTTGATCTAAGTATGATTTTAAAAAGATAACAAATTTCGGGGAAGCACCCATCGAGAGTAGCTTTACAGTAAGTATTGAGTGATCAATTGTATCAAACGCTTTACTGAAGTCCGTGTCGATAACATCCACCTGTTGCCGAGTATCCAGGGCCTCACTCAAATATTGAGTAACCTCTACTAAGTTAGTAATGGTAGACCGGTTGCTGATAAAACCATGTTGATTGATAGACAGATACGGCTTAATGCTATTCGATAGCTTATCATGCAAGATAAATTCAAATACTTTGGCACAATTTGACAATATGCTTATGGGTCGATAGTTACGGATATCGCAACGATTTCTTTTCTTAGAAACCGGCGTAATTCTGCTAATCTTCCAGCATGTTGGAAAGGTTGAACAGCGAAGTGACAAGTTAAAAAGTGTAACAAGTGGGTCACAAAGCACTGGCGCACAATCTCTGAGTAGGAACCCTGGAAGACCGTCATGGCCACTGGTCATATCAGCTTTAAGTTTTCTAAGTCCCTTCATAACGTCAGAACTGGTTATTTCTCCAATGTCGAATGCAATAGGGTTCATATCACAATCCAGGTCTGCATTTACGGTGGAGTCGGCACCAGTAAAAGCATCAGCAAACACATCAGCAAAGGCCTGCACTGTATCCTTAGGTTTGTTAAGAGGTACATTATCCAGCGTCAACGAACCAGGTATTCTAGATGAAGATCGCTTGCTATTGACAAAGTTCCAAAACAGTTTTGGATTGTGTATAATATCACACTCAATTTTAGTATGATATTCCTTATAGGCTGTTTCAACTTCAGTTTTAAGTAAAGAGCGAAGTCTTTGGAACTCCCGACGACAAACCTCAGATTTGGTACGTTTCCATTTGGAGAAGTAATATTCTTTTTGTTTCAAGTGGAATTTGATGTTTTGATTAAACCATGGAGGAAATTTACGGTTCGAGGTCCTATATAGTGGTACAAATTGATCCACAACGGCGTAAATAACATTGTAGAAACTAGACACAGCATCATCAATATTAGAAAGTGAGCCAAGGAAAGACCAGTCAATGGTGTTAATGTCACGATATAGGGAAAAAATATCAGCTTTTCTAAAATTGTATCTAAGGTTAAAGGTTATCATTTCTTGGAAAATTACCACTAGAAGAAGTTGCAACAGGGGTATCTACAAGTATATCTAATGTCGGATGATAGGCGTCTTCAGCTACCATGGGATTCGCGTGACGTGTGACCGTAATTGTAAAAAGTAAATTGGAGAAAACTAAATCAAGTAATTTCCCATTTTGGTTTGTAACAGTATTTTGCTGTTGAAGGTCTAATGTATTCATAAAGTTAATGAGAGCAGCTTTTTTACGATCATTGTGAGTTGATAAGGTAAAATTAGGACAATTAAAATCCCCAAAAATTAGCAATTGCTTATCTAAGAATTCTAGACTTAATATTTCAAAGAATAGTTCATAATCATCACAAGAAGTATCAGGTGGGATATAGAGATTAGCGATATAAATGCAGTATCGATCTAATAAAAGTTTGCAGACAGTGATGTCTATTGAGGGTAACAAATTAAACGAGTGTGACAAATTGTATGCAAGTGTATCATATTTATGTGAAATAGCAGTCAAAACTCCACCACCCGTAGAACGTCCAACGGCTTGAAAATCTCTATCTTTTCTAAAGACTTCGAACGATGAACCAATTACTTCAGAGTCACCCACATCAGGATCCAACCAAGTTTCAGTGAGAAATAGTCCGTTAAAGTCCAATGCATTACTTGCAGAGTAGATCTTGTCTAGTTTAGTTCGGAGACCACGAATATTCTGGTAATAAAACTGAAGAAATTTAAAACTGCTGGGCTTAGTTAGTTTCCCTGACGAGTAGTAGCGTTCACAATTACTGGCATATCCTTCACAAACTTAATAATCAGATTTGTTTCGCCGGCAAGTTTCCTGGCCTCTCTTGCGTTTGAGGTAGGAAGATTACATCAGAGTTCTGTCCTTAACCACAGACACTAATTTATATTTGTCGACTGAGCGTAATTTCTTAATATTTCGCAGAACATCGAAGACATGATTGCTTTGTGTCAAGGAGATCTTGATAGGTCTCTTTCTTTCAGAATTAGATGGATCGTAACGGCCCAGACGTATCACGTTAGTAATTTCACAAGCGATGTTGATATGTTCAAAAATGTCTTTGATGGTATCCAGATCAGAAGCAGCTTGATCAGATTTAGTGGCAGTATGGAGTTCAGTAATTAAGTAAAACATTTAAAATTTTTATCAAATTCATCGAAATTGGGCTCAATAGTAATAACTGTTATGAGTAGCTAAGGGTAGTACGTCAGAAGAAGGACAGTCAAGAGATATTTGGATGCATACTTAAAAAAGACAGTAATATTTCACTATCTTCAAGTTTGAGGTTGTATACAGGGTGTGCCACTTAAAACTCCCAGGTCAAATATCTCGGAAACGAATAAAGATATTTGAATTTTGTAAAAAACAGTTGTTAAAGAATGTGATTGACTCCAGTTTGCTATCACAATTGTGTTTTATTACGCGAAGATAACGATGGCGCTGCGATCAAAAGAATTTTTTTGATCGCCACAATCTTCAGTTGTTTTTTTCTTGAAACAGCATTAAACTTTAAGCAAATTTTATTATTTGTGTTAGTTTCAAAAATTTAATGGTTTCATAGATATTCGTGTTTAAAGAAAGTAAGAGTAATTTCAATTTTTGTCTTTATTTTTTATATTTCTTGTAACGCATCAAATGTAACTAACAAAGACGTTTTGTTGCCTTCTTGATTACTACACAACGTAAACCGCCTTATTAGTTCTCTTCCGCAAACATTTAATAATGTATTTCTATGAATTTTTTGAACACTTGCAAAAATTTTATTGCAAAGATCGCCCATATCTGTGATTGGTTCCTTGTAAACTTCAGCTTTCAAGTAACCCCACAAGAAAAATTCCAGCGGGGTTAGATCGGGATAACGAGCCGGTCATCTGAGGACGCCATTAGTACCAATCCAACGACGTGGTAACGTCTTATTTAAATAATCAGTAACTATGTTTAACCACATATTATTTCGCAACTCTTCTCTTTCAAACGTAGTGGCATTATGCTTAATTAAAGTACCATTGTGGTGAAAACGACATTCGTCACTCCACATAATCTGATTTATGAAGTTGTTGTTTTCTGTTAACATTACAGAAAATTCTGCCAGAAATTCGAGTCTAACTACTACTACTAAATGAACTTTATACGGAAAGTATTTATTTTTTTAGAATCCTACGGCAAGAGGTTATTGATAAATCATGCTGTTCTTCTAATTGCGGTAATGATCTATGTGGATTGTTATTAACGCCATCTCTAACTCTTTTCTGCCTTAATCGTTTTTGTTTTTTAAAGCGACCGTAATTTCTGAGATTTGCACACAGACTTATAAATGTTTGATAGTCTGGTAAGGCTCTGTTTGGAGAGCGTAGAGCATATAATCGCACTGCTTCAGATGCGTTTCTACGGGATTCTCCATAAATTAAAACCATATTTAATTTGTCTTCATTTGTGTGTAAAAACTCTATTTGTAAGACAATCTCAATACAAAGCAAATAAATGTTTAAATGAAGCTAATTTTTATGATAATTAGTAATCAAGCAAATTTTACTAATGTCAAAATATTGCCTATTCTTTGTCGATAATGCAAAAAACTGCCAAGAAATGACGAAAAGTGAAATTTCTCTCATTTTCTTTAAACTGGAATATCTATGAAGCTGTTAAATTTTTGAAACTAGCACAAATAATAAAATTTGCATTAAGTTCAATGCTCTTTCAAATAAAAAACAACTGAAGATTGTGGCGATCAAAAAAATTCTTTTGATCGCAGCGCTATTTTTATCATCACGTAATAAAACACAATTGTGATAGCAAACAACAGACAATTACATTCTTTAACAACTGCTTTTTACAAAATTTAAATATCTTTATTCGTTTCCGAGATATTTGACCTGGGAGTTTTAAGTAGCACACCCTGTATATGTATTTTGCAGGAGTTGGACGTTTGATAAAAATCTATAAAATACTCATTATTACCAAATACAAAACTATGTCGCAACAAAAACCATTCAATGTGTAAAAAATGTTATCTTGCAACGCGAAATTATTTATAGTAAAAAAGAGAAGATGGAGGTTATAACAGTTTAGCATAATCGTCCCAAATTTAAATCGATTTAAATCGAGCAGGTTTGCAATTTTCTGGTTTAAGAAAAACTTGAACAGCTTCTATAATTTCTTTGCGAATTACCATTTTCGTGCTATAATGTATAACTGCAGAATATCTCTCCAAGAATTGAAACATAATACAATAATGAAAGATATATATTTTAGATTTTGTTGTATTCTGAAAGTAAATTGTATTAATATTGTTTAAAAATGTGTAATAATGCGGTACGTGTATTTGTAAGAGGCATAATGATTTCTTCACCTATTGCAAAGTATAGTCTTATTATGACTTTACTATTACAGAGCATTGTATGTTTATTTGATTCATAGAGTTGATTATAAAAGTAATGTATAAAACAAATTAAACTTACCTAAATCTAGGTGAATGAAATTCATGAAATTTTTCATTGTACATCAGTACATATTTCAATGAACTAGCCAGTTGTTATAGGAATAGCTTTATTAAAATACAGTATTTATGTTTGTATATTTCAAAGAGCTATTAAAAGTCTATATGAATACTGAAAACCTATAAGGTTAAATTGTATTTAAATGAAAGCAATTACCCTAGCCATCCACTAAAACATACCACATGACAAAGTTATGAAGTTGGGAACTAGCTATAGTATTACGGAAAATATGGAAAAATTTTAATGAATATAATTACATTAATGATCTTCCTATCACGTTCTCTTTGATGAAATAGTGCTTTTGAGACTTACAGAAGAGTTTTAATACTATACATACTACAAAGACTTATTTTTTCAAATTTTTAAACTATGTATAAAAATTTACACAAGGAAATTAACAAATCTATGTATGTCCATATTTCGTTGTTGGAATTTCGACGACAAACTTTGCATTTGAAATAAATACTATGCAGAACTGTAATTATAAGAGAGGTTAATTTAAAATGATCTAGATTAATTAGTGTCCACTGGGTGATTCTGGAGGTACCTATATCAATATTTTAGGTATGTATATTTAGGTAGGTATATTTAACGGGTCGATGGTCGCAGTGGTTAGGCGACTGACTATCGTTGTGGGAGGACGATAGGTGCCGGGATTCAATTCTCTTGAGAGACGGTGGCATTTTTTCAGGGAGTTTAATCCCGGATCGACTTGCCATTCGCTGTTGGGAGCAAAGTGATTAACAGCGCGGCATTATAAAAGGCGATATTATGCTGTCACAAAGCCATTTGAACACAACTTACACACAGAAGACTACACCGCAAGAGTCGCAGTGATATCCAGACAAGCGATACAGTTTATGGAGTCACTGCAACTAAACACCCACCAGATATAAAAAAAGTAAAATATACGTATACAGGGACCCAAAGTAAACATAAAGGTTCCTATAAACATAGGTCCTACTCATAACCGTTACAGAAATACAGCAGAAATACTGTAATTCGCCTTGTGCTTATGCTTGCATAATTTTTGATGATGCTATAAGGATAATCTCTTCTTGTTCAACCCCATGTACAGATTTCCGTTCTGATACTATTCTCGCGCTAGGAAACATACCCGATTTTCCGGCAGTGGTAGAACGGCAGTGGTAGAACAAGTTCTACCACTATTGTCTGACACTCTCCAATTTGGAAAAATGACGTTGGTTTTCGGCTATTGCAAGATTTGAGCTTCCGTTGCAAAAGCCATCAACTATGTAGGTACTACTATGTACTATGTGTAACTATGTAGAGAATGTGGCAGGTGTAGTGAAATCCGTTTAAAGAAGAATGAATTATCAAAAAATAGAAATGATGTTTGCCTGTGCAGTAATACTTTACCTAACAGCATAGCTATAACAGTCGGGCGATGACACCATAGATACACATAAACATGGTCTTCAATCTATTCTCAATCCTTATTACATTTACGATTCATAACGATTCAATAACGATTGAGAATAGGACCCATGCATTATAAGAACTTTTATGTTTATTTTGGGTCGCTGAATACGCCCCTAAAATATTGACATATCCTCCTGAATCACCATGTATTTCATTTTATATCTACAATTTACAATGCCCGTAACTATTTATTGCTTTGACCTGTAACTGTAGAATTACCTGCATTTAATTCAGCATAATAATTTCGATGAATAGTTTCATATTCAAGATATCCATCATTTTTCAGGGCGTAAGTATGTGAGAATTATATTCGTCTGCCAGCGAAGATTCAAATGTAATAGTTTGTATTTATATAACGACAATAACCTTTGCTGTAGTGACTTTATTATTCAAACAACTGATGACGTCTGATATATCGAAACGCGTCATCAGTGCGCGGGTGGTGGTAAAATTAATTTTCATTGATATGTTTGAATATTAAACTTGCTAGAACAAAAATTAATTATGATCTTTATGTAGATAATATATTATAGTTGTCTATATTGACCATTATTATTCACATGAAAATAAAGTAATAAGAATTTAGAAAAAAATGTAAAATGTTAAAACTACACAAGTTTTGCTAAATATTATTCTAATTAATCACCTCAAAACAAATTTTCTGCTGAGTATTACTGCCATATATTATCGATCTATTGTAATTCTGCTCATATGCGATTATGATATCTATGCGCAATATTCTGTAACCTGTATTTCTAAAGTATTGAGCATTCCCTATATTTCACAACTACGGATAATAAAAAACATAATTATAAAAGTGTTATTAACTTAAATAAATATCAAATAAATCCAAACCAAATATCAAGAAATTCTTTATTGCACTGTATAAACTTATGAAAGGATATCGGTGACTGTTGAAAATGGAATAGGCCACGTACCATATAAACAGGGAGAACAATTAAAGTAATTAGAGAAAGAGTACGAGAAATCTATGTTGCATTAATACCAGACAAATGAATGTACCAACAAAAACCGTGTCTCAAATTATCGTAAAAATTTGAAACTGCATTTTAGCTAAGATTGGGATTTAGATCTCTTTAGCCTTCTATTCATCAAGACGACGATGACCAGAACGGCTATGTGGAACATGTGAGTGGAGTATCTCTTCCAAGGTGATAAATAATGAAGATTCATAAATAATACGAAGAAAGCGAATTATTGCTATAGCTATTAGTTGTCCTAATTGCCCTTGCATTTAGAATAAATTAAATCGCAAGTATATTTTTCTTGTGTTATTCAATGGATGCCTGCAATATTTTTTATATACAGATAGATAATTATTAGGTCGCAGAAAACGTATATGTATGTACATACATACATATATCAAATAAATAGAATGCGTATTGACATATAGATTGGCATCAATAGTTTACCCAACAGAAAAAAATGTTTAAGGATTTAAAAACCGTCAATCGTTACCAAAATAATTAAAAAAAAAATAATAAAGACAAGTATGAGTTATGACCACTTAAAAATGAAGTAATTAATGCAAATTTTATTTTAAAATAAAGTATATCCAAGTTGCATCAAGTCTGCCAGTTCCATACAGCTTCTATTAACCCCAATTCGACATTATTACTGTATACGATTAAAATCATTTGCTATTCTGTTAAAGAATCACCAATTCCGAAATACTGCTGTTCGTATTTAATTAAAAGCAAATGGATATAATGATAAAATCGCCTCCTGAATAAAATTACAATTTCGAATTCGAATACAAATTGATGTTGTAATCAGAATCGTGATACATTTAATTAGATAAATGCTTTGTGAATTCTAGTCATGGAACATATAAATAAAATAGTATTTTAGGTATGAAGTAACGTATAGTTACATAGCAACTCAGCATAGCTTTGTAACTGTCCTGGGCGATATTGGCACCACCCTATTGTCAAGACATATTTGCCGGCGGTGATGTAAAAGGTCCGTATAGGTTTCCATGTATATCTACGTATACATATTTACTGGCACTAGTATATTACGACAAGCAAAAAAAAAACAAAATATTGCAGACAAAGATTCAGTTTTTCTGTAAATATTTCTGCGCAAACATTGATTATGAAAAGTTCTAACAGCTTCGCAGGTTATACATATAAGTTTGCTCGATGTTTGTAAAGATACTTAGATGTGTGATGTATGAACGATATTTATTATATTTTTACCTGTCATTGAGTAACATCGTTCCTTATATAAAACACTAACATGAATATTAAAAACGTCTATATTAATACAAGTAATAAGTATAAGACACATCAACTGATCGCTTAAATCTATAGGTAAATTTTTATGTATAGGAAAAAATCATGTAGAAGAACTTCTAAAATTTAGAAACATGTTTTTAATGTTAATACGAATAACATGAATTCGTGTTCAACTAGATTATTAATTAATTTTAAAGATTTGACTATCTTTTTTTCTTCTGTTGTACTCTTCATAAATTGTTCAATAAATACTATCCCCTCTTAAAGAGTTAACTGAAAAGTTTATACCCTGTAAAACTGTTATTATAGCATCTTTTTGTGTATTTAGCAGAAAACAGTTCTAATGGCAAACATTCTGTAGGTTCAGGTGTTTTTTTGACTTCTTCTTACTATTCCTCGACCCTTTGTAATAATCTTACATTGCGATATTTTGTATTTTAGTAGCTGTTTTGTCAAATAAAGAAACTTCTGGATAACCGTCATTTAATTAGTAATTATTTAATTTCTCCTAGCTTTGTCAATTTCGTCATCCCCCCAAACCTCAAAGGAATCTGTATGAGAAAAGCATTCACTACAATACAGCAAATTTCCTATATTACTGATTGATTCAAAATAATCTCTAAACGAAGATTGGCTAATTGAAACTGAACCATAACCTGGTTGTCGCATACCTGATTGTCCCATACCTGGTTGTCGACATGATACTTTATGTTCTCTCGGTATTCATTAGGTAGTAAATTATCTTGAATTTTTGTGTTAATATATTTTAAATATCTGAGTGATACCTGCTGTTTTACTGTTAGTGAGTACCGGAATAATTCGAATGCAAATACAGAGTTATATCAATTATCCTGGAATGTTTGCAATTTTCTAAAATAATTATAATTATTGCATTCAGAATATAGCAGCTGCACAGTGCAAGCTATTCTTTGATATTTGTAATTTTGTAATTTAATAACGAGAGCCCAGTGTGTAGTGCGATTTATTCGAGACTTTTATACTTTATACTGGCTTTATACTTTGATCTTCATGCTGTCATTTTATGTTTCATAATTGTTATTTGTAAGTAATTGAGTTTGGTTATTTGTTGATAAAAAATCTTTCGGGTTGCAGGCTGAGTACATTCCTTTTACGACTTCCTTATACCTAGTTAGGGGAAAAATCTCCTAGCGTTATCCTTAAATCTTTTAAAGACAATTCTCCGCCCTGGATAAACTAGTTTCAAAAGATTTGCAACCTTGCTAAAAATCTATATCCAGGTGAAATTAAACTGGCACTCTTCTACAGTTATAAAAATTGTACTCAGAATATAAACAAAGCAAGTATATTTATGCAGGTTTATTATGGAATTATTTATGAAGTGGGCAAAAAAATTAATTTGCATGAAAGAAAATATTGAATCTGTGTCGGTAAACTTCATACGTAACATGACATTAATTTGAAAAGCGATAGAAAGCCTTTGTTGTAATAACTAATTTATTGATGATTATCACATAAATGCAATAATCAGAAACAAGCCTTTAGATTTTTTTTTGAAAGCCAGTCTAGTGTTCTAAGGTTGTTAGAGTATAGAATTCCAGGATAATTCAAAAATGTTATTTCGTCGATATAAAATGGCTGCAGTTCAGCAATCAAAATAAGATTAAGCATCTCGCATTTTGTCACTCTACCATCGTAATGAACAGAATATATTAGAGCTGGCACTATGCAGATACAATATGAGCGATATTATACACGAAGAACTAAGACAATCTTAAAAAAATCATGTGCATTGTATTCGTAGTGTACACCTCTTCATGAACTCGAATGCTAATGTTAATACACAAAATTGCAAATAATGGGTTTCGCCAAAAGACGTATGGTAGAAATATGGTAAAATAATAACCGTTTTTTGGAAACATAATCAAATCTTAGCCGTTAATCCTATTCGATATGCTGAAGTAACCCAGACTTTCTTTTTTCCCGCAAATCCAAGCAGAGTTGCAGCAATTTGTTCTAATAAGATGATGTAATTAGCCATATTGCGAGAATATTCTACAAGTTCTGCATATTGTGATGAAATCTGTTCATTTTATTTCTATACAGTGCAATAAAAGTGCAATAAAGTATATACCGTTTAGTAATTTTATTTAAGAAATTATTATAAACAATAAGCTATATACCGTAGTATTACTGCAAATAAGTTCATGTCTGAAACATAAGAGTTTGTAGGTTATCTTTGAGTTTTATTTTGTAAAAATGCAAGAAAAGAAAATGCGATGTTACATTTTATTGGCTTTACAAAATTTATTAAATTGTTTAGTTTTGTTAGTCTATCGATATAGCGCAAAATAAGTAGATAATTCTGTTTCTAAAATGAACGTCTCGGAAATTCCTATTTTATCTTTTAATAAAAGCAATTATTACTGGTTTGGTCTATTTTTATGTCTTCTTAGCTAGAACACTTTTTAAAGTAGGTACGAAATAAGATAGATGCCAAGAATAAATAAGTTTATTACCTACAAAATGTTGCCAATAGTATTTATGTATTACAACAACCAAATTAATGTAAGTAATTATGTGATTAGTGTCAAAATATTTAGAGAATAATATATGGTGAACAGTAACGTATACAATGTTATATCACAGAACTGGTAATCTACCTTGATATGTCTAAAATTTTTGATAAATGAACACCCCTTCAAATATGTATCGAACTAATTTAATCATATGCTTAGATAGAATTTAAATTCATACACGCCGAAATATGAATACTTATTTGCCAAAAAGAACTGTATTAATTAGGTTCTCTTTATTACATCATTCGTACAATTTGTGCTCCAGTATTACAAATTACAGCTTGATATAGGCCAAAGAGTTGTTTTTGCTATTAAATCATATGATAACATTCGGTGCACATATATTTGCTCTAGACTTATAGTGTTTATTTGACATCAAAAAGATGGCCTATACGCGTTATTCTAGACACTATTATACATTAAATATTTAAGTTAGAAGCTTCGTTCGTAAATTTACTTTGGGTTTAAGATTATCTACAAACAAATCAAAGTCAGAGATAGTTTTCCTTCAGATTTATTTCTAATTTACTACACTTTACTAAATATATAAATTATATACAAAACGAACATAAAGTTAAATCTACTTTATACAATTAAAATTAATAAATATCATTTGTGATTCTTTACAAAAAGACGGACATACACAGTATGCTTCCTAAATTACCTTGAGTAGGAAATACCGAGTTTGGTTTTAGAGTAATATTATTATGTGTACGTATTTAGTTATCGTATTATCATGGTAACTAATAGGTTCTGAGAAATATAAAGAATATTCTGTACAAAAACAAATTTAACAATTTTTAGAATAAATTAAGAAAAGTACGTGTTTTATCCATCTTGGATTCATTATTTATATACAACTATTATCACGCTCTATCTACAAATGTATTACGCACATGACTATTATTTATAACTAATCCTAAAAACGTATTTAAAAATATTGCAACAATAAAATCACATTTTACTAAAGTGGTACTGTCAAGATTTCTTAGTCACATGACTATTTTCGACAGTTAGGTACACCTCATAATGGACCGCTTTTCCACCAGAAAAACGTTCTGTTTTCTATGAATTGAGAAAATATCATACAAATCAAACAATTGACGAATATAGGTACCAAATTTTGGAGATAATATCTTATGCAATATACCACAGAGTTGTTAGATAAATTTTCTTCAAAGTACCAATGAGAGATAAACGCATTAAAAAGTATGGGGATTTTGTAATGTATTTAGTCAAATTCGAGATCGGATTTACAGTAATATACTTTACCTGGCTCTAAAAAATAAATATTAATAAACATATTACGTTATGACGTACATTGAATCCAATTGTAATTAAAGATTATTATTAAAATCTTGTGTTATTGGATAAATATTTTTGATATGAATGGAAGTAATAATGGAAAAGTCACTAAGCATGAATATAATTATGAATATATTTGCCAGTCTTTTCACTTTATCTCGTAAACTGTGAACGTAATTTTAAATTTCTGTACTCTGTCTTCACTTCGGCTTAACCTATAGTATCCATCGATATCTTAAAATGCAAGACAATTTCATGGAACCTTGTTTTTTTAATTGCATGAAAGGTTTATAAGACTGATTGAAACAATAATGCTTGATATCAGAGTATTAATATTTAAGTTTTTGAAAATGCATATCCACAACTCTAGCATGTTTTTCAAGTAAATCGCTTCACATAACGTAATTTCCAAATTCTTTATGTTTAAAGCTACATTATATAATATATGTACATTCAATTTGCTTTGAAAGATCATGTTATGTGAAATATATAGATTTTTACAAATACATTAACTTTTCTTAGCGCTTACTAATACGAAATAATATTGTAGTAAACAGATCTTAAATGAGTAGTAACCAACTATAAACAAATCTCCTTTTGAATCGAATTAAAAAATGTTTAACTGTGCACGATTTGTTTCTTTACAAAATATACAATCGACTTACTACTTTTTCGATTTGTGATCGTCTATATAAAAATTACGAGTTGTTTAATAAACTTCACCTTGTCCAATCATCTGTAGACGATAGCGGTGAAAATGCGGACATCTGATTATGAATCCCAGGTATTTGACTTAGAATCACATCCGTAGCACATTTACTTTTCATTAAATCTTGCGTCGTGGACTGTTTTCCTATCAACGATTCGATGGAGAACTCGCTCTTCGTTTTCTTTTGAATGTCGGTATTAAAATCTGAACTGTCCGAAGAAGCTATACTTGGCGGCTGCACCGGCACAGGCTTGCAAATCGATGGTTGCGGTAATATACCTAAATGTCCAAGGCTCAACCGGGACAGATCTACTGGAGAAATCAACGGCATAGTATTCGCTAAACTATTGGTTAACGGCGGTAGATAATTGTAGGGATTATGAAGACTGGGATGTGAGAATAAGTTGTGCTGATAATTTTCTTGATTGAGAAAAGACGCTACCATAGCTGAAGCATGATGATCACGTAGAAGTAAATTAGGAGATGGCCGTTTGTAACGCTTCCGTCGACGAAGAAAACTTCCATTATCGAACATATCTTCGGCCAGAGGATCCAAAGTCCAATAGTTTCCTTTACCGGGATTTCCTGGTTCTCTAGGAATTTTAATGAAACAATCGTTCAAAGACAAATTGTGTCTAATAGAATTTTGCCATGCGGGAAACTTATCACGATAATATTGAAATCGCGTCATAATAAACTCACAAATACCACTCAACGTTAACTTCTTCTGTGGTGATTGTAATATTGCCATCGTTATAAGGGCTATATAGGAGTAGGGCGGCTTTATCAGCTGATGTCCTGTACTCTTTTTCGTCTTCTCTTTGTGGTACTTGTCATCGGATTTGCTGTCTTGACTTTCACTGGAACCGCGTAAATCCAAAGGGCTATCGGATCTGGCGTAATGTTCGCTTTGTTGTATATCCGCCGCTATGTGGCGACCCCATCTTCCATCATCAGCATGTTTAATAAGACTAGATCATACGCATTGTAAACACGCAAGGATTCCCTACTACTTACTCGACTTATTAACTGATAATCTTATCTACGCGAACTTGATTCTACGTTAGCGATCTCTCGTAGGTAAGCAGTAAACTGACGTACAGTATGCCTGTATTACTAGTAGAGAATTTGATATACTAAGATAAGAATTTTACCGTAAATGAATGTTATGATAAATCAAAGATACCCGAGATACGTGCGGATGTACTGGCACGTCAGAAGCACTGAGATCTACAACACAGAGAGTGCACCACTGAAATCTACCAATGTTATTCCAATATTATCTTGGAAAGAACAATGATGATTCAAGCCACCACATTTCCGGATAGGTTTGTGAGAAAACAAAGCGGTCTAAGTGGGGGATGATTCGGTCTCTTTCTGTTGTAACTCCTCCTACCACCCCTACCTTTCCCGCCACGCCCCGTTAACCCACAGAAGCAGGGTTTATACAGGGATTTTCTGGAGTTTCAGAGGTGGTTTGGCGTTGATAAATATAAAAAGCGTGTGCGAAGAAGATTGATTTTCTTACGAAGTCAAAATTAATGTTTCATGAGAAAGCTCGTAATTTAGTATTATTCAAGCCTGATACGATTGAAGTGCTTATATCTTGTATCATAAATGAATGTACCCGAAAGATCTGAGAGAGAGAGACCAATACAGAAAATTTTGAATAATTCTTTATAATAAGGCCAAAATCACACACAATTTTGACCACAAAATATTCTTAATTTGCTATAGAGTATTATTATAGTATACAGGATGTACTACCAAAAGTAAGGGGACACACTGTGGTAGCAAGTTCTCCACATAAAACATGAAAAAAAGTTCCTATCAACATACATATGCCCGCAAACGCACATTTTATGAGATAAACGTAGAATAAGTGTTTAAGAATGTTTTTCTTTTAGACAGAGTAATGGTGAATTATACATTTCGTGAAAGAGCAGACATGATTTTCATGTATGGTCGTGCCAATGGTTATGAAACATGTAGAGATGTCATCACAAATTTACATAATCGCCATATGTGGGCAGATGAAAACCCACATGCTACACTTCATGTTAAACACTAACAACGATTCAAAATCAATGTATGGGCCGATATTGTTAGTGATGTTTTGATTGGTCCCTATGTATTACCACTACGTCTTACGAACGATGTGTACAGACAGTTTTTGGTAGATATTCTTCCAGACCAACTCATCCTGCACACCGACGCCCGACCAGTTCGTGCTATACTGGATGAGGCCTACCCAAATAGATGGATAGGCAGATCTGGACCAGTGACATGGCCACCAGAGTCTCCTGACCGCAATCCATTGGATTTTTATCTATGGGGACACTTGCAATCTTTTGTATATGAGGTTCTAATTAATAATGAACGCATTTTTTTTCTGCTTGTGATTCTATTCGTAACTGTCCCGGGATCTTTAAAAGGGTGCGACAATCAATGATGTGGCGTATCGATGCGTGCATTGAGTCAGAAGGAGGACACCTCGAACATTTAATTTAAATAATACTTTTCGCAATCGTTTTAAAAAAATACATTGTGCGTTTTGTAGTAAGAGAATGTACCTATGTAAGTATGTTTTTCATTCTATCTTATAAAATGTGCGTTTGCGGACATATGTTGATAGGAACTGTTTTTCATGTTTTTATGTGGACAGCTTGCTGACACAGTTGGTCCCCTTACTTTTGTTACCCCTGCTTTGCTACTCCCTGTATATATGTATGTATATGTCTTGACAACCATATCACGCTTATGGGTAACAACAAAAGAAACATGCAAATCATAAGCAACAGCTATCACTTTTAGAATTCTATGGTGTAGGGTTAAAACTTAAATTATTGTGATGTATGATGTATAAATCTATTAAGGTATTAAATGAGTGTAAATGTACTTACTCAAAATCTTTTCAATTTAAATTTAAGTGTCCTTAAAGACGAATTTATTCTGCATGTAGTACAATACACGTTTGTATATTGCAGCAGCTGCATCCACTGCTACTGGATAAAATTTAATTTTTTAATATTCCAGATATAATTGGGTTTCAAAATGAAACATAATAAAGTACATATTTGCCTATTTAATGAAGCTAAAACTTTTGAGTAATTTTCGCGTATCTTTATTCAACTCATTACCGAGATTTAAAGCATAATTTAATGTAAAATCACCAGCCCATTTTATTATTACTTTAGATCTAAGTACAGAAAGTACAGCTATATTTTGTATTAAGTGTATGTTCCAGATTAAAATAAAATGAATGATTGTTCCTGGATGTAAAATATTTTCCTCTTATAAGATATAGACTTACTCCAGACGTCTTCCAGTTTTGAGACCAGTTCAACAGTTTTAAAACCATTAAATATCTTAAACCTAAACTAGCTATATTATTATATGACTCAGAATAGCACCTTATGATCTCTTGATTGAAGCATCCTACAGCTATACAAATATCTCAATATTTCTTAGGTGACCCAAATCAATTTTACTTTTAGTAAGTATATACATATTGGAAATATCCGACACGTCGTTTTAAGGATGATAGTAAGTTTGAGGATTGGAACTCAAACCGTTGGATGGCTGTTCCATGGTTTCTGCGGTTTTCCTGAAACAAGTCAAATTGTGTTTTTGATGCTATCGTTCCTAGTTCTATTTTATGTTCTGTTTAATTCACTTACCGTTCAGTGAACGGTAACTAAATTACTTACCGTTTTGTGACACATAGCAACCAGTAATAGCAACTTACCGTCGTGGAAACAGATACGGTAAACTGATAAAAACAACCAATCGCGCAAAAAATTATTTAATTTAACAATGGTCTAACTGCAAAAATTATTTTTGTACCTATCCATGGTAAAACTTGATACTATAATATAAAGATCTTAGTTGATTACAGTAGATATATAATAAAAAATAAAGAAAAATATACGTTAAATAAAAATATCGGCATAAAGAATGGAGATATGTACAAGAATACAAATATTTCATTTTATAATATCGCCGCTGTGTTTGAGGAATGGATGGAAAAGGGAAAGAGGGCGTTTTAAAATCAAATTATTGTCATAACATCTCTTCACAATCTATGCCTTCTGCGAAAATATAATTTACATGCATTTCACCCTTGAAAATCTGTTTCTCCCCCGACTTTAAATAAGTAGGGGATTGTTGGCAGCTGGGCGTGGTCTAAACCGCAGGAAGTTATCATTAGTCAGTGGCCTGAAATGGGTGGAGCCAAGCTGTCTTTGTTTGCAAGGTAAATAATATTTTGCACAATGTATACACCTTTACAGGGATTAGAACGTTACCGGAATAGAGTTGCGGTATATCGGCATAAACACATTCTAAGCTCTTTTTTGCGGATCGTCTATGCATAACTATGGTTTCTGCTTAGACTGTGAGGAGTTTAATACATTAGGTTGATCTGCGCGCTACCTTTTCCATCGCTCGTACACGCCACTGGGTATTATTTAAAATACTTTTGCTTTTCACTTTTGTTTAACTCGAGGGTTTTGTTCACAATTCAGCTTTATATATTATCTTTTTATTTCCAATTTCTCCTGAATTTCATTGAGTTATATTGTCATTTCTGAAGGAGTCGGTTTACATTATATAATTACTTCAAAGAATATAGAATTTACATTTTGAAGTGCAGCCTTTCAGTTGCTGGATATATTTCATTTACTACTTTGCAGTATGGGAAATATTGATTTACACTATAATCTATTTTCTACTGGCTAATGATTTTATCTGTTGTAATCATTTCAGTTACAAATGGTTATAGCCACCAGCCTAATCCGCTATATCCGACACAGTTCAAGAGAGAAATTTATAACGAAAATAAGCCTACACTTACATTACCTACATATGCACAGTAGCGTAACGTAAAACCGTACTTCAACCATTTATGATTTTTTATCAAGTCCCTATAAGCGTTATAATTGAATATGGCTCAGACGGGCCACAGACATAGGCAGGACATGCTTGGAGCGTTATCGGGTTTACGGTTACGGTCGGCGACAGCACGGCTAACTGGCCGGAGAATAGGTATAGTAACCTTGTAAATTAGTATGCAATCGAGTAGTACATAAATATGTTACGATCAGTGAGTACACTTAACGTCCAATGGTAAATACATTGTGAAAACTTTTCCTTATAAATTAAATTAAATGCAAAATTGCATGCGTAAGCCACTGGTATGTGTCCGGAATTGGCCGAGTTTAGTTATAATAAACTCTCGTACATATATAAAAGTTTATATTATTATTGTAAAATTCAATATTTGGTATTTTAAAAGTGTCTATATGAAGTTATCATTATACTCATATTTGTTCTAAGAGATATGCACGTTCTTATAGAAAATAGTAAAACTACCACATTATTATGATTAACGGGTGGATAGTCGCAGTCGTTAGGTGGCTAACTATCGTTGTGGGAGAACGATAGGAGCCGGGTTTCAATTATCCGGAAAGTCGGTGATATTAGCTGCTTTCTATTTGTAAAATTTCTGGATCATGATTAGCAAAGCGTGATCAATGTTTATTAGGAACATGTTCAGCAACTAGCATTGCGAAAAGAACGCACAAAAGAAGCACGGGATTTTTTTACACCACACATAACCATCACATAACGCGTACTTAGAAGTGAGGTTATGTTCGTTTTACACATACTGAACCGAAAAATATGATGTTCCACAGGGGAAAGGGGATTACAAATCGTGATCACAAATCTTGTTGTAGTAGGGATGAATCACAATTTGAAATTTTTTAAATAGAACATGATTCGTTCGAACAAAATCGGTTTTGTTCGCTGATCAGTGTTAAATAAAAAGTACCTATTGACTTACCATTCGCTGTTGGGAGCAAAGTGATTAAGAGCGCGGCATTATAAAAGGCGGTTTAATGCTGTCACAAAGCAATTTCAACATAATTATACCAGGGTCGCTGCGTACGGGCGTGGAAGGCGCGTGCACCGCACAAGGGTGGCATTTTCAAGGGAGCGGCATCGGCAACAAAATCATATCGAAAGGAAAACAAAACATTGTCATAATTTGCATGTCTACAATTGTATAAGGGGCGGAAGGGCGGCATTTTCAAGGGCGCGGCATCGGCGACAAAAACATATCGAAATAAAAACAAAACATTGTCATAATTTGCATGTCTACAATTGTACAAGGGGCGGCCTAATCGGTATTGCACGCGGGCGTTCAAACAGCTAGTGGCGGACCTGAATTATATACACACAAAAAGTACACCACGAGAGTTGCACGGAGTCATTGCAACTAAGCACCCACCACACAAAAAAAAATGAAAAAAAGATGCACCGATAAAAACATGTCAAAGCAGGGCAAAGTAATGAGTGAAATTGCCGCTTGGAGGTGGCGACTTATTAGTACATATTCGTAAATATTGAAGACATAAACACTCTGTCTTGCACAGCGACACTTTGTTTCATGCCACTCCAACATCTATAATGGCATGGTAAAATAGTGGCAGTATCCTACGTTAGAGAGTCAAGAATATCATCTAAGTCATAATGGCAGTTTTTCTCTGTGTTAAGAAATCGATGACTTACGTTGTTACAGCGCAGTTCCCTATACTATATTATTTTCTTACTCTATCTACTAGATATGGGCTTTATCCCAAATGTTTTCTTTGTAATTACAAGACTATGCTGTGATCGAGTTCCTGAAGAAATAAGCCAGTTCAAGAACTGTAACTATTGTTTGTTTACAGTCTTTTCAAAAACCAGATCGGGAGTCATATATACACATGTACAGGCTGCCCGCGGAAGTTCAATATCTTGGTTGATTATTTTTTATATGTGGTTGGTGCTTATAGTTTCCGTGACTTCGCAAACTGTATCGCTTGTATGGCTATCATGCAACTCTCACGGTGTAGTGGCTTTGTGACAGCATTAGACCGCCGTTTATAATACCGCGCTCTTAATCACTTTGCTACAAAAACCGAAACATCTTTGCATTATTATTTGTTGTGAAATGATGTTGAACGCGAATATTTTTGTAGCCGATTCAAGTAATTATTATGAACTTAATAAAAACCCAAACAAATTAAAGAGATTGTTTCAAATGTCCAGCATTCTTTTCTCAGCATAACATAACCTTATTTTGGAAATTTCGTGTCACATTTCTTCAACTTTGCGATGTTGCGGTAACCATTGGCTTGGATATCTGGGATTGAAATGTTTTCTAACCTAAAGTAATAACAATAATGAAGAATAAGCACTGAATTCATGAACAAGATTGCCAATAATGTGAAATGCAAACGAGCAGTATTAGCATCAGTATATAACTCTTAAATATTTAAATATATATCTTTAGCAGCATGTTGTCCATACATTCGTCCATACTTCGTGTGTTACATCGCAAATTTGAAAAAATGTGACACGAAATTTCCAAAATAGGGTTACGTTATGCTGAGAAAAGAACGCTAGATATTTAAAACAATCTCTTTAATTTCTTCTTTTATTAAGTTTGTAATAATTACTTGAAACGCCTATAAAAATAGTCACGTTCAACACTATTTCACAACAAATAATAATGCAAAGATGTTTCAGTTTTTATAGAAATAAGTCTACTACAATAAAAGAACCACTGCAAAATACATACAGATATTATATATAAGAACCTAATGACAATAAAACGTGTTATAAACTTGTTGGATTATTTTTTGAACAGTGCACATTTCGAACAATTTCTTGAAGTGGCTTAGTATTTTGTTTTTTAATGGAGTAAATTTGAAGTGATGCATAAATTTACTCACTTTTTACTATAATACAGCGTTTTATACCTAAAGTGTTGAACTTAGGTATAGAGAATGCTTTAGAATATTTACTTCTGCGTTTTACTGATCAATAATACACAGCATGTTTCATTTGAACTAACGCAGATTTTTTATTTTTTGCGCATTCCTTGCACTATAGGTGACAGGTAAAATCCCTAACATTTGATCAAAAAATATATTTTCTGTTAATTAGCGTTACCAAAAAACTTGCGATATTATTATTGATAAAAATTTACTAGAAAAACGTAGTAAGCCAAATATTTCAAAGACCGTCCGTTTTTTTTTCATATGAATACTATGCCTAAAGTGTAAAAGTATACTTAGGTTTGTATTTAAAAAAACAAAATTGCTTTATGTGCAGAAGAAATGGAACATCCTGTATAATCGGCATTATTTTAGGTTTGTAGATCTTGAGAAAACTAGACACATTAAATGAAAAAAGATACAATTATATCACTTATCAACCAAGATATTAGACTTCCGCGTAGTAGGTGGGCATTCTGTATATATCTTTTACTCCTCTATCCTCCATTTGCTGCTAATAAAGGTAGTATTCTGAAACAACTTTCTAAGTATTTTTTAAAACTAATTTAACTTCTTAGATAGTGGTAGTGCTGAAAGAGGACTTGAATGCTAGTAATGCAAAAGAGCTAAAAGTTTACCATATCTGCTTAGGATTCTAAAATATCATCCCCCTAAATCGTTAAGTAAGCACAAATAATTCTCAAGACATCTTTGAATCAGCGTGTGTAATTAAACTAGATATTCCAGTTAACACTTGCCGTTAATCTCCCTTCATATGATATAAAACATCTTCGCGTGAAATCTATTTAAAATACTGAGAGACACCTATACACGTAGGTTCAGCTCACAATGCACCATAGGCAGTATGAATTGCAACAGCGTATCCCTCTCTTCGCGTTATACCTTGTGTCTAGCGAAGCACACGCATCCACAATTCAGTTTAATTTAAACCGAGCGAGGATGCAGTCGTTGGCATATTCGTTCTGTGCGAATCGACAATCGAACTTGTGGCGGATGACTAGCGCGTTGCCACATCGCACTGGGTTCCATACGTATATTGTAACTTCCTATGGTGCATTGTGAGCTGAACCTACGTGTATGCGTCGTGACAAGCTGATACTAATAGGTACTTTTCTTGTAAAAATAATGTAATACCTATGCAATTAGACCACAGTATAAGTATAAGCAGTAGCGACACTTCTCATAAGAGCAATGGTAACACATAGCGCCATGTTGATGGCTGTATTTATGGCGCGTAATTTAAACTATTAGGCAAACAGGAATTAGTGAAAATGGGTAAAAAAAGAAAAATGACATATAATATAATGTATTTAAATAATGAACAATATTTAATAAAAGCTTATAGTATATGATTTCAAAATATTACTTTTACGTTATAGATTTTCAACCAGATAACCAAAACGCTAACCAAAGCTAAATACATACCTTGCGTCATGAGTAATGTCTGTATGAATCGACAGATATGTCATATTGACATTTCTCTTGAATGTACGTTAAATGTCGGTTAATCGCCATTTTGCTGGCTGTATTTTGACGCGCATGCGGGCAAGATCATTTTCTAAGTGTCGCTACTAGGAATACAGGGCGAGCAACCGGATGTGACCACCACGTGACCTTAAATTTTAAGATGGCAATATTGGTAAGTTCGTAGTACAAGATATGTCAGTTTACTGATCTGTCAGATAGTTTTATAAGTTAACCTTAATTGTTTTTTAGATCACATTTAAAACAAAAATACTTTGGTAAATATAAGAAAATCGCAGGAAACGTAATAACTAGCGTACAAACACGTTAAATGTCAGATGACAAAACGTAAACAATACAATAAGCAGGATAGTAAACAGTAAAACAAAAAAATACACTTTTTCTGTGACGTTTGTGGTCACGTGGTGGTCACATCCGGTTGCTCGCTCTGTACTTATACTGTGATTAGACCTCAGGCATGAAAATTGTGAGGACCAGCCGATATTTTTCAAAATAGTGACTAAACTTTGAAAAAGTAGCATCTATACTACATTGTCCTCGTATCATCATAAAAATGAATGACAATCATAAAAAACACAAAAACAAGTCGTCCAAATGCGCTTAGGCTTAGTATTTCGACTGTGGATTTATTATTACAACCATCACTATCTAATTGCATTCATATCAACTGTAATATAATGTGCAGTATAGTATTAAAAAAAAGAAATGTCATCTAATACCGAATCAATAAATCCACATATGCAAATGTATTTAGAGCGAAGCTCCCGACATCACATCGTGCCGTCGCTTTACCAACCAATTAAGAATTGTACGATTAAATATATGCGCTTAGTACAGTTTTTGATATTATGTCGATACTGAATATATTTTTATCTATGGTGGGTAATCATATCAAATCAGTATTAACAAATCAGAGATTTTTTTTTTAATGTGTGGTGGGTGCCTAGTTGCAGTCACTTCGTAAGCTGTATTACTTGTCTGGCTATCACTGCAACTCTTGCGGTGTAGTTTAGTGTGTGTAAGTTGTGTTTAAATGGCTTTGTGACAGCATCATATCGCCTTTTATGATGCCGCGCTGTTAATCACTTTGCTCCCAACAGCGAATGGCAAGTCGATCCGGGATTAAACTCTCTGAAAAAAATGTCACCGTCTCTCCAGAGAATTGAACCCCGGCACCTATCGTCCTCTCACAACAATAGTCAGCCGCCTAACCACTGCGGCCACATTTCTTTAAAATAGTTACGTGCTGATTAAAAACATATGAAATAATTCATTACAATATATTATGTATATTTTTTATACATAACACAGTATTATCTCTTAAATAGTAGTTAGTTTGGAAATTAACTTATTTGCATGTTAGACTGGGATGAATATATAGTCGGAATCACGAAAGAAGAGCCCTGCGTCTCAAATTGCCGCGTCTAGTAACGACACACATTTCGAAAATTATTAGTCAAGATACTTTAAAAGATAAAGATAACAACATAAACGTATGTCATTCGTCCGTATCATATCTGTAGGACAGACGTTTCATTAACCTGGTGTCCCCAGCAATGTACAAGATGAAGATAGAAATGTAACCAAAATGAGATTTCTATACCAACCACAGATAGCCGCACTTCGAGACGTAATTTGATTAACGTTGTTATACAGGTTGTCGAATTTCAAATAGGTTATGTTTGTAATCTATCACTTGTATTACAACTGACGTAAACCTTAAAGTTTGACACTTCGTTATGTGCGCGCTATTACAATTTTGAAATTCTACCGGAAGTACGATATCTAATATGACGCTGAAGTACCGATTTGATTCATACGTTAATTTATTAATGACTCAGGGCTCTTCTTTCGTGATTCCGATAGTAGATGAATAATCTTTGTTCAAAGACACTTTACTTGTACAAGGTAAGCGACTGTTATTTGTGCAATCACGATCACCATCCTTTTCACTTCATATAATGTCTAACAAACATTATTTATTTATTATTATTATTATTATTTAGTCTTTTAAACCTCTTTTTTCTTGTTTTAAAATCTTCTTCACAAATATTTTCTACCAAGCAACTTAAGTAGCCTACATCGGAAATGATAATTTTTTAGGTCCGCTATAACCAAGCGGTCGATGTGTGAGTATGGCGTTCCAAATATTTGGTAGCGTTAAACTGTATATTATAGTCAAGATTTTGACATAAATTTCACTTGTTTTGTGCAATTGATGTGGGCAGGACGACGCCATCTTGCTTTTTTTAAATAGGAACAAGGGTTTAACTTTAGAGCAATTGAGAGCTACTTATTCCCAAAATACAAAGATATACATTATAAAGTTGTTTATTGAGAAATAATTTTAAAAAATCGTGAAAAATTAATAATGAAATAGAAATATGGATAAATAAACAAACTCATAATAAATGTTCAAAATGCTGCCCGTTCACTTCTTGACACAAATATATACAGGGTGTGGCATCTTCCTGGGATCGGCTGATTGTGACTTTGCTATTTATTTGATCAAAAAATCTTCTGAGTAAAACATGTCTAGAATGAAGTTCTCTATAGCAAGAAGATATTTTCTTATATACAGGGTGTTCAGTTTTGTCTGTACGACAGGTTACTTTGTTTATTTAAATGGAACACCCTATATATTATTACATTTTGGAATTGCTTGATGTAATATAAGGTAATTTTAATTAACATACTCTGCCCTAAAATCTGACAGTTTTCGAGATATTCCGTTTCGAAAGGAAAAAAATGCATTTACACAGAGTACTTAAAAAATGAATCTAGCCTTTCCTAACAATCGTTTTAAAACAAATCGTGGATATTGTTATAATGATACTTCAAGCTTTATTTTCCATACTAAACATTCATATTATATTATACTGGCTGTTTAATAATCGAACTTGAAATTAAATACCTTCAAACGACTAAAATTCGCTTATTTCAAATGGAACACCCCGTATATTTTTATGCTAACTATTGCAGATTTTTTCCCTACTTCGATGCCGTATAACATTCCCTAAACCTAAAGTTTATACATTGGGAGTTGTAGTAAAGACATAAAATGTATGCTTATCCACTTCTGCTACTGTTATGCTAAAACAAATTATGTATATGTAATAATTAAGCTAGGTAGCTTTTTTGTGAAACATTCATCCACTTCTGCATTTTTCAAAAGAAGGATACTACTTCTAGATATGTATTTTCGTGAATCTACATACATATACATCACAAAAACAAATAGTGTGCACATCTATTCTTTTTGGAGATGTTGTGGTATTCACGGCAGTGACTTTGAAGTTCAAATGTTGGCAAGTAGTAGCACGTGCCTGCGACATACCGCATTGGGATTTAGCCGGTTTTCTGTGAGGTAGATAGAAAAGGAAAGACATCGAGCAAGCAGAGCACAGCCAGAGGTTCGGTATTGTATGGGCGCGCTTCGAAATGCAAATAGCAATACACAAAGGGCGTATATTGCCGCCGCGGGGCCCGTGATCCTCTGTCGGGATTATATATTGCGTCTTTTGTCTATGGTCTTCTTCACTGTATACCTCCAGCGCAGATCCCCTTTAGTCAAACAAGCCCCCTTTACTATAGGGCTTCTAATATATTCACATTCTATTCGATTTCGTGGAAATGAATTTTGACAGCAATTTGATATGCTGTGTTTTTGTTTATATGTATTTTTGATTTGCTATAAAGTATTGTAAAAAATATACACATTCAATCAAACTGTAACTTGCGTAAGTAGTGAGAGATCTGCTAAAAAATATCACAAAAATGTAACGTCTGTATTTATTACATACATTTTTTCCAAACGATATAAAAAGTATATCGTTGCTACTTTTTTGGCGACATTACATTGAAGAGATAAGAATTGTCTAAATAAAATGTTTCTTTAGGATTTCTTTTCAATGCGACACAAATAATTCAGTAGTTCATACAATTATTGTATTGGCTGCAATATAAAACAAAAATTCTCTCACTAAAACTTAAAATTTACGAAAATAATGGAACTTTTTCTCAATTTTTCAGTTTGTTTGCTAGAGGACATCTCAACACATATTATTTATCGGTACAATTACGTTGAATACTTGGAAAAATGACAAAATGTGCCATACAGCCTATAGGTATCAACACGTTTACTTGTATTCCATCACGAATTGCAAAATTTCTTAGCTTGCATCACTCCAAGTTATACACGGGACATGCTTTTCGAAGATTATCTGTGCTGAAACGATACGGCAGATGGAAGATGAACGTTGTTGCCGAGGGATATGTCAAAGAATCAAATGAACATAAACCAAATACAGTGGTAAGAATATTTGGCGAAAGTAGGTATGTTGAAAAATATTGAGAATATTAGAGAGCAAATCCTAACAAACCCAACATTAGATTCCTGTATTATACAGGGTGTTTCATAATATATGTGCAGGACTTCAAGATGTGATAGTTTGTCCAAAAGTTTGAAAAAAAGTTCTATCAACTTACCTTCTAAAATGCACCATTTTCGAAATACAGGGTGTTGAAATTTAATTTAAAAAAATCGTTTTTTGGAAATATATCCGGAACGGTTTAACGTAAAGAAAACAGCTTTTGTAACCGTTTTCTACTTATAATAAGCTGCGTTGTGTGCGAGAAAAAAAAATTCAAGTCATAATTGGTGAAGATGTTGAAGGGGTAGTGGTTGTTTTTCTCCCCAATTTCTACGCCACTGGAAAAAGTACGATTTTGAGACGCCCATTTGAACTGCCAATATTTTCTACACAAAACAGGTTCTGTTGGTCATGAGCTCTAAAGTTGACCATTTTCGAGAAAAATCAACTTTTATGTTGTTAACATTTGCTTTTCTTACTTGTTCTAATGTTTTAGTAAAATAAAACTTTTATTTCCAAAAATTTACCATGTTTTTCAACATAAAAGTTAACTTATATAAACTTTAACTTACCACAAAACAGATTCTTTTTACGTTATAAAAATGACAAATGTATTTCTCAGCCTGCTGGAACAAACATATTCGCAAAAGTTCCATCGTTTTTAAACGTGGCTAGCGCGGAAGGTATTAGTGGCGGCTGTATGACGGGCATTTCAACTTTACTAGCTAATAAAGTAGGTACTGATCTTATACAACCATCAAGCGACGTGGTGAATGGAAGAGCTTGGTATTGTCAAGGAGTTATATGGAGAAGTCCAACGTTCTTCTACTTTAAGTCTTTCCTCAGAAGGTCCACAATTTGGTCCAAGAATGATTGAAACTACAAACTGGCTGTTAACAGAAACGAAGAGAAATATGAAAAGAGCGGAACGAAATGTTGTATATATCAAAACTTTTAAGTTCAGTAAAACATTTAAATTTAAATGCATATTTAGAGTAAATCTTCTTTAAAATATGTTCATAATACACTTCTCGTACTCACTAACACTTAACATAAATGATAATAGCGGATGTTAATATAATAAATGAATAATTGACTAATATGTATTTTCATCGTAAGTTGCGGTGCACGTCATCACTGACTTTTGTGCAATGTTGTCAAACTGATATATCATAAAATAAATGATAACAACTGTCAAATTTGACGCAGGTGACGAAATCTAATTAGTCGATCGTAGGTTTTCATTGAGATTGATGCAAAAACTAAAAGAAGCGACTATAAAATATTGCTTATACATACATAAAGAAGCTTACCTAAATTCATAAAAGATCAACTATTCTTAGATTTTCAATGGCAATATTTATTTTCAAGCATGAACCTCTCGCCCTGCTTCAAATTGCAACTGTAGCTGCAATCGTCAACTTGCACCAACTACATATCGTTTTTGGCATATTTGTATATGAGTAAGTATCTTTTTAGTTATGAAAATAATTGTTTTGTAAAAAGCAGAATTAAAAAACCGCAAAATTTAATAAAGAACACAAGTGAATTTGACGCGCTGTAATCTAAATGACAGAATGATATCTGATCTGTCAACACTGCCTTTGTTACTTTCAGTACTGAAAACTGTTAGAGTGCGCAATAGTATCAAGTTTACATGTACTAGAGATTGAGTTATAGGTACTTAGTATTTGGTATGTTTATCATACCGAAAATTCTGTTGATGACGTGCACCGCAACTGTGAAAATACGTATACTCAAAGAAAAAGACATGGGACAATTACAATACCGATATGTATTGAAATTGTCCCAATTCTTTTTTTCTTTGAATGTACCTACATAGCTTCAGTTTATCGATAGATCTAAAAACATAGTTACCACCATCAAAAACTTTCGTAATCGAAAAACCTTTTTCTCCAAATTCTTTTAAAAACTGACTTTAAAACCTGTCGATTCTTAAAACTGGTTTTAAATCAATTTTTAAAATCGGTTTTCAAAACCGGTTTTAAATAAATTTTTAAACTCGACTTCGCTTAAAAATATGTTAACCGATTCCAACGGAAGCGATTTGAGAAAAAATCCGCTAATCGATTTCTAATATTTGTAAATTTCCGTGATATCAAATTTAACATCCATAAGAATGTTTAATTCATAAAATGGTAGAATATATAAATAGATTGGTAGAATCTATAGTTTATCCAAAACATTTTTTTTGCATCTAACATTGAATATTACAAACAGAAATAAGAAATGGTTACTAAATATCTAGCAATATTACTTGCCGAAACATTAGGGTTATGCGTTTCTGGTAACAGATCCTGATGGTTAATAGATAGGAAATGACTAATAGAAACTATTGTCCCTATGAATCAACATTTTTTACGCCAGAAGAAAGTATCAGGAGCAAGTTGGAAGGAAAACGAATAAATATTAGTGACAAAATAAGAATAAAAATAAAACAATAGTGTTTATTCAAAGTGTAGAATCCTTATGGGTTAAGCATGAAACAATTTTCAGATACCCTACGTTGTGAGAGAATAACATTAGTATTCTCTCAGTAGTAATGTAAAATGCATCCAACAAACTGTAAGTAGTTACCTATTAGCAATATATTTTAACTATCTCTGTAACCTGTACAAAACTCCGGAGTTTGATTCAAGAACAATTAACTTTTAAACAGTAACTGTGGGATGTTATTTCAAAGCCATATTTATGTAGTGCACAATAAACAACGCTTATATAGCTCAAATAAACGCGTCCGTATATTTTATTTGAAACGTGAAGTATAATTGGTTCGTATTACCGGTGTAGATGAAAAAAAAGATGAAGATCTTGATAAAATGGTACTTAATATCTTTAAAGATACAATGCAGCTTAATGTGAAAAGTGAAGATATTAGTATTTGTCATAGAATTGGCAAAAAGGATGGTCCGAAGAGGGCAATTATAGTAAAACTGTCAAGCTTAAGAGTCCGTCGGGATATTATTGCCAATCGGAGGTTTCTGCGGGGTTCCGGCGTTTATGTGAATGAAGACCTTACAAATGAGAGACATAGCATCTTAGTGAAATGCCGTAATTCATATGGAAACCGAAACGTCTGGGTTTCGAATGGAAGGATCCATGTTAAGGTAACCGATCGCGATAGGAAGTCCTGCAGATATGTCCTTGATACCATAGAAGACTTTAATCAAATGAAAGACTCTGGAGTGGTAAATATTGATTGATTGGACTCGATTATTTGACATATTGTTTTTGTACATTTTGATTTCTTTCTCCTATAAATTGTTGTTTACTTTCATTTTTATTGTGGACGGGAAGGGGTTTTCTTTCTTGATGGGTGGAATTTAATACTATATTTAATATTATTAGGTGAATTTTTGTGTTAATTTTATTATTTTAGGAATATCTAATTATATTATTATTATTCCTATTAATGTGTACTGAAATTAGTATATTTATTACCAGAATGTTAGGGGACTGCGCACAAAGAGTAATTTACTATATATTAACATTTTAAACAATTCTTATGATGTGATATTATTGGTAGAGACTTGGTTGGATAACACAATTTATGATACGGAATTAATAGATGGTAGATATGTCGTTTATGGGCGTGATAGAAAAGGCCAAAGGGGAGGCGGTGTACTTCTGGCGATCCATAGAAGATTTCATTCTTCGTTAGTGCACGGGGATGGTAATATTGAAACTTTATTTGTCAAAGCAAAAATCTATGATAGAAATTATTTACTTAATGTGATTTATCTTGCGCCCAATGCAGTATCTAACGATTACGAAAACTATTTCAATTTGATGGACTTCTTTACAGATGTGCTATCTAGTCACAATATATAATATATGACATTAGATTGAGTATAAAAAACTTCGTGCAAAGAAGTCCATTGGGGTTGATGATGTTCCTGCTAAACAATAACTTCAATAAATAAATTTATAAGGAAATTTTTTATATTGGATGCGTATATATATATATATAAAGGTTGTTGCGATTTGCGATTTACTGGTCCCACTCAGGTATATTTTTAATTTGTCATTCAAAACTGGAATATTCCCGGATAGGTGGAAGTTGGCCAGAGTTGTTCCTATATTTAAGACTGGTGATAAGAATAGTATAATAAATTATAAGTCAATTTCTATTCTGCCGGTTGTTTCTAAGATATTTGAACAGATTATATATGCTAAAATTTTTGCGCAGATCAAATCACGTATGCCGTGGAGCAGCATGGTTTTTTTCCCGGGGAGATCTGTTGAGACCAATTTACTACTATTTACAGAGTGCGTGACTGGGGCGATTGATAAAAGTCGTCAAGTTGATACCGTTTATACAGACTTTTCGAAGGCTTTCGACCGGGTGAATCATGACACTGGATAAGCTTAACGGGTTCGGTGTTTCCTATGGTTTACTAAATTTCTTTAGTTCCTATTTGTGTAATAGGCGACAATTGGTCTCTTATGAAGGTGCATATTCCTCTCCGTTTTTGGCTACATCTGGGATTCCTCAGGGCAGTAACTTGGGTCCTCTACTGTTTTTAATATTTGTGAATGATATTGTAGGAGCAGTAAAAAATTCTAGGTCTTTACTATTTGCAGATGATTGTAAGATTTACAGAGAGGTCAATTCTATCGCTGACTCTATTCTTCTGCAAGGAGGTATTGATAATGTGTCTCAATGGTGTATAAATAATAAGTTACCTTTAAATACAAATAAATGTTCTGTCGTTACATTCTCTAGGAAAAATCGACCAATCTTGTTTGATTATAGGGCTGCCGATAGGTTGCTGCCACGTGTATCTTCGATTAGGGACCTGGGTATTACGTTCACTAGCTGCTATCGTTATGCGGACCATATACAAAACATTACCAATGACGCATACAGGAACTTGGGTTTCATAAAGCGAAATACACGGGAATTCTCCAGATTGAACTCAATTATCTATCTCTTTAATGCATTCGTGCGCTCGAAATTGGAGTTCGCCTCTGCAGTGTGGGATCCTTCGACAAATAGGGAGGACACACTTATAGAAAAAGTACAAAATAAATTTTTGAAGTATCTATACTACAAAAAGCATAATAAAAATCCCCCGTTTGAATCTTATCAACATATTAGAAATGGTTTTGCTATTCCGTTGCTCAGGTCTAGGCGCGAGATTGCGATGCTGAGTGTTTTGTATAAGGTTTTTAATAATTACATTGATAACGCTCACCTTCTATCACTATTTAGGCTACACATTCCTTACTATAGTACCAGACCCCTGCCTCCGATGTATACAACTATAAGTTCCCTTTCTCCAATTAATAAAATATCTAAACTTTATAATACCTCTTACCAATCGGTTGAGATATTTGGTGTATCTAAGCCATTTCTTATGAGATCAGCCAAGTCCCCTATTTGTCTCCAATTAACTGATGGTTGCCTTACTGTGCGCTGTCCCCCATGTGAGAGAATTATCGAATGAATGAATATCGAATCGTATTATGACACTTTTTGCAGTCATCTGTGGCAATTAAATTTTCTGTTTTGTATAATGTAGAAACATTTGTATAAGGAGTTTCTCCTGTATGTTTCTTTCTTTAAATAAATAAATAAATAATTATTTGATAAAATATTTATAGAAATGAGTTAAATGCACTTTATTATTTATATTGCGCTTTATATTCTTAATTTGAATAAATACATCTAATAAAAAGTAAATCAGTCGAATCCATTTTTGACCGTGGAGTATGTAACTACTGCATCTACTACTAACTCGAAGGTTGTCTGACTTATTAGGTTAGTGTTTGATGGTTGTATGTGCATGCCGAATTTGCCATAAAAGTACTACATTGTAGTACTTCATCCAAAGATTTACATACACGCACTATGACTAAAAATTTTACATGAGAGCCTACAACATACATGTAAAAATTTACAAAAGTGAATGATACTTATGCTCAAATTACAGCATCAGTCAATAGTAACAAATAGACATCGGTAGTCGTTGGAAATTTACACAATAATTTTTCTGTTGGTTTTAAACCAATCAAGAACTTCAAAGATGCTGTAATTGTATTTAAAACAACATAATTTGACTTTGTACTGCTGTTACGTAACATCCCGTATACATATATACCAATACTTTATACATATGAAACAAATATTATAATTCTACTACATCTCTAGAAACTTTTTTCTCTATCTATCACCGGCTATGCGCTATATCTATTTATTCATTTGTATAGATTATACATACTATAGTTTATTTTTATGATAATCAGAAAATTCAGTCAAATATCGTTTTATTCTGGGTCAAAAATAAATAAGTACGTTTATTTTCTAAGTCACGCTTTCCACGTTATGTTTGTAATTTTGTTCAAAATGAAAAAAACTGACGATCTTTGAGATATTTAGTGTTTTTTATGTTTTTCTAAGAAATTTTCGTCAATCACAATATCGCAAATTTTGTGATTACCCTAATTAACAGAAAAACTGTTTTTTTATCAAATGTTAGGCAATAATGGTTCTCCAATAAGCAAGTGTAGGCTTTCACGGCCATTATTCCATAAAGATGTATCTTTCGGGTATTGCCGTGGTCGTTGTAACAAACTTGACGTTTACTGTCAGCTTCTTCAGAAGTTTCAGGTATATTAGGGATACTGGTGCTTGTACCTTTACACCGTGACCAGTATGCTTATTGGACAGGAGTTTCGACAGAAACAGCACTCCACGAACTAGTCAGTTTAGCGGAGGACACACTACAAAACAAGGAAGTGGGTGCCTTCATCAATATCGAGAGGGCATTCAGTAAGACGGGTTTTGATTCAATTACCAGAGCTCTCATAGGCAGAGGTGTGGACGGCACGTGTGTCGCCTGGATAGACTCTATGGGAGAGAGTGGTGGAAGCCTGGGTCGCAGGCGAGGTCGCTGGCGGCCCGGGTGGCTAGGGGTTGTCCGCAGCGTGGAGTGCTGTCTTCTCTCCTGTGGTGCCTAGTCGCAGACGGGCTACTGGAGGTGCTTAACGACCACGGTCACAGGGTACTGGCGTACGCGGATGACCTGATCATTATAGCGCGAGGCAGGCACAATACCACGCTCAGAGATCGATTGCAAGAGGCTCCGAAATTGGTTAGCAGATGGACGGAGTTGGCGGAACTGAGTATCAGTGCTGATAAGACCAACATCGTGGCCTTTACCTGCCGACGAAAGCAGGATGGCCTAAATCAATCCGCTTACGTTGAAGGGGTTACCATAGAGATGGCGGGGGAGGTAAAGTATCTTGGAGTAACATTAGACTCCAAACTCACCTGCAACCAACATTTGGATAGAATTACCAAAAAAGCGGTGACAGCGTTAACACTGGTAAGACGCTTATATGGAAAGAAATGGGGGCTAAGATTAGACATGCTGAGTTGGATATACAGCATGGTGGTTAAGCCAACAATGACGTATGCAGCTTTGGTATGGTGGATAAAGACGCATCAAAGAAACGCCATTCAGAGGCTGAGCAAGGTGTAAAGACTTGCCTGCCTAGGAATAACGGGAACAATGCGGTCGACACCGACTGCAGCCATGGAGGTATTCTTGGACTTGCCACCGTTGCACCTGGTTATACAGGGGAGGCAAAGATGGAGGCATACAGGCTGCGACACAAAACGACTCCGAGAGGAGGTCAATACAAAACACATGTCGATAATTGAGCATGTGGGAAAAGGGGTTTTGGAAATGCGGACCGACCACATGCCGGTAAGGCATAGGTATGGGAATCCCTTCACGGTGTCTCTAGCGGACGGACAGGGGAGGAGGCTGGCTAAGGTATGCAGTAGGAATCAGAAGAGCAAGACATTTATGTCTGGTTTACGGAAGTATATTGGATTTGAAGAGTTCGAATTAATTATCATTTAATTAATTTTTGAAATGTTTAATGTTTAATGATGGTTATAACTTATTAACTTTACGTTAATTGTTAAGACGATTGAGGGAGTGAAAAATGAAAAACACAAATGTAATAATAGTATTTTTTTAATGGTACATACATGACACAACACGACTCGGTTAAATAAATTAGAAATCTAGTGGGGATGATGCTCTCAGAATGAGGACCATAGTTACGCATTGTCAGGGGAAGAAATAAAAAGAAGAAAGAATGAACTTCTTAAAGGGAAATTGTTTCAGGCGGAAGTATATGCCATTCTCCAGTGCGACAGAACAATGAATGTGAAAGAAGTGACCAATAGACAAATTCAGATCATGTCTGATCGTCAAACGGTACTGAAGGCGTTACTAAGCCGGAAAGTGTCGTCCAGGCTGGTAACGGAATGCCTCGACGAATTGGCGGAATTGTCGAATCGGAACAAGGTTTGGTTGACTTGGATACCGGGCCATCAGGGGACCGAGAGCAACGCAAGGGCTGATGAACTCGCGAAGAGAGGGTCAGAGATGAAAATGTACGGCTCAGAACCTTTCTTCGGGGTCACAAGGCAAACGGCCCGGAGATATATAGGCGACTGGGTTCGTACGAAACAGCAAGAATACTGGAGAACCACACCCGGTATAATACATGGTAAAACCTTTGTAGGGAAACCATGCAGGAAAAGAGCTAGAGAACTACTACAGCTTAGTAGGAAACAGCTCTGCATCGTAACTGGCGAGAGTGCTTGATGGGGGCACAAAGTGTAGACTTTGTAGGATGGAACCGGAGACAGCCGATCACATATTACGCGACTGCGAGGCACTAGATCGCAGAAAGCAAAATCTATTTGGGAGAACGAAAAGAGGCCCAGAGATATACCTTACCCACTCGGTTAGGGAGCTGTACAGATTAGTGGAGGGGACTACCGTGCTAGAGTGGGTGACTTGAACATACAGATGTGGTACAATAAACCTGATGGCTGCGGTGCCTACCAGTGACCATAGGTCGGACGGGTCTGGGAGGAAAAAAAATAGTGTGGTGACCAGAGATCTTTTCTTCTGTGGATGGTGATGCGTATGCGTCTTCTTGCAGTATACTCCATGACCCAATTTTCCACTGTCGTTGTGTTTTACCAATACATCCAGAAAAGGTAAGCGGCTCTTCTATCTTCATCGTAATGTTGATGTTGGCATGTTGTCCATTGGTATTTTCCTTGAATGCGTGTAGATTGTCCATACCGTGAGACCATATCACGAATGTATCGTCGACGTAGTGCTACCAGCATTTCGGTTTCTTGCCGCTAGAGCTGATGGCTTCTTCTTCAAAGGTTTCCATGAAAATATTAGCGAGGACTGGTGAGACTGGTGATCCCATGGCTGCGCCGTCTTTCTGCTCATACAAATTTCTACTCCATAGAAAATAGGTGGTGTTTAAACATAGTCTTTCGAGATCAATTATATCCTCTTGTAGTCCTTGTGGTCCTTGTCTGATGAGTTCTAGGGTTTCTTCCACTGGTACGTTGGTAAAGAGAGATTCCATGTCAAAACTCACCAGTATGTCTTCACTAGTTACTTCATCTTTGTGTACAATCTCCACAAAATCATCCTGCACAAAACACCCTACATATTATTGATCAATAAAACGCAAAATTAAATATTCTACAAATTCAAACAAAACTCCAGAAACTTCACAAAAGTTTTAATTTACATATAAATGTATATATGTACATTTCACAGCATCACGCTGCATCATCAGCACAGTACTAAAACTAATACGCGCGGTATACGAGCGCAACACATATGGATACACAAAAAGTGAATAAATATAAAATACGAAAAATATAATAATTTCTGATACAAGGTCTGAGATAAAAGATAAGCAAATTCGTACATGCAATATTTAGAAAACATTTTAAAAAACACTAAAAAAAATTTAAAAACGGAATTTCATCCTTATAAATAATATACCTACACACATAGTTAAAAAACTAAATGGTCTTAAGTTCTAGTAACTTGTAAATATACAGAGGGGATAAGTCCGAATTCATAAGTCTATTCTTAAATTTTTTCATGTATACGGCTTCCAAAACATTTAGATTATGTATACTACTTTGTTTGAGTAATTTAACATCGCTGTGGTCTGTGTGTCCTGTATTAACAAAATGTCAAATGTGGGAAGATCATCAAAGACTTCATTACTTAGTGAACAAAAGCAGTGAGAGGAAGGCAACGCTTAAACAAGAAGTTTAATAAGTTAAGTGAGCACAATGTGTCTGAGGAAAAATCCCATGTCATTCACGGAGAAATGTGGGTCCACAACAAGACGACTCTCCAATTTTCTGATGAGGAACTGACGCTACTAAACAAAGAATTAAAACACGGCATAGGTCAAGACCGAAGACCACTAGAACATGTGATTAGTGATTTGGAAATGGCTGCGTCACTCCTTAGTCCGAATGATCGATCAACATTCCTCCACCAATCAAAGAACATTATACAGAGAACAAAAAAGGATAATGTAAATAATGAAGTTTCGAAGCAACAAAATGTCATTAAGAAATTAAAGAATAACGATTGCATGTACATGAAAGCTGATAAAGGTAATGCATTAGTAATCTTAGATAAACAAAATTACATAAATTCAGTAGAAAATATGCTTGATACTAAGTCATGTACTTTGGTTAATAAAAACTCTTCTAAAAATAAATACATACGTCAAAAGAATTCAGGAGACGTTAAAGTCATGTGTTAATTTGATTGATAAGAAACTTTAAATTACACATAAAGAATCCTAAATTACCGACGATATACTGCTTACCCAAAATTCACAAAACAGGTAATACCTATAGACCTACTGTTTCAAATATAGATTCCCCCACCTATCTTATTGCAAAGTGGTTAGTTAAACAGTTCTCAACTTTCAAATTTATAAATGATTTAACAATAAAAAATTCTTTAGAGTTGATGGATAGACTTGAAAATAAAGTAGTAGATCCAAAAGATAAATTGGTTTCATTCGACGTTGTTTCCTTGTTCCCGAGCGTACTAGACCCAAACTTTGATATTGACAGCTTTTTAAATGTACTTAATACTCAATATGACTCAATAAAATTCACATATGAAAAAGTAGAAAACAATAAGTTACCATTTCTGGATCTTGCAATCACAAACAATTACGGTCATTTCAAATTCCAAATATTTAGAAAAAAGACACAAAATGACTTTCCACACTTATAAAATAACAGCTTGTTTCATAGATTATTTCAAATACCAATGTCAGATGTAGATTTTAATAAAGAACTAGAGTTTATTTACTATATAAGAAAAATTAACGGTTATAAGGTTGAATACATAAATAAGATATACAATAAATTTAAACAAAAACATATGTTGGCTACCAATACTAAACTTACACCATATCATAAACAAAAAAGAAAAGAGAAAATATGTAAAGGTAACATTTCATCCATCTTGGCAGTACCAATTATCCAATCTGTTTAAAAAATTCAACCTACAGGCAGCGTTTTCCAATCACAACACATTACAAAAATGTTTAAATAAGAGTCTAAATAATGAAGTGAAGCCGTTGGATAGATCTGGAATATATCAAATTAATTGCAAATCTTGCAATAGTTGCTATGTATGCCAAACAAAGAGATCAGTAAATATCAGAATCAATCAACATGGACATTACAGCTCAAATAATATGTGAATTTTCTGTTGCCTAATGATGTAAATTTTGCCTATCGATCGAACTTTCCCGTGTAAATTTAAATTTATCAGTCCAAATAATTTTCTTTAAGAAGTTTTCGTCTTCCTTCATTTTTATTACCATATATTCTCAAAATTCAATTTGTTGAATATTATCTTCTAATGTACCTAATTCTTGCGATAATTGAAACAAGTATGGTCGGATTTGGTGTTTTTTTTAATTCGAAAAATGAAACTTTCTGACAGTCCAAGGTCAACTGAGTCTGCAGTGACTGAACTTGGTCCTCACTGTAGGTGAAACTTGGTGGAAGTGTAAAGCAACAAAAATGTTACGCATATAACAACTTTTATTTTATTATTTTCATGGCAAACTATGATAAAAATAACAGATATTATTAATTTCCGTAGGTGAAACAAATAATCTCTAATAACTCAAAAACCAATAACGATAGATATACCAGACCTTAACACTGATCGATGTAGATTTTCTTGGTAAATGAAGTGTTACAATAACAACTACTATGTGTCATTTGAGAAAAAAAAAGATATTTAATGTTTGAAGATATCTTAATTGACTGCAAATTTCCGAACATCCTGTATAAGTGTTCTTGAAAGTTATGACAGTTCTAAGTATCTATGAGCCTTTACTTTCTTTTAAAGAAGTTTTTTACAGCTCAAAGCACTTCACAATATTAATTTTTCTTTAAGATGATGTAATAGCAAAATATTAAAAGAACATTGTAAATATCTTAGAAACAGTTAAATTTACTTCTGGTATAACCAAGAGTCAGATTTAGATGCAAATATGTATTTTAAAACAATAGATTATATACTACAAATGCAAATTTCAGAATTGTACTAACGTCTATACGACCCCATAAAAGTTTGTTTTTGGTTTTGCCAGAGGAAGGTGTAGTATCTGGTGTACATATATCTTGCCAAGCATCTTCTTGCAGATTAATATTACAATACGTTTCTACAATACAATTCTACAATGTTTTTTATGAAGGTCAATTAACTTCAGACACGGGTCTTTGTTCATTTTAACTATTTTTACTCGTTGTCTTTACTAATAAACATAAACCAAATTTAAAGTCAATGGTCAAGTCAAAGTGATCAAAATCAAATAGCTCATTGCAGTATTGTAAAATATTAGCAAAAAAAAACAGAAGCACATGGATCACATCCAGGCAGCGTCGGCTCGAAACAGTTTTGTTACAGTAATCATAGTATCGACAGTGTTGAAGTCTTCCGGGTGTTGTCGCTTACATAAGTTTGCACTTAATATTTCGCTGATAAGCAGCTTTTCCCCAACTGAAGAAGCAGAAGAAATGATAATTTAAGTTTTGGTGTATATGCGAAATTACAAATATTCACCCAAAATAATGAAAATATTATTTTGTTACTTAAAAAGCGCTGTTTTTTTTTGTTCGTAAATAACTTTTAGGAATTATCATATTATCATTTTATTATTTAATAAATAGAAAATAGAAATCAGTGGTGTTTAATGGAAGTACCATAATGAATTTAATGTTAAACTCGAGCTTTGAAACGGGCTACGGTCCCCAGTTAAAAAATGCATAATTAAGGTACTCCTTCCGTTTGTAACGTTTCATCGAAATCGGGAGGTGGACATTTTGTAAGCGTCACGTTTATTATGTATTATGACATTATATTTTTATAAAGAAAAAAGATGGAAAAAAACTGAATACAATTAATTAACCCATTTTAACTATTCATATTAGTCAAAGTTGTCATAATATAGGACACTAAAACATTATCTCTCGCAATATCTTATTTAAATACACACATACATAGATATATTTGTATATGGACAAGAAATGCATTTGAGTGACTAATTCGATAATGCAATGCGATCAAAGAGGTTATTTTCTCTCAGTGTGTTGCCATTACTCTTATTTATTAGGGTGTAAATGATTTGCACAAATTGGTTTCTATACGGTGAATGTACGGATTCATTTACTTTCAAACTACCCACAGTGGAACTACTTAATTTTGTCTGCATTTAAGCCCTTGTCGCATACCTCCTTTCATAGATTAATCTCATTAAATTATTCATGGATGGATATTTGGCACATTAATAACCAACATTGCAATTAATCCGGTATTTATATAGTTATAAATAAAGTTGATGTGTTCTGTGTGTAATAAAAGAATTGAATCAAATGTAATCTTAGACTTAAAAAGTTTTATTTCAACATCGCGACATTGTATGGGGCCATTTGAGGCCCCACTTATATACAGGGTGTAACAATAGTGCGATATTCTTCCATATATACATTTGTATGCAAAATACAGCAAATATTTAAATACAAAAGTTGTTTATTTTTACGAAATTTATAACGTAAAATTATTCTACGATATACAGGATGGTTAGTTTGCCCGTAACCATCAATATCTTTACATTTTTAAATGGAACATCCTATACCTACATGATCACATTTTTGAATTGCCTAGGGAATTTTAAGGCAACTTTATACAGGATCATATTCATAGATGAAATATAATATAGATGCGTCAGATAACGTATGTGAATCATAACCATGTTTTGCGCCATCTACTGAGTACGTTCGCATTATTATGCGAAAGCGCGACGCTTAAATATACCAAAGCGTACGATGCATTTTATTTCAATTTATATTTAATGAATTAATACAAAACATAAATAACAAATATGTATATATAAGGTATATTGTATTTTTATGAACAAAGTAAATTACAAAAGGATAACATATTTGATAGAAATAAGGGCCGATTTTGTAATAAAACCTAATGCCGTATTATTATTTAAAGTCACTATTAAATACAAATTGACTTTCATAAAAAAAATAGTGTTATGCGATCATTAATTGATATATTCCTAAAGTCCTTTTTGATGTACCGTTAAACTACCATACTCATTACTTAACCGAGAATAAACCGAATGAAGGACATTATTATGAAATCGGACCGTAAGTACAAAAGAATTCTGTATACAATAGAATTTTTCTATACAATAGAAAAAAGAAACAGAAATTTAAGTTAATGATGAGTAATTATATTATTTATAAGCCATTTAGCCCCCTGCTGCAATTTGTTTATAATATGAACAAAAGTCGGAGTTGATGCTTTTACTGCTGTGGCCGGTTCGGGTCGGCGTTCACCCTATAGTCGGGTCGGCGTTCACCCTATATCGGGTCGGCGTTCACCCTATAGCGTCGACCCTTAAAACTCTGCGGCTGCACTACCCCATCCCTGGTCTCATAGTTCCAGGGTAACGGGCGTGGCGGGAGTAGACTTCGTATATAGGGGAGGATGCTTGGGCGTAGGCATGGGCATACGCTCCGGTGTCCGGCCGCTAACCGTCGGAATATACGGTGGGTAAGTGAGACACCCTACGGCGCTTACCTAGAGAACTCTGCAGCTGCACTACCCCATCCTTGGTGGCCACATTCAGGGAAACGGGCGTGGCGAGAGAATTTGGCGAAGATAGTAGGGGAGGATAAAAGTCGGTTCGCCGAGGAGTAGTCCGCCAGCTGGTTGTCTGGTTGGGGAAACCTTCGGTTTCATCCTAAAACAACTCGGTGATTCTGGGACCCTACGGTTTCACTGAAGCTGCCGCGGATACTTGATAGCCGGAGGGGCGAAAGGGTTGGCGCGGTTGGCATTTTGGGGTAGGGCTTTTGCCCGGCCGTCCCCGTAGTTCAGGCTTAATTCACGGGCGGGCTGGTTGTACCTCACGGCCAGATTCCGTTTCCCACGCTTGGCCGATAGTAGCCATCCGCAAGGAGGCCTAGGCCCCGTGGGGTTAGATGTGAGGTAGGAGTTCGCTAAAGCGTCTCCAACGGTGACCCGTCCAACGTTGACAAGAAAACTTGTCTAACATGGGTAGCACGGGGGAGAGGAGCCCACCGGTTCGCCGGGCCTCTCCGCGAGGAGTCGGTCTCGTGCGGGCAACTGGTTTCGTGCCTCTTTGTCCTGAGGAGTGTGTGCACTTTCCCTGTTTTGCCGCATACCTAACGGTCGGTCGGCAGCTGGTGCCCTTTTGGGGTCCAGCAACCACTTTCGTGCTGTGGCCGGTTTAAATACAGAGAAATTTTATGGTAAGTATTTCAGATCCGGTTCCATAAGAAGATTTTCATGGCTATAGGTAGAGACCATACATTTTCGCTACATATATTGTTATGTTATAATTTGGCAACTTCTCAGCTGGAACTTCTTCAAATATTCTCCGAAAAATGATTGTAAGTGAAACCTTTTTCATTAGTATGAAGCAATATCGTAGATGTCTACCAAAATAGGACGCCCATAGAAATAATATAAAAAATATTCAAATCATACTAAAACTACATAATATTAATAACTCAATTCAAAACTACCTTAGTCCACTGATAAAAATAGGTGAAAAGCGCACGATCGCTGAAATGTTAAAATTTTTGCCGCAACAACAAAACGCATAATGAGAATTAGGCTGAAAGCTTACTTGGAATATTTAAAACTGAATATGCAGTAGACAACAATCTATTATTAGACCCAAATTGATCATTAGTAAAATGATTTCTACAAACTTGTCGATTTTAATATACATTTTCTGGTGGCAAATTACTAATTTCATCATTACAGTACTTGATCCATTTTTAAACATATCCATATTTTTCGCTGGATTAGGAAAACAGTGTCTGCTACCATATTTTACTGCAAAACCATTTTTATAACGCAGCGTGGACCTTCCATATTAGTTAATTATTAAATTATGATAATATGCTAGAACACTAAAATAATTAACATGCAACTAAATACAAATGAAACAATAAAACCAAAGTAATTAAATATTGTGTTTGAAGAAAGAAAAGAACTCGAAATAATCAATAATATTGAACACAACGCTTAAACCAATTATACATTGACAATAATTTGACAAATGTCAATTAAATCAAAATTAAACAAATTAACATTTCAACAGCATTATTGCATTGCAGCGCCTCTCATGGGGACGTTCGCATTAAAAATATTGGTAGTAGTCATGGTAATCTAGTGAAACCGGCCTGATCATATTCAATTATTTTCATTAGTTTACAAGATATTGACATTTGTTTAAAAATTTTGACATTTTGCTCTCTTCAGAAAAATGCCATCATTTCAGTGGCGGAAAAAATGTAACAATTATGAAATTTAACAGTATAATGCGATATAGTCGTGTGTTGCACTTTGTGTATTTCGCTGCGATATTCTTTATTGTTTTATGGTTACATACATCACTAAATTATTTCTAATTTACTATACAAACTGTCCGTTGATAGTGGCTTTAGTTTACTGATATTTTGAGTGATTTTGAATAGTGTAAAAGGAGACTTTAATTAGTGTTTAACGTCCTGGGATTATCATAGATTTTGTCATCCTTTTGAGGTAAGTTGCCCCACTCAATCTCATATCGGGTACTGCAGGTGTGATACGCTGACAGCTCTGCATTTACGAGGATGGCCAGATCGTGTAACCATTGCTCCGGTAAAAATGCCGCGCGGTCACCCGGACTCCAGTGTGGCTTCTGTCAGTCATTCTTTCACTCCGAAATGTGCAGGCATTTCGTCTTCGAATCTTGAGAAGTATCGGACAGAGGGTACGTACTGAAAATGTGAAAGTTGTAGATCTTCCGCTATCGTTAACAAATCAGTTATATAAATTCTGATGACGAAGATAATGATGCGCCAGCGGCAAAAACTAGTAATGGTCTTTTACCAGGCATTTTAAATAACGTGCCATCGAAAAAAAAAACATAATTGGTGTAGGCTATGTAAATGTTTTTGATCGTTGCTTTAGCCACTACCACATAATGACATTTATTATTTGACATTTTATTATAACCAAAGTTTATAACCTCAAATTGAATGTCAAGGAATAAATGTCATTATGTGAAAGTGGCTAAAGTAACAATCCATTCACATAGCCTACTCTAATTATGATTTTTTTCGATGTGTTTATATTTTAAATAAAATAAGATCTGATATTAAAGCAATGAAAGTCAAATACGACGAATTATTGAAATCGGTTGTGTTTTGTAGCGATAAAATTTCTGAATTTGAGTGTTCCTTAAACAAATTGAATGAGAAGTCCAAATTAATTGACGAAACTGTTTCTGTTAATCGCGAATTGAATGATTGATGATTCGGAGCAATATTCACGCTTGAATAACTTAGAAGTATGTGGTATTCCTGAGCGAAAGGACGAGGATGTTGTGTCTGTTGTTACCAAGATAGCCGAACATATTAGCTGCCCTGATTCATCTGGTGATATCGGCGCAGTACATAGAGTGTCATTACTCAAATCTTCAAAAAATAAGCCGTGTAATATTATTGTAAAGCTTGCCGCAACAAAACTATTTAAGCGCAATAAAAATACTGCTTCGTATATTACTGTACCGTCGCTCTCTGATAAGATTTTCGTAAACGAACACCTCACTTTCTCTAACAAGAGTTTATTCAAGTTCACAAGGGATGTTGTGCGTGCGAAAAACTATCGGTACGTGTGGGTGAAGAACGCTGTAATATACGTCGCGAGGACCGCTCTAATTTGTGATTCGTAACGCTTCAGACATTTCAAAATTATAAACTATAATGACTTTACAATAATTTTCGGTATACTTATACATTTTTTATGGCCTTGTGTACGTTAAAAGTTTACTTTGAGAACGTGCGCGGTCTTCGCTGGAAATCACACATTTTTTGGATGGTGGAGGAGTTCTAATAGCTCGTTCATCCACACTTTGTGGCTTTCGGCGCAAAAACTGGGAGTCTCAAGCAGAAGACGTGAGGACTACTATTACGCTGCACAGTAATAAAAGGCTAAATATTTGCTGTGTATACAGGATAACAACTTGAAATACGAAAGCCTATTGATAGGAGAAGGTGGTGGGAGTTAAAAATAAATTTATCCATTTTACTATGGTCAACTTTTTACATGACAGGAATGTCAGTGGTTATGTAATAGTTATTTACGATACAAGTGTTAAAAGAGCGATTTTATTTCACGAGTAAAAGTTTGCGACACGAGCGTTAGCGAGTGTTGCAACTTCAACTAGCAGTCACCACAGATAAACAATGAAATGTTGTTTCTATATTACACCTGCAGTGGCGCTGTTATGGATCGGTATGTAGTATATTAGATCCCCATCTAAATATACTCTCTTATCTATGCTAAGCCTGTAAAAAAGATCCTCGACCGCAAAACGTTACTTACGCCTCTTGTGACACAAATAACTATACCGAACAATCAAACTATATCCTAATGGAATACATAATTAATAAAAAGTGCATATTATAAAGTGGTTTTATAATTTGCCACCCCTTTTTGTCATACAAACAGTTGACATACTAAAATGGATACATTTAATTTTATCTCTCGCTACCTTCTCTTATCAATAGGCTTTCGTAGTTCAAGTTGTTATCCTGTATATTCCACCGAGAGATGAACTGGCCCTTATATGTTTTTTGAATAGTCTGGAGCGAATTTGTGTCGATAATCCAGAGAACATGTTTTTGATTTGCGGCAATTTTAACTTATCGAACATTAGTTGGTATCCTACTGATAGGGGTAACCTTATATCGCGGAATCTCGATGCATCTGCTGCACTATTTGTCGACACACTCTCGTTCTCCGGACTTTTACAACTTATTAGTAACATTTAGGTACAGTTACTCTAACAAATATTTAGATTTAGTTCTCGCGAACGATGTTATTATAAAGGATGTTGCACATTGCGACGTAACCCTTGTTCAGGAAGACATTTACCATATAGCTTTAGAATTTTTAGTAGAGTGCGAAGTTAGGAAAGATCTTGCACCTGAAAACAATTTACGTTCGTATAATTTCAACAAAATTAATTATGATGACATAAATTCATTTTTCTCTTGTATTGACTGACATCAACAGTTGTTTGCATTGAATGTTGATGATGGCGTTGAGCGCTTTTATGAAATTGTGTATGAGGGTCTGTCCCGTTTCGCTACATATACACTTGTACGTAATAACAAGTTCCCTTTTTGGTAGAGACGTGACACAGTACGCGTAATTAAAGAAAAAATTCGTATACACAAAAAATGGAAAATGTATAATAGGTCAGATTATCTCACCTTTAAAATCTTAAGATCGCGTTCTAAAAATGTAATTCGAAATGATCATAGGAAATATCTACGCGATGTAGAAGATAATGTCATTCTGAATCCCAAATCTTACTGGTCATACTCACACGAGAATCGCAAATGTTCCTCTATTCCCAGTAACATTAAATATGGGCACGAGGAGGCCTCAGATGGACACAGTATTTGCGAACTGTTTTCCTCATATTTTTCCACGGTCTTTTCTGAGTCCAGTAATGTTGTACCTGAGCCTATCACTGAAAATGCGAATGCAAATAATATCATCAATACATGTCTCATCGATTATAACACTGTTATTTCCAAAATTAATTCATTATGTAGTAATAAAGGCTCTGGCCCTGATGGCCTTCCAGTAGTGTTTATAAAAAAATGCGCCGCTTCTCTTAGCACTCCGTTAACAATATTATTTCGTAAATCGTTGGAACGAGGCGTTTTCCCGTCGATGGAAGATGTCTCATGTAACACCGATATATAAAGGAGATATGAGAGGACTGATATGACGTTTCTAATTATCAACACATCTCCATTCTTTCGGCAATATCAAAAATGTTAGAATCTACTGTATATGACTCTGTTTTCCATTCCCTTAAGCATGTCTTAATTCCCGAAGAACACGGTTTCTTTAGATCCAGCAATGTGTTAACTAACTTAATTGATCATGTTGACTTTGTTCTCGCTTGCATGGATGATCGCGTCCAGGTTGATTGTGTGTACACCGACTTCAGCAAGGCCTTTGATAGAGTTAACGACGACATATTGGCTGGACGTTTGGCAGCTATCGGTGTGCATGGCAGTCTATTGAGGTGGTTTACCTCATGTATTAGTCAAAGATCGCAAGCGGTTGTCATTAAGGGATTCAAATCCAGATATATAAAAATACCATCAGGGTTCTCACCTTGTCCCGCTTCTTTTCTCTATATATATGTATAAATGATATCTCTTCGTGTTTCCGTAGTTGCAAATTATTGTTATACGCGGATGATTTGAAGTTTTGCCGAAGAGAAGCAAATCTTCAGGACTGCTACTTGATTCAAGATGATTTAGTACGATGTCGATTACTGTACGTCACGACAATTGCATTTAAACCTTGAAAAATGTCAACACATTACGTTTACACGGAACGTCAACAAAATCGATTTCCAATTTAAAATCGGCAGTAATATCCTGAAACGTGTCTATAGCGTTAAGGATCTTGGCATAATTCTGGACTCTAAACTGTTATTCGATAAACACATCCACTATATTACACAGATATCATATAAAATGTTAAGTTTTATCATCAGGACATGTCGTTATTTCAAAAACACATCAACATTAAAAACCTTGTATTACGCCTAGGTATTGTCATCTGAATTACGCAACACATAGGTTTGGAATCCTCAATATGGAGTTTATATTGATAGAATCGAACGTATACAAATTAAATTTATCTCTCTTGTCACGTAGAGCAGATGTTGACCTAACCACAACTAATTATACGTTCTCCTGTGATTACTTCAGAATGCATCCACTGACGGAACAACGCACACTCAATGATTTTATCTTTGCTATAAAACTTCTGCAAAATATGCTCGATTGTTCTATCATTCTGGATAAATTACAGTTTCATGTTCCTTCGCGTATAATGTCCGTGCCCAGCATATGCTTCATATACCTTTTTGTAACACCAACGCTTCTCGTAATTCACCAATAGTAAGACTTTCAACCATTTTCAATAGGTACAATGTTGGTGTATTTTTTAATACGTTCGCAGTGTGTGAGCGTCTTGCGCGTTCTCTGATTTGTCAATGCCGAGTTTCGTTATGAATGTTTGTACTTATCTTTTACATCTCTATATTTAACAGAGCTGCAGCTACTTATGTATATTCATATTTGTATTATATTACTCTATGGATAATGTTTTGGACTCTGTCTGTTTGTATCCTAAATTCTTAATAAATAAATAAATAAGTAACATAACGTTAGAAGCATCTCTTATGATGACAATAAACAGATGTAGATCTAAATACATTATACAAGTGTTCTAGAAATCAGTGTCTTTTTGAAACAATTAAAATGCGAAAATCTTCATTTTTTCAAATTGAAAGACTATATTTTTATGGGTTAGTTGAAAGCAAAAGTTAATTATCTATCAGTTTGAATAAAGCATGTATGTAGTTAAAATTAATGGTTTTAGAGATATTTCAAATTATTTCTCATTTCTGTGTGTTGTTACGTAGGTGCGCTCTTTAAAAGAAAGTTTCTCTCTCTTGTTGTTGGGGCTGTTCGGTAAACTTGCTCTTTTATGTATCCCCAAAGAAAAAAAAAACACATTTGGTCAGATCGGTTAACCTTGTTGGCCAATGCACTGGACCTCATCACGAAGTGCATTATTTAGAAAATTTCAGATATTCCTAGAGAAATAGCACGGTGCCTTATGTTGCTGCAACCACAAATTCCTTATCGTATTAAGAGGAAGGGTGTCAAGTAACCGCTTGCCTATTATTCCTCTCCATACATTCAAATCCATCAATCCAAATTGGTAATCCACGGTTATAAAATAAAGATTTCCGTGGTCATAATATAAAAAATTATGTTTATTAACGTAACCGCTTTTATGGAAAGTCGCTTTGACCGTGAATAAAATAAAATTATAAAAACCTGCTTCTTTTCGTTCTTTATTTAACATCCACCGGTAAAAGTTGAGACGACTTTCAAAATCAATCCCAGACAATTCCTGTAAATAATGTATATACCTATGTAGTAGCCATGAAATTTGTGTTAACGTAAAATCCGTGAACCCGACATATGGCTTATTCCTAATCCAATTTTTCTTGTACTAGTATAGGTATCCTCGACTGACATAAGAAGTACTGCAAATTGATTATTTTCATTTGTAACAGGTTCGGCACGTTTATATTCTACGTGTCCAGTTGCTTCAAATTGAGCCCGAAGTCTCTCAAAGACTAAAGGTTCTGGATGTCACTTTATATCAATTACGTTAATGTACCTTCATATTTTAAATTTAAATACAAATTTAAATCGCACGTATGTAGATATACAAAAATGTCAGCAACAGACAAATAGTAAAGAAAGTTCAAATTAAAAATTTTTATTTAATGTTTGGTTTCTAAACTTTCTTTTAAAGAACACGCCTACATATAGCAACATACAGAAATGAGAAATAATTTGAAATTTCTTTAAAATCATTAATTATAACCTATACACAGTGAAATTCGTTTAACACGAAACTGACGGGACCGAAATATTTTTTCATGTTAAAAGATTTTCGTATTAAAGGATATTACAGAAAGTGTATATACAGGGTGGGCCACTTAAAATGATGCATTGAAATTATGGCCAAACTAAATAAGAAATTTATCATCGGACCAGGTAAAGTTATAGAGTTCTAAGGGAAGCACATTTTGATAGAAACGTGGATTATATACCATCCATCATGACGTCATATCGAAATCAATTTGCATTTATTTAAATGGAATGTGGTATTTTTATTATAAATTTCTGAAACAGCTAATTTTTTAACATATAACTGTATAAAATATGATCGATTTAAATAAGAAATGAAATCAACAACTTTTTCAAATTGCCGCCAATATTTCAAATTTTGAAGCGCGCAAATATTATTTACCTGATGCATATTTTCGTAAAACGCAAAATTTGAATTGGGCTGTCATTATATGTCACTTAGCAACTGACAAACATTCAAAATTAATTATTCGTTTTGTATCTTTTCTGTCTAGTGTTTTATTATGTTTGACGGTGTATTATTTTTTTACTCCTATTAGTAACCGTGTCATTTTGTTACGCAAATAGTACTTGTATGAGAATTATGTATATTCAAATAGTTATTATTAAATTTCGTAGTTTACACTTCATATTTTAAATTTAGCAAGTTAACACTTTAAGATAAGCAAATGGCAGAATTATGTAGTGATTTAAGTCAAATCTGACAAATGTCATACACATTAACATGCGTTACGTAAAATTTCGGTCAACTAAGCTTGAAACTTCGAAACCGCGAAATTTAAATAATTAAATTTCATTCTTTGTTATACATGAGGATAGTGGAAATTGCAGAAAGTGCCTTTGCCGACGACGTAGTAGTGTACGCGAGGAATGAAAAGGATCTGCAAGTAAACTTGAATATATGGGAAACAGCTCTAAAAAAGAGAAATATGAGGATAAATGCAGAAAAGACTAAAGTCATGTCAATAGGGAAACACAATGAGAAAATAAAAACTTATATAGATGGAAAGGTTATAGAACAAGTAGAAACATTCAAATACCTCGGAATAACTATACATCACGAAGGTAAAGAGGAAGCAGAAATTAACAACAGACTGGAAAGTGGAATAAAATTATATTATGCAATGAACAACACCTTTATAAAAAAGAAGGAAATTTCCAAGAAAACAAAAATGACTGTGTTTAACACAATATTCAAACCTATATTGACATACGGCTGTGAAAGTTGGGTTCTAAATAACCAATCTAAGAGTAAAATACAAGCGTTGGAGATGAGGTATTTAAGAGCGGTTAAAGGGGTCACTCGGAGGGACAGAATATACAACGAGAAGATCAGAGAAGAATTAGGAGTAGAGCCGATCCTAGAAAGCATAGAGAGGCAGAAACTCAAATGGTTTGGGCATATGTCGCGGATGGAAGAAGAAAGATTGACGAAAAGAGTATGGCTGGCAAGATCAAGAAACAAACGCAAAAGAGGGAGGCCGAGAAAAACATGGGATTGTACAGTAGAAGAAAGCTTAAGAAAAAGAGGGATATCCTGGAATGAAGCACGAAGAATGGCAAGAAACAAAAAAGAATGGTCATCTTTTATTTATAAGAAATAAGGTAGTATATAAGAATTTACCTTTACACCCGTAGGGTAATTAAGGTCACTGATTATATATATATATTCTTTGTTATTACAAATACAGTTGGATAAAATATTTAATAAGTGATTGTGATGTATTAGAAATACCATCTTCTTACAATACAGTGACAGAAAACATACATGTGCTATTTAATAAAATGCAAATTGATTTCGGCGTGACGTCATCGTGAAGGTTATAAAATTTACATTGTTATTAAAATGTGCTCCTCATCGAACACTATAAGTTTACCAGGTCGGATTTTTTAATTTTTATTTAGCTTGGCCGTAATTTAATTTAATTTTAAGTGGCCCACCCTGTATATGTACATATACTCAACATCATTTCGTTTAGTACATTTTATTGGCATAGATATGTTTGCATGCCTTTAACAAAAATCAATAAACAAAAATATTAACAAGAAGTTGTTGAAATTTAATACATAATTTACAATGAAAGAAAAGACGTTCATAACTTTTTTGAAAAATAATCTGATATATTTTTTGTATTTCCCTTTTTAGATAAACAACATTGTCTCATTCGCTTTGATTTCAAACACCTTTTTATTCTCGCCCACGCGGCAGCTGTTTTTAGTATTTTGTTCATGCCAAAAAGCGATATCTTTTCGGAATCTTTGTTTCGTGTTAAGAGAAAAAAAACTGTATGCAAATACATAATACTTTTTTCGGGACCGCTTTATTGTTTCGTGTTAACCGCTATTTCTTCTTAAGCGTTTTCGTGTTAAACGGATTTTACTGTATATGCTTTATTCAAACTAATAGATAATTATTTCACTTTCAACTAACCCATAACAATATAGTGTTTCAATTTAAAAACAAATGAAGATTTTCGCATTTCAATTGTTTCAAAAAGATACTGATTTCTAAAACACTGTGTATAACGTATTTAGGTCAACATCTGTTTATTGTTATCATAAGAGATGCTTCTAACGTTATGTTAAATTTCATAATATTACATTTTTCCGTTGCTGAAATAATAGCATTTTTCTGAAGAGAGCAAAATATCAAAATTTGCAAACAAATGTCAATATCTTGTAAACTAATGGAAATAATTGAATATGATCCTGTATAAAGTTGCCTTAACATTTCTCAAGCAATTCAAAAATGTGATCATACGTATATAGGGTGTTGCATTAAAAAATGAAAAGATATTGATGGTTTCGGGCAAAATAAACACCCTGTATATCGTAGAATACTTTTACGTTATAAATTTCGTAAAACTAAACAACTTTTGTATTTAAATATTTGCTGTATTTTGCATAAAAATCGAGATATGGAAGAATATCGCACTATTGTTACATCCTGTATATGTATGTACAGGGTAGGGCACCACATTCGCCTCGGTTGATATACAAAAAGCAGTAACACATATTTAAAATCTTTTTATTGGAGCATATGTAGGTCCATTGGAAGCACCTTCTAAAATTATTTTAAAATATACCGTGGATTCCAAGAGAAAGTTACACATTAGTTATCAAAATTTAAATGGAACACCATGTATATTATTGCATATTTCGATGCCGCAGCTAAATAAAGGCAAGTTACTAGGATATTATTTATACCTAGGTTTAGCAGTTTCTGAGATGTTATTAACAATTTTTGAAAATGTAGATCAATACTTAAAATGAATACCTGGCGTACGTATTTAAGTTAGGTTGCGTGAAGTTATCCACACTTTTCCAGCCACACTTCTATCGTAACGAAAGTTGGAATGAAGTAGTAATTCCAATATAACATATACGATGGTGGTTTTCTTATAAATTTTACAATACATGTTCTACAATCCACAATATATTAACCGAATTCTCTCTGGTGGAAGCTATTTGATATATCTAACAAGAAAATTTAATTGGCTCGTCGTTTGTGGCCTTCAGAATAAAGAAAAATCGAAAAACCGCGGATGGGATAATTAAAACGTCGTGATTCTCTTATTAATTCGAGTGCCTCGACACCGACCATAGGTCATATTTTGGCATGATGGTCTCGTACCATACCAACCATCAAATTCATTTGGCTGGCCGTTTACGACCTTCAAAAGTAATAAAAATCGAAAAACCGTGGCTGGGATAATTAAAACGTTGTGATACACTTTTATTAATTCGAGTGCCTCGACACCAACTATAGGTCATATTTTGGCATGCTGGTCTCGTACCATACCAACCATCGAATTCATTTGGCTGGCCGTTTACGACCTTCAAACGTAATAAAAATCGAAAAACCGTGGCTGGGATAATTAAAACGTCGTGATGCTCTTATTAATTCGAGTGCTTCGACGCCGACCATAGGACATATTTTGGCATCATGGTCTCGTACCATACCAACCATCAAATTCATTTGGCTGGCCGTCTACGACCTTCAAAAGTAATAAAAATCGAAAAACCGTGGATGGGATAATTAAAACGTCGTGATGCTCTTATTAATTCGAGTGCCGCGACACCGACCATAGGTCATATTTTGACATCATGGTCTCGTACCATACCAACCATCGAATTCATTTGGCTGGCCGTTTACGACCTTCAAAAGTAATAAAAATCGAAAAACCATGAATGGGATTATTTAAACGTCGTGATGCACTTATTAATTCGAGTGCCTCGACACCGACCATAGGTCGTATTTTGGCATGATGGTCTCGTACCATACCAACCATCAAATTCATTTGGCTGGCCGTTTACGACCTTCAAAAGTAATAAAAATCGAAAAACCGTGACTGGGATAATTAAAACGTCGTGATGCTCGTATTAATTCGAGTGCCTCGACACCGACCATAGGTCATATTTTGGCATGGTGGTCTTGTACCATACCAACCATCGAATTCATTTGGCTGGCCGTTTACGACCTTCAAAAGTAATAAAAATCGAAGAAACCGTGGCTGGGATAATTAAAACGTTGTGATGCTCTTATTAATTCGAGTGCCTCGACATCGACCATAGGTCATATTTTGGCATCATGGTCTCGTACCATACCAACCATCAAATTCATTTGGCTGGCCGTCTACGACCTTCAAAAGTAATAAAAATCGAAAAACCGTGGATGGGATAATTAAAACGTCGTGATGCTTTTATTAATTCGAGTGCCTCGACACCGACCATAGGTCATATTTTGGCATGCTGGTCTCGTACCATACCAACCATCGAATTCATTTGGCTGGCCGTTTACGACCTTCAAACGTAATAAAAATCGAAAAACCGTGGCTGGGATAATTAAAACGTCGTGATGCTCTTATTAATTCGAGTGCCTCGATACCGACCATAGGTCATATTTTGGCATCATGGTCTCGTACCATACCAACCATCAAATTCATTTGGCTGGCCGTCTACGACCTTCAAAAGTAATAAAAATCGAAAAACCGTGGATGGGATAATTAAAACGTCGTGATGCTCTTATTAATTCGAGTGCCGCGACACCGACCATAGGTCATATTTTGACATCATGGTCTCGTACCATACCAACCATCGAATTCATTTGGCTGGCCGTTTACGACCTTCAAAAGTAATAAAAATCGAAAAACCATGAATGGGATTATTTAAACGTCGTGATGCACTTATTAATTCGAGTGCCTCGACACCGACCATAGGTCGTATTTTGGCATGATGGTCTCGTACCATACCAACCATCAAATTCATTTGGCTGGCCGTTTACGACCTTCAAAAGTAATAAAAATCGAAAAACCGTGACTGGGATAATTAAAACGTCGTGATGCTCGTATTAATTCGAGTGCCTCGACACCGACCATAGGTCATATTTTGGCATGGTGGTCTTGTACCATACCAACCATCGAATTCATTTGGCTGGCCGTTTACGACCTTCAAAAGTAATAAAAATCGAAGAAACCGTGGCTGGGATAATTAAAACGTTGTGATGCTCTTATTAATTCGAGTGCCTCGACATCGACCATAGGTCATATTTTGGCATCATGGTCTCGTACCATACCAACCATCAAATTCATTTGGCTGGCCGTCTACGACCTTCAAAAGTAATAAAAATCGAAAAACCGTGGATGGGATAATTAAAACGTCGTGATGCTTTTATTAATTCGAGTGCCTCGACACCGACCATAGGTCATATTTTGGCATGCTGGTCTCGTACCATACCAACCATCGAATTCATTTGGCTGGCCGTTTACGACCTTCAAAAGTAATAAAAATCGAAAAACCGTGGCTGGGATAATTAAAACGTCATGTTGCTCTTATTAATTCGAGTGCCTCGATACCGACCATAGGTCATATTTTGGCGCGATCATGATGCCAAAATATGACCTATGGTCGGTGTCGAGGCACTCGAATAAATAAGAGCATCACGACGTTTTAATAATCCCATCCACGGTTTTTCGATTTTTATTACTTTTGAAGGTCGTAAACGGCCAGCCAAATGAATTCGATGGTTGGTATGGTACAAGACCATCATGCCAAAATATGTCCTATGGTCGGTGTCGAGGCACTCGAATTAATAAGAGCAACACGACGTTTTAATTATCCCAGCCACGGTTTTTCGATTTTTATTACTTTTGAAGGCCGTAAACGGCCAGCCAAATGAATTCGATGGTTGGTATGGTACAAGACCATCATGCCAAAATATGACCTATGGTCGGTGTCGAGGCACTCGAATTAATAAGAGCAACACGACGTTTTAATTATCCCAGCCACGGTTTTTCGATTTTTATTACTTTTGAAGGTCGTAAACGGCCAGCCAAATGAATTCGATGGTTGGTATGGTACAAGACCATCATGCCAAAATATGTCCTATGGTCGGTGTCGAGGCACTCGAATTAATAAGAGCAACACGACGTTTTAATTATCCCAGCCACGGTTTTTCGATTTTTATTACTTTTGAAGGCCGTAAACGGCCAGCCAAATGAATTCGATGGTTGGTATGGTACAAGACCATCATGCCAAAATATGACCTATGGTCGGTGTCGAGGCACTCGAATTAATAAGAGCAACACGACGTTTTAATTATCCCAGCCACGGTTTTTCGATTTTTATTACTTTTGAAGGTCGTAAACGGCCAGCCAAATGAATTTGGTGGTTGGTATGGTACGAGACCATCATGCCAAAATATGACCTATGGTTGGTGTCGACGCACTCGAATTAATAAGAGCATCACGACGTTTTAATTATCCCAGCCACGGTTTTTCGATTTTTATTACTTTTGAAGGTCATAAACGGCCAGCCAAATGAATTCGATGGTTGGTATGGTACGAGACCATGATGCCAAAATATGAGCTATGGTCGGTGTCGAGGCACTCGAATTAATAAGAGTATCATGACGTTTTAAATATCCCATCCACGGTTTTTCGATTTTTATTACCTTTGAAGGTCGTAGACGGCCAGCCAAATGAATTTGATGGTTGGAATGGTACGAGACTATGATGCCAAAATATGACCTATGGTCGGTGTCGAGGCACTCGAATTAATAAGAGCATCACGACGTTTTAATTATCCCATCCACAGTTTTTCGATTTTTATTACTTTTGAAGGTCATAAACGGCCAGCCAAATGAATTCGATGGTTGGTATGGTACGATACCATGATGCCAAAATATGACCTATGGTCGGTGTCGAGGCACTCGAATTAATAAAAGTATCACGACGTTTTAATTATCCCATCCACGGTTTTTCGATTTTTATTACCTTTGAAGGTCGTAGACGGCCAGCCAAATGAATTTGATGGTTGGAATGGTACGAGACCATGATGCCAAAATATGAGCTATGGTCGGTGTCGAGGCACTCGAATTAATAAGAGCATCACGACGTTTTAATTATCCCAGCCACGGTTTTTCGATTTTTATTACTTTTGAAGGTCGTAAACGGCCAGCCAAATGAATTTGATGGATGGTATGGTACGAGACCATCATGCCAAAATACGACCTATGGTCGGTGTCGAGGCACTCGAATTAATAGGAGCATCACAACGTTTTAATTATCCCAGCCACGGTTTCTTCGATTTTTATTACTTTTGAAGGTCCGTAAACGGCCAGCCAAATGAATTCGATGGTTGGTATGGTACAAGACCATCATGCCAAAATATGACCTATGGTCGGTGTCGAGGCGCTCGAATTAATAAGAGCATCACGACGTTTTAATTATCCCAGCCACGGTTTTTCGATTTTTATTACTTTTGAAGGTCGTAAACGGCCAGCCAAATGAATTCGATGGTTGGTATGGTACAAGACCATCATGCCAAAATATGACCTATGGTAGGTGTCGAGGCACTCGAGTTAATAAGAGCAACACGACGTTTTAATTATCCCAGCCACGGTTTTTCGATTTTTATTACTTTTGAAGGTCGTAAACGGCCAGCCAAATGAATTTGATGGTTGATATGGTACGAGACCATCGTCCCAAAATATGACCTATGGTCGGTGTCGAGGCACTCGAATTAATAAGAGCATCACGACGTTTTAATTATCCCAGCCACGGTTTTTCGATTTTTATCACTTTTGAAGGTCGTAAACGGCCAGCCAAATGAATTTGATGGTTGGTATGGTACGAGACCATCATGCCAAAATATGACCTATGGTCGGTGTCGAGGCACTCGAATTAATAAGAGAATCACGACGTTTTAATTATCCCATCCGCGGTTTTTCGATTTTTCTTTATTCTGAAGGCCACAAACGACGAGCCAATTAAATTTCCTTGTTAGATATATCAAATGGCTTCCGCCAGAGAGAATTCGGTTAATATATTGTGGATTGTAGAACATGTATTGTAAAATTTATAAGAAAACCACCATCGTATATGTTATATTGGAATTACTACTTCATTCCAACTTTCGTTACGATAGAAGTGTGGCTGGAAAAGTGTGGATAACTTCACGCTACCTTTAAGTTACGTGTTTCAAGTTGTATTATTTCATTAGCACAACCATTACATCCACTACTAAAATAAAGATGCTTTCTAAAAATTATACAGGTTGGTTAAAATCTTACCTCTAACTGTTGGTACTATTAATGCTCAATAACTTGCTTATTTTAAATAGAACATCTGTATCTAACATCGTCATTCGAATTTACTTTTATTTCTCTTTTAAATGTTATTAAAGTGCCCAAATGGCTATCTCTTATAGTTTCTTTGTAAAAGTCAATTTAGTGTTTTAAATGGCCATTATGTACTAAAAATTTGGTTAAATAAAGGTAACTTTGACATGATGACAATAATTTCAGATTGTATCTATTAATTTTGTCTAATTTATTCTCGAAATGTAGGCAGTGATGCATTGGACTTTGTTTCGTATTTATTGGAAACAGAATTAACCGATACATGTCTTATTACGTACAAATTTTCATCATAAATTTAATACAAAAGAAAACAAAGAAAAAAACTAAAACTAATGAGAGAACATTCAATTTCCAGTTTATTTGTCTAAACTAATAAGTAATAAGACGCTGTCGCTAAAGGTATATCTATCTATCTGTTCAGTTAGGGTTGGACACCAAACTGTCCAGGCACTTGAGCTAGATGCTCTTTGTACCATCCCTATTGCAACCCTCATTTCCAGTTGAGAAGTTTACTGCCCTCTATAAAGTCCAGTAGCTTGCCCACTGGAAACTTGAGTACTCTCGAAGACTCCAGTAGATCTTTTCCGAAATGTTTCTGCCTGAGTACCTTCAATTCCTTACATGTGTAGATTACATGTAAACTTGTTTCCTCCTGTAACTCGCATCTCCTGCACCAGGGTTCACTCACCACACCCGTGTTGCATAGATACTTCCTTAAGGGACAGTGTCCAGTTATCAACCCAATAATGGTCTTAACTTGGTTTTTGTTGCGTCTAATTAGGCTTTCACAGAACTTAACGTCCCCGTCCCCTATTAGCGCTTTAGTATGGAGTTGACCTTCAGTCGACCTCCATTTCCTTACTCTTTCTTTATCTAACCAAGACCAAATCGCCCTTCTAGTAGAATCCCTAGTAATTTTAGGTGTCGTACTGTCTGTTGGCATTTGCAGCAAAGGCCCGTCCAGTACCGTACCCGTAGTATCAGTGTAGCTTCCGCCTTTACGTAAAGCTCGAGCGGAGGTAGGCCCACAATGGTCTCCAAGGATGCGGTTCCTGTGCTGTTAGTTGCTCCGGTGATTCCCAGCAGCGCCTGTCGCTGGACAGCAGTTAGCAGTCCCACTGCCGAGGTTACTTCTGTCCTTCTCCACCAGACTATGCCTTCGTAGGTTATCGACGGCCTCACAACTACAGTGTATAGCCAATGAATGACCTTCGGTTTCAATTCCCAGGTTTTACCAACAACTCTTCTGTAGCGCCAGAATAGTTGCGTAGCCCTGTTCGTTATGCTGACTAAGTGATTTCTCCAGTTCAGTTTAGCATCAATCGTAACGCCCAGATATTTTATTTCCTTGGTTAATTGTAACTTTTGCTCAAACAGTTTAATGCCGCCCAGGTCATCGCGTTTACTCATATTGGTGAAGGCAACCAACTTTGTTTTCTGTAGATTAACTGAGAGTCCTTGTCTAAGGCACCACTCTTCCACAATTCGCAGTGCATAGCGCATGATGCCTGCCACAACGCCTGGGAATTTCCCCTTGATTACTATGTCATCAGCGAAACCCTGCGTCCATATCCCTCTGTCATTTAATGACCTGATAAGGTCATCCACGATCAAACTCCACAACAGAGGTGACAGTACTCCCCCTTGAGGGCACCCCCTAGTGATCCTCATAGCGATGCGTTTATCTAGCATTTGGGCATAGACTACTCTGCTTTTCAGCATGCAATCCACCCATCTTCTGGTCGTGTGGTTACAGCTCCGGTCCATTAAGGTTGCCGTATAGCTGTGTTTAAAGAATTTTATAAACTATGGCTGTAATTTAAGATTTTGTGAAAAATGATTTATATAAAATGTGTATATAAGTTTACTCTGTAGGTCCCGACGTAAAGCTTTTTTTTTAATTTCGTATTAATAAATAAAATAAATCACAAAAAAAATTAATTTTGAAAAATCGGATACGTCCGCGCCTGCAGAATTTTATTCTAATCAATAATCTCTAATACATTTTTCTTCTATTTTCAATAATAAAGAAATAATCCATTAAAAATTGAAATTTTTTATCAAATATAAAAATCACCTGCATTTGTTTATTTTATTATTAGACGCTGCTATAGGATAGCGAATCGGGAACATACGATTGAAAAAAAAAAGTTGAGTGGGATGAAGATACGCCACTCCCCCAAGCTCTACTCCCGTCACCCGCAGCGAAGACATTAAAATTCGCACTGAGGTATACGGCAACCTTAAGGATCGGTTTATCGAGGGTGTTGATGTGTTACCAAATGCATCCTCTATGCCCATTGCAGGGGATGTAGAGGGGATTTAGCAAGTGCTCCCTCTTTAATGTTAAGATGTATAATTTTTTCCATAGTCTTGAACATAAAGAGTGTAAGACAAATTGGTCTAAATTATTTTGGATGGGTATATGTGTCCTTCCCAGGTTTCGAAATAAACGCAACCCTAATGTCTTTCCAAGCCTTTGGGATATATCCCAAGGCGTGGCTAGCCCTAAATATATCCAATAGGGGCCTCATAATGTCTCCAATTGCCTCTTCTAGCAGTCTTGCAAACACTCCATCTAGTCCCGGAGATTTGTATAGTTCAAACGATTCTACTGCCCATTGTACAAGATGAGACTTAAAGATAGCGTGTGATAGTTTCCAATCATCTCTAGTCACCCTCCTTGTGGAAACTGCTTGATCGGTTTTACCAAGATCCATCCTTACCGCGCCAGGAAAGTACACGCTGAGAAGAAGCTCAAGAGTCTCCTCTGCAGTCGATGTGAACCTTCCGTCCGACATCTTAATGAACCTCATTATTAGTAGTTATTAGTATTAGAGGCATCCTATTAAGTCTGACCGTGTCAGGGACACCTTCAATGTCCTCACAGAACCCTCTCCAGGCCCTCTTCTTTACTTCTTTGATTGTTTTATTATAGGTTTTTAGTTTGGCCTTATAGGCTCCCCAAAGGTATATATTTAAGAATATAGTTTCCAAAATCTAGTACCTCTTCTTCTACTAACTTTTCTAGATACTATTGTGATCTAAACATCTATTAGAACAAAATACCATATATATATAATGCCAATCACATGAACCTTTAGAGCTCTTTCACACTGGCGATTTAGCAGTGCGAGTTAGCATCGCGATTTAGTCGTTTTCTATGCGGTTCTATGCACAGTCAGCCGCGCAGCTGAATCGCTAGTGTGTATAGGAATAGGGAATACATCGGCAAAATCCGTGACCGATTGTCGCGCTGCTATAAATCGCCAATGTGAAAGAGCTCTTAAGAGCTCTTTCACATTGGCGATTTAGCAGTGCGAGTTAGCATCGCGATTTAGTCGCTTTCTATGCGGTTGTGCTGCTGAGTCGCGCTGCTAAGTCGGTGCTCGAAAGAAACATATGCGACTGGTCGCTGAGCAATATGGATTCCGATGAAGAAGTACAAGTACTTGCTCTTGCTTTATTAATTAAAAGAAAATATAGACCTCAAAGACGTTATTGAAAGTATTGCAAGTATTGCAGTATTCATCCATTACTGGCCATTATTTTACATTATATAAGGAATTAAGAGAAATCGGGGCAAAAAAAATCTCCCGACCAACTCGTGACTGGGTCGCTTTGTGTGAAGGAGTAGCTGCGACTAAATCACGCGATTAAAAGCTCTTTCACATTGGCGATTTAGCAGTGCGAGTTAGAATCGCGATTTGGTCGCTTTCTATGCGGTTCTATGCACAGTCAGCCGCGCTGCTGAATCGCTAGTGTGCATAGGAATAGGGAATACATCGGTAAAATCCGTGAGCGATTGTCGCGCTGTTAACTCGCGCTGCTAGACCTCTTTCACATTGGCGATTTATAGCAGCGCGACTTAGCAGCGCGACAATCGCTCACGGATTTTGCCGATGTATTCCCTATTCCTATACACACTAGCGATTCAGCAGCGCGGCTGACTGTGCATAGAACCGCATAGAAAGCGACTAAATCGCGATGCTAACTCGCACTGCTAAATCGCCAGTGTGAAAGAGCTCTAACACTGTTGGAAAAAAAGTGACGAGCACACCCTGTATAATCTAAACACGTAAAGATACATGCGTAATCTTAGCGGTGCATAGAGGTTTCCCTAGACGAGGTGAAGCAACGAGCTTAAAATTTTTTTATAACTGCATTTTTTACTGAGAAGTTCCGGCAAATGCAATATTCCGTCGGCATGGAAGCCGAAGCGGGCGGGAGAAATTGGCCGTTCTTACTGTAGTGCGAAGGGGTAGTAGGTAGTCGGTGGTATCAGGTAGTATACAACAATAAACTGTAAATTTTTAACGTACAATTAGTACGTTTAGTCGTAATTGTACAAAATAATTATATTTCAGTCTTGTTATAAATGCAAGAGAAAAGTAAATGTAAACAATTGCATTGACCACGTATGCTTTCTTGGAGTGGAACAATGTGCTCATGGAGAATACTAATGTTCTACATCCATGTATGTAGATTTTTCAGTTTATTTTAAAATACATATTTCTATCAGTATATGCTTTTATTACATATGTATTTTGTAGTGAATGATTTTGCAAACTGAAGTGAATTCACTAATCAAAGTGAAAGTATACATGAAAACAGTAGTGGAAGTGTTTCTGGTTTAGATAATGCAGGTTTTATATTAATATGTTTTATATATATATTTTTTTTTTTTTGTCGGTGGAAATCCTTGATGGACATCATCTGCTTAGGTCTATCGCAGCATGATAGTGTGGGACTCCCAGTCGGTGTGTGCAAGACTGATCTACCCACTAAAACCACCCTAGGGATCTCCAAGCTAATTCCATGGAACCATCTTTCCAGATATCTGCATCATGAAACAGCCGAGTAGTACTCTCTCACGCTACATGCTCTTTTGGAAGATTCGCTCTTCTTCTTCCTTCGTCTTCATAATCGTTCTGATCATTTCCTGTAGAATGTCCCAATGCCTCTTACTATTGGTCATCGTGTTCACCAGATTTAATTCCGTTACTACCTTCCCTAGCTTTCGATTGGCTGTCTGTCGTGCTTCTTGCCACCTCTTACATGCAAATATAGTGTGCCCTACGGTGTCGTTATCCCCGCAGTACGCGCATTCGTCTTTCGCTACCTTACCAATCCTCTTTGCATACGCTCTAAAAACTCCATGGCCCGTCAAGACCTGGGTCAAATAATAATCCACGTTCCTATGCTGACATTTGAGCCAGGGTTCTAGTTTTGGGATTAATTGTTTGGTCCATTGTCCACTACTTGTATTGTTTTGCCACCTGTCCTGCCATGTGTCTATTGTTTGGGCCTTCAGTTCCGTTACTGGTACCTCCCCTTCTGGGCATACATGTGCTTTCGTTCCAGCGCCAAAAGGTCTATAGGCGCTATACCGGTAATGACTTGGAGGCCGGTTGTAGGAGCGGTCCTATAAGCCGCTGCAACTCTGATTAGTATCTGCCGTTGTGTTTTTTGCAGAAGTAACAGATTTCGCTTACATCTCAGGGCACTTTCCCAAACCGGTGCCCCATAGAGCAATATGGAATGCACCATAGCCGCCAATACAACTCTCTTAGAACTTGTCGGTCCTCCCACGTTAGGCATTAGCCTTATTATTTTTGCCATTTTATCTTCTGCCTTTTTGCTGACTCTTTTCAAATGCTCCCTGTAGCTTCCCGTCGTATCAAAAAAGACCCCCAAGTACTTTATGTGGGTTTTAGGTACCACTTTTACATTATCGATCTTAAACACTAGCCCTTCTCTCTTTCTTTTCTTAGTTATTAGGAGTGCTTCAGTTTTCTCCGGCGCCAGTTTCAGCTCGTTTTGCCTCATACAGTTATCAATTTGTCTAAGGTTGTTGTTTGTAATCCTTATTAAGTCGGCCTTAGTATCCGCCGTCACTACAAGTGCCAGATCGTCGGCAAAAGCAATTGTTTTCGCCCGCCCTCTAGTCTAATCTCCAACACGTCATTATATAGGACGTTCCATAATGTCGGCCCTAAAACAGAGCCCTGTGGTACACCAGCCCGCACGTCCATTGTTTCGTTTTTGCTTACTTGGATGCGCCTGTCGTCCAGGTAGTCCGCCACCAGGTTGATCAGGTACGTAGATATTTTCCTTTTTTGTAACTTTCCCAAAATCAGATTCCAGCTGGCCGTATTGAAGGCGTTTTGGACGTCCAATGTCACCAAGACATTCCACTTATGTCCATTTTTCACGGTTATATTTTGGATTAACTCAAGGGCCTGCACTGTGGACCGTCCTTTTCTAAACCCATATTGGTGTCTAGCCAAACCTCCTTTGCTTTCTATTTCTTCCTCCAGTCTTTGTCTTATCATAGATTCATACACCTTGCTCAATGTGTTTAGAAGACAGATTGGCCTGTATGACTTCGGTTGTCCCAGCTTGCTCTCTTTGGGTATTAGTATCACTTTGGCGAGTTTCCATTCGCTTGGGAACTTCTGTACTTGGAGCAATGTGTTCAGTACCTCCAATAGCCACGCTCCTTTTATTTTTTCAATTTCCTTAATCGCTTCCATAGGGATACCATCCAGCCCTGGAGCTTTGCCAATTTTCATTTTATTTATGACTTCCTTTAATTCCCTAGCTGTGAACGACGGGACTGTATTAACTTTGATTTTATAGTTTTCTGTTAGGCTTATTGGATTTGGGAACAGTTTTCTCACCTCTTTCTTCCTATCTTCATTCGATATGGTACCGGGTGTAAAATTCGTCAATCCCTTCACTACTATTTTATACCCATCTCCCCAAATGTCTCTGTTTAGATCGTTACACAGTCTTTTCCAATGCTCTTTCTTTGAAATCCTAATTAATTTACGCAGTTCTCTTTTGGTGTCCCCATATCGCATATGAGCTCGTCGTTTCTCTTCCTCGCCTCCCTCTTTGCGGTTAGTTCTAGCATACCCCCGTCTAGCAGCCGTACATTGGGATCTCATTTTACTAATTTCTTCGTTCCACCAATAGGGAGCACTTCTTGATCCTTTCGAGCAACCGCGAGTGCTATTTTTATATGCCTCTTTTATAATTTCAGTGCATTTACTGTGAGAGCTCCTTTCCCCTTTTGTCATATTGGCAAGTCTGATGTTTACATTGGCCTCAAAGGACTTCCAGTCAGTTATTCTTTCCATCCTCCTTTTTGGTGCCTTATCGCCTGTTATTTCGAAGAAGATGTAGCGATGCTCTGTCAAAGTCTCCTCATCGGACACTCTCCAGTTTGTGACATGGGATGCCATTTTTTGCGTAGACAACGTGACATCTATAAATGACTTCGTTTCTCCTCTAACGAACGTTGGCCTCCCTCCTGTGTTATGACAAATCAATTCCAGTTCCGCAATCCACTCTGCCCAAAGATCTCCTTTTTTGTCCCTGATAGGTGATTCCCACAGATGGGATTTTGCATTTATATCCCCCGCTAGCACGGCTTCCTTTTTACTAGATTTCATATGATTTACTATCTCATTTACCTTTTCTGTGTACTCATCCATATCTATATTGGGCGATAAATAACAACAGTAAAGTACCCATTTTTGAAAGTTAATACTTATGTATCCTTTTCCCACATTTGTTCCTGTTACAGTAAGTGTTTTGTTAATAAGCAGCACTGCAACATCCCCCCTTTCATCCTTGATCCATTGGCTGGTCTTCACTATTGTTTTGTTTGGCTCACAGACTATAAGTAGGTCTACTCCTTTTTGTTTGGTCGTAGCATATGCCAGGTCATGTGCTGCCCGCCCTCTCCCCAAGTTAGTCTGAAGTATTTTAAGACCCATGGAGATTTGCGTCGGTACCCCGGGTCCTACTTCTTGCTGCAGGTCCTATCCTCTGTTTCCTTAGCTCTTCCACTAGTTTTTTGAAATGGGGACACTTGAATTGGTCAGCCCTGTGCCCGCTGATATTACATTTAATACATCGGTCCCTATTGGTGCATTCTTTACCTTTGTGGCCCGTTTCCCCGCATTTGATGCAATCATTTCTACGATCGACTTGTGCTCCACAGCTTCTAGTCTTGTGGCCGTATTCAAGACATTTGAAGCATCTGTCTATATCCATCCTTTCCCTGACTCCACATTCCGTCCAGCCTATTCTTATTTTCCGACTTTTAATTAGGGGCACTGCTTGTTCTCGAGGAACCTCCGCGATTACGGTTTGATCTCCAAACTTGTCCTTCTTTAAGGCCCTGATCTCTATGTCCTTCTCGTTTACTTTTAATTCAGTTGCAACGGCTTGCTTAATTTCCTGCTCCTTGGTGGACGGGTCTATGCCTAGTATGAATATAGTGGTAGTACCCAATCTCCTGGACGTCACCTGGACATCTTCAATCTTACGTTGTATCTCCTTGTGCAGTTTAGTAGCCATTTCCGCACTTCCCTCTATCATCACTCGTAGATCCCCTTTTCCTGTTTTTTGCAATTTTCTAACTTTGACACCAATCTGGTCTATGTCTACCTTCTCTTTTAGTGTCTTGACTATATCCACAAAGGATTTACCCTCACCTTTGACAGTGACTACGCTCTCCTCCTTCTTTTTGCGCTTTAGAGGCTCTGATCTTTGGCCCTGTGCAATTATCTTTATTTTAATCTTCACTTTTGAAAATACGAATTCGCAAATTTTTCGTACATACGAAAACTTCAACCCTTCGCATATTACCAGGTCGATGTTTGCAGCTGGGTGCATAGCAATATTTTCTTTTAAGTGTACAATGTTATCATATACCATCTTCATATCATTTACACCCGCCAGATCGATCTTCAGAGGCAGGAGATGTACAGCGCTACTTTTTTCTTCATATGTATTTGTTTTGGTCCTTACTTTAGACGTTTGAATCAAAAAATCTGGCTGTCCCTCGTTGGCCACTATCACTTCTGCCAAGCCTTCGTACTTAAGCATTAGCTTTTCTATTAGAGCATTGTTTTCCACTTTACTTGAATCAAATAAGATTGCATAGTCCCCATGATGTCCGAATTTTGTCGTAACTCCCTCTGTTTCGGTGATCTTATAAATATCCTGTGGCCATTTCTCGTCTAATATCGCCGCCAATTTGTCAAAGGTATCGTTCCCCTCTATAGCTGCCTTGATTTTATTCAAAGTTCTATGCTTTTTTTCTTCCAGCTCTTTGTTGATGTCTTCTAAGTCTACTTGTACCGACACCGATCGCATTTCCCTGAGCTCCGCTACTCGTTTAGGTGGCCGAGAGATACCCCCTCCTTCATCAAATTTTTTCCATTCTTTGCTGACATCGGTTGTATGTCGCTTTAACTTTTTGACACCGTTCTTTATCTCTGTCTTCGTTTTGGAGCTGGCCTCTGTTATTTCTACCAGTTCATTGACTGTTTTAACCAGCCTGTCGAACTGTTTTCGCAGTTCTTGCAGCTGGTCCCCTTCATCTTCTTCTCTCAATCGTTTTCCTGGCTTTCCTCCAGCATCCTGTATCCCATCCTTTGGAAATGTGTTTGCTCTTGGTCTGGATGTCATCTCTCGTTCAGTTGCCATTTTGACCTCTGTCGTTTTCTCTTGGGTGCTCATTCCTTGCAGAGCTGATGGTATTGGACCACCTAGGTCACCAGCCTCCAATGTTTTGTCTGGTCCTTTCGGCGGCGTCCTTGATAGCGATGTGCGCCTAATGCTGGGATCCGATACAACTTCCCAGTTATATCTCATTTTAAGTTCTCCGCCCTGTCGTTCATCAGTCGATACGTTCATTTTTGTAACCTTTCCGCTGTCACTATTGTCTTCACTAGTCTGTGTTACTAAACTTGCCGTATTCGTTGCCTGTTCGTCACCATAAGTTCTATTATCCTCCTGTTTTTTTGTCATTTGATTCATATTTTCCATAACTGTTCCCACGATTAGCTAGGGACTTAAAACGTCACTCGACGGCAGAGCCCCGCATTCACCGCGAGAAGGCTAGTTAAATCGGTAGGTCGCCCGGTCTCCGAAGTTCAGCACGCTCACGGCTGGGTTTATCCCCCAGCCTTTCAGTCCTCGGCGCGTGTTGTGCCACCTTGACGTAGGGTTGTGGGTTAACTGTGTCCACGGGCCGGCCGGTTAAGGCAAGCCCCCTGGGGATCTAGGCATTCTGCCTTCCCCTAAGGCTAGGGTCGGAAGGGGACGCCTCTCTGTGTTCCCCATTTCAGCGTAGATACACTGTCCCTACCGATGGCTACTTCAGAATCCAGGATCCTGCCGATGAGGGGTCGCCACATCCCCGACGGTTTTGTTTGAGCCATCCTTTGCTTCACTCACCCCGCCCCGTCCCGTCAGGCTCGAGGAGAGGGAGCTACTGTGCCCCGCCACCAGCGTCAAGGTCCCATGGCTCCCTGGCGGAATAATAATAAATATATTACTATATTTAGTAAATGTAATTTATTGCTTATGTATATAACTAAAGATAATAATTTTCCTCGAGAGAAGCGATTAAACATAGAAATGAAACTTTTGCAATGTTTAAAAGAAAAGCAGGAAAGCAATAAATTGTTTAAATGTTAATTAAATTTAATTATTTCGTCCACACAAGTGGTTAATTATTAGTAGTTTATATTATATGTAACTCAACTTATGTTTGATTATATTTCTATACCAAATTAGACTTTAGTTTATTATCACCAGAGAGCGGACTTACGCCGATCGTTTTCGTTCCCGCAGTAGTGGGAGATGCGTCGATAGAGTAGCACATTCATAGCGTACATAAAAGTCACGCGGCATTGCTATCAATACCAACTTGTTCTACTGGAGCGTATATAAAACTCAATATTCCAGTAGCGCAGAGAACTGATTCAGTGCGATTGATGAGCATAATAAATACATACACGTGATGCGTATTTGTTTCCGCCTACTATCGCTAGCGAACGACACTGTCTAAGCGTCTGATTATATCGAAAACGGCCGGCGTAAGTCCGCTATCTGATTATCACAAGTGTTAAGTTCTAAGCAAGTACAATATCTCTGACATGTTACATGCACACCTTCTGTCGTAGTAATTAATAAACAACAAAAGTAATTTGAATACGTTGCATATTGAGCTTTTAATGAATTCGCAATTGCCAATAAAACAGATTTTTCTATATTTAGTAAATTGTTAGTAGGGTCACAACATAATAAATGTGCAATATTCAAAATTACTCACGTCAGCGCGTGCGTAAGCATTTCACCGCAACTTTTTACAGCGGTGTGGACTCTTGACAAGTTTGTTGCGCGGTATTTTTTTACACCGCGCCACAGCTCACAGCAACGACGTGCCTGTCAGAACCCGCGTTATTATGTCTCCATCACGGAGCACCACTAAACTGATCAAATATAAGGTTTGTTCGTTGCACCTACACTAACTACAATATTGTACAACAAGAACACATTTTATATTACAATTCTTGCCCTATTGTAGTTAGTGTAGGTGTAGTGTAGTGTTACTTAATTTGTAACCTATTTACCTGTACCTGTTGGTACGGATACATACGTAGGTTTTGTCACTCAGCATAAAACTGGTCTATGGTACACCAGCAATGACACAAATGCTCGACCAGCAGTTTCGCTACAATAGGAAAACAATGATCGTGTTCAGGCAGCACATGGGTAAGTCACCGTAAGTAATTATGAGTGAAGTACCGCACTGAATATCTATATGCTACGAACAATACCAAACTTACAGTGCGTAGGTATTCAGTTCACTATAGTTCATCTAATAGTTTATTTGGACTTTCGTCATTAATACGAGCGACGTTCATGGTCGAACACCAATGCCAAATGTGTTTTGATATAAACGTTGGTTATGTATGTGACGACTGAGCGTCCTTGTTTTGACAGTTAGGTTCTCAAAATTCATACACTTAAAAGTAAGTGATAAAACTTGTCATTTGTAAAAGCATACATGGGACTGTATATAAAAATTAATCAATATTTCATTAAGTTATCGAAAATATTGGCTTTCGATTTTGAAACATACCTTTATAATAGCTCAGATACAGATAATTCCGAATTGTTCATAATCATCATCCATGAAATACGTTTTTCTATTTTTGCCATGTGACTTGTCCACTAAAAGATCATTTTCAGCAGTGAATAATAATTAAACAAGTTTCTGGAATAATTCTTCATCTACCCATGGTATTACTAATCTTTCGGCTGGATGAGCAGTTCATCCAACAAAGCATTGAAGCATTGCGTTTGTTTACAAAAAAGTGTTGACAATTTGAATGAAATGTGAAACAAAACGCTAAAAGTTGAAAGGTTATGTTAAAGTTTATTTCTTTCGTGATTAATGGCGACGTCCACCCCACCAACCCTTTATTTGTTTACACTTTATCTGTACAACTGTACTGAGTTTGTTCACTATACACGCACGCGAATAGCTCCGGAGCTGTTCCCGAAAAACCATGGGATGGACAAATCGAAAGTTATCAATATGTTACCTCATTTATACATGTGAATGCCAAATACAGTAGTACCTCGACTTACGAACTTAATTTGTTCGTAACCGTGGTTTGTAGTTCGTATCTCGAAATCTTGGATCCATATAGTGAAAAATTTCCTAGGTGATGTAAACTAGCTATTTACGAACCAAGTGACCAGTTTGGACACGAATGGACACGAATTCGCAAAATGTTTCACGCACGAAGTTTGTACAATATTTTTTGTACGAGAACTATAATAATAATACATATTGTTAAATACGTTATCGTTTATGACCATATTATTAAGGTTAGGGATTTATGATTTTAAAATGTCACTAAATTAATCAAGTTCCAGGAAGTACCAACTTTACTTTTACGCACTTGTGCTTAAAGTGACTTTTTACGCACGAAAATCGAATCGTGAAATGACAGGTTTTGATAAGCGAGTACAAAAAAAGTTTTACGGTATTCATTATTACTTACAATATTCTTTTTATTGTAGTATTTAAAAATTTACATTTTGTGTAATATTTACTATTGAATTACGTCATTAAAGTTTGTATGTCGAATCCAAATTCGTATCTCGAGGTTAAAATGTAGCATGAATAAAGTTCGTATCATGAAAAGTTCGTATCTAGAGCAGTTCATAAGTCGAGGTACTACCGTATTTTTAAAATGCCTATTTTTACCAATATAAGCAATGGTAATTAGCGTAATAATTGATTTGCATAATTTTGATAGATGTATCCTCTTTCCACATTACTTATACAGTTGTTCCAGTGTTCTGCTGTCATTTGCTCTACACACATATTTTTACACATTATAGACGCCAATATAATCGAATATTTGTTCTAAAAAGAATAGTTTTAGATGCGCTAATGAAAATAAATAACAAAAGTACAACGAAATAACGCGCTATACACAAAATGTCAAATTGACAGATAATTACTGATGAGCTGTGCTGCTGAGTATATGAATGATAATTGACTGTAATCGAAAACAAGCTGGCAGCAACGCATAACTAGATAACCTACGAACATTAAAATCACTAAATTACCCTTAAAAAACTTTCCATTTGACAAAATTTATTATGGTACGAATGTGACGTCAAAAATGACGTAAGTCCAAATAAACTTTAGATTCTTTAGATGAATTAATTTGTATCTACCGGTGACTTACCGATGTGTTGGCTGAACACGACCAATCCTTTTATCAATATAAATTAGTATATTTTTAGCACACGGATAGTTCGTTAAAGTAGTTATGTATAGACACACGTATTATAATAAATAGTGATAGTTTTAAGGAAATATGAATGGGTTTTTTTAAAGTGAGAAGTCAACCGCAGAAGAAGATTGAAACATTAAAATAGAACGGCGACAATAATTGTATGTACAGTGATATGCTTTAGTACTGACTCAAAGTGCCATAAAACTTTATAAATATATCCCTTATGTATGGTGTGTACGACGATAGATAGCCGACTGCCCTCGAGGGAGCACATTTGCATTCAATTTATTGTTTTCATTTTAAGTTATATTCTAAAATAGTAAATAATTTCTTCATAGTTATATTACAAATATATAATATGCACCAATTTAGAATACAAAAATTGTGTTGATATATGTTCAAAATTCGAAAAATTAAACATTACGTCTCAAAATATCGATTTGTTTTATTAACAAAGTCTTAAAATAACTCTGGAACATTACTGCTATTGGCCTTGTAGTCCACCACGATATTTTGCAGCTGATGAGGCTGGCAAATTGAGTGTTGAAATAGAATTTTTGCTCAAATATATATTAATTGATTTGTCTAAAATGTACATGTAAACACCATTTGAATTTTAAAGCTTTCCGAATCCAGTGAATATAATTCAGGATTCTGGCAAGCTCTTAACAAAGCCCCCGAAACAATCTATGCTTTTCTTAAAATAAGCAAACCAAATCCTACATTCATCCATGTTTTCATAACCACTTTGTTAAATTGCATTGCGGTGTAATAAATCTGAAAATAATACCTTCACTAAGAATGCTTCAATTCTTTTCAGATTTATCACACCACAGCATTTTATTTAATCAGTATTCCGATGATTACACTTTTGTATTGGATGCAATGTGAGATCAACTTTAGACCAGTATTATTAAGCTTTATATCTAAATTTTCTTATTAAAAAGTGTATATGCATTTATTCATAATTATATTTGTGCATATCATGCATTGTTATTGTTTAATTAAACCTGGGCGAAAGTGTTTAACTAATTATACGAATTAATGTAAAAAAACTATTGTTTTTAATTATCAATGTGTGTTAAGATGCGATTACGTAACAAACAACTTATTTGCAAGCTACTGATGTTATGTAAATTTGAATAGATTACATTTATTAATCTTTGTTTCGAATACGAACACACTTGTTTAAAACCAATAGATAAAAATATCTGCTTAAGACGGTAAATAAATAAGAAATGTATATTGTTATTATAAAGAATTATGAACTCTTCTACAGAAACTTCTACTTCTGGCAATATATCGCCGGCTTGATAGCCTCGTTGTCTACAATAATGGGGCAAAAATATTAAAAGCAGGTAGTGCTGGAGATCCAAATTATGACTTTGAAAAATTGAAAGAGGCAGTTGAAGCAGTTATCAATCAAACCTCCTCATTTCAAATCAAATCAAATATACTTTATTGCTATATGAATACAATGGTAATAACAAAGCAAACGTCAAAGTGGAAAGAAAAAAAGGAATATAATACAAGTGAATGGTTACCTCAGAAATTCTTCCAAACTATACGGTTCTATTTCCCATAGATACCGAAATAGTACATTTTTAAAAACAGTTAGGGTATTGACATCTCTAATATACTTAGGCAATCTGTTAAAAAATGTCAAACATGCATACACCAAACCACTCTCACTCAGAGCACGCCGACAAATGTATGGGGTAGTATAGTAGCAATCACGATGCGATTATTATTATTAGTATTGGATAAAAATCTGGGACGTAACTTACGTAATTTCTAATATAGTAGTAGTAGTAGTAGTATAATGGGGCCGTCCCGTTTTTTTTAATGTGTTAATAAATATTTTATTATGAAAGATTACTATAATCTGATGTAGGTAATAGCAAAAATTATAATTTTAGTGTTACTGGAATTGCACAAAAAAGAAAATAAAGCCGATTATTTGTAAATCGCGCGTTTAGTGACGTGATAATGGTACTTCTTTTTATTGGCTTAAACTTGTATGAATACATCAACGACAAACGTAGTAATGTACAAGCATTAGCCTATAGCATTAGCTACTGTGTTGACAGTGACAATTATTTAAAAAAGACGTTTTGACGATAAGACGTGTATAGGTATATGCAGGTATATGAAATACATTTATGTTGTGGAATCAAATGTAATAGAACTTTCAGTCTTTAATGTGTAGTTTTTGTGTACTAAAATACGAAATGTAACAACGTATAAGTAAAGCAAGAATTTAGAAAAGCCGTTAATAGTTATATTGCGTATAATCCTGTCAACACGTAAAAAGAAAAACGATGTGACTTTTACTAAATATTTGTTAACCATGAAAGATATTGAAATGATTTTGGTCACATTGCAAGCAGATAAGTAGGTACATCATCTACAGGAAATGAAGAAAATTGGCAAACATGCTTCGTTCAAGGAGATGACAGTCCTCTTCGTGATAATATATTCTTGACTACGGAAGTAATCTGGACTTGTTAAAAACCAGCAGTTAGGTGCAGATAGATGGGAGCTCCAAAATTTGATAATACATGTGTTTTGGTAAAAGGATTAGGAAATGCGCCAATAAAAACATTCACGTCTAAAGTAAAAGTCAGTGAACACATTCTTAAAGCCGACATCGTAATACAGAAAACCATCTAGACGTAGCTAAACCAGGGCATGAGAATAGAATTAGCGAAATTATAACTAATTATAAACCAAAACACAAAGAAACGAAGATATGCACAAAAATTATATAAGTACACTCATTTTTAGCAGATGTAACTACTCTCTTTTTGGGTTTAGGCTTTAGGTTTAAATAGAATGGTTGAGTGGAAGAGCAGATGTTAACTTTTAGCGACGCATGTGAACTCCGTCAATTTTCACTTCATTATTAATATAGAAATACTTTTGATTTTTTTGTAACATACATATGTTGGAAATAAAGACGCTTTTCCGGATTGATTTTAAAATTATTCTTGCAAGGAGATACAAAACATTTCATAATTAAATTGTTATCAAATAAGATTCAAATAAAAATAAACCAGGATTCCAAAGGTGATAATGTTAAAAAATACACAAATTAAAACTGAAAACTCTAAGCACACCAGAAAATAATAACAACACAATAGTTTATCAAACAAATATGAAAATAAATACTATGATAGAATACAGATAGACAGAAGGTGGATTTCGTTTGACGTTTACGTCGCTAACAAAAAAAAAGAAAGATTACATTTCTGATTAAGAAAACATTGATATGTTATTTCTATCTCTTTCCATATCATACGTTTGGCAAGCTTCTCTGTCAATTTACCATTATCACGTCATAAATGCGGAAAATTCAAAATTCAAACTTTGATATTTTTTCTTGGCGTATTTATTAATAATATAAAAAAAAGAAAATACGTAGACACTATAATTTAATGTACACTTTAAGAAAAAATATTTAAAAAAAATCCGGGACGGCCCCATTCACACAAAATTCGCGCGAGTCAAGTTTGCCACTATCATACTATACCGACACAATAACGAGATGTGTATGGACAAAACTTGGCTTGGTATAGAAAGATCTAATGTCATATTTTTGATAGAATGACAACATTGAGGAGATAATTATTTACATTCCAAGTTCGGCAGATAATTTTTCCAGCATCAGCGCGGATTTAAAGCACGAGCAAGCGTAGCGCAGCGAGTGCTTTATTATTAGTGCGTTCTAGATAGTACCTCAAGAGCTCTAGCGATAACTTTTTAGGTTCAAAACGCTTAGCTCAATATTTAAAAAATCACCGAAATTTTTCAACTGTTTTTTTCGAAATTTTGATTTTTTTTTTGCTGGAGTTCTGAATCACAATTCAAGTATTGTAGCGCTAACTATTTAGCTAAGCACTTAGATAAATAAATTAAATGTTGTTACAATTTGTCGTACTACATTTTGCAAACTTGGTATCCCATATTTTCAACTACTCTTTTCTGGATCATTTCGACAGAACTCCAGCAAAAAGATAATATTTTCAAAGATTAGGTGACAAATTTACAAACGTAATCAAACCCTGAAATCAAGATGTTAGGTCTAACCCATGTACAAAAAGTTGGTGACTGTACGGATACTAAACGACATATCCAAACTTTCTGTTCTCTCTGTCTACCTACACATATCACATAATAAAAATGTAACAAATAAAAAATTCAATTGAATTAATTAGATAATTTTTTTCGTTAAAATGGACATGAAATTAAATTAACAGACATTGCTGTTTTCATCAATTATGCAATCCTTTCGCTTTTTTATGTAATACTGCATCACGGTGGGAGATCAGATAGTCGTTGTTTCTACATATAACATAATTGCTGTACATAGTTGACTCATCTTGTTTTTGTACGTCATTTTACGCGATTAAAGCTCTGCTGGCAACTCCGACTCAAAATTTGACGTCTTTCGTATGGCATTTATTTACGGGGTTAGGGCAACCTTTCGCCACTAAATCAGTAAATGTTCTGTATTACTCTTGAAAATGCATATCTAATATTTAATAATTTATTTAATGTTGCTTTGCTTTTGTTAGGTTCTAGAATATTTCTTTTTTATTATTCTATTTATACCAATATTACTAATGCTTATATTTATATTACTCGCCAATATGTAGAGGCAACCTTTAAATGTATTCTTTCCACAAGATGTCCATAAATGTAAACTTAAACTAAAATAACAATAGATCTGTTTACCCTTTATATCCCGTAAAAAGGCAATTAAGCAAGTGTTTTGTACCGGGTGATTCAGTAAGGGTGGCGATCGGCTGTATCTCTACTATATTCTTACGTGGATAAATCGAGAACGAATAGAGATATCGAGATGCTGTTTTTACTGAAATTTCAGTAATTTCATGTAGCTTATAGCATTATAATATAACAAACAGCACCGTTCTATTTTTTTTTGAAATTCGGTAAAATGCGTGACCACCAAAAAAAATCTGTTTTACTTACATATTAAAAAAAATCTTAGAACAATTTTTTTTTATATATAAATCTATCAAATGCTGCATCAAATAAGCCTTCAAATATTCAGATCGGTTAAACGGTTCGGGATATATTAAAATTTAAATATTGAAACATTCTTTGGCTCCCTCCTTTCTTATTATGGCAGATACGAAAAAAAGTCACTAAACAAACTAATAGGACATTAGCTCAGCTTTCAAATGATGGTTTCAAAGTTATACCTTAACACGCAATTTTCTGAGATAATACTCATTTTATAATTGAAAATAACAGACACGCTCCCTAGCGGTAACATTTCGAAGTTTCAAATAATTTCTGGATAGTTCTGGTAGCCACATTAGTGATGCATTTTTTTTTCCCCGAAGCTCTACTCCTAGCAGTTTCCGAAATACAGCCGATCGTCACTCTTACTGAATCACCCGATACAATGCCTAAAAAGAATTTGAATCATATTCCACGTGAGAATTTAAAATTAAATAATCAAATAACATAAACTCATCTATTGTGGCATATTCATATACGACAGGACTGCATACTAATTTGCAATTCAAGGTTGTTATTCATCAGCACTACACTGGCCGCCCGCAAACCCCCTAACTCTCCTACATTTCATGTGGTATGTGTGAACCATGTTTAAGTACGAACTATTACCTCAATAATGAAAACTTTCCATTCAAAATGTTATAATCAAATGAACACCGATACAGCTAAAATAAACACTTGTGGAAAATTAAAATTTCACATGCTATTATACAAAGTGAATCACCACTATTCTCTCGGTCTCTTGCTAACCGCTAAAAGATATCAGTTTGAGACTTCAATAAGGTGTACAGGGTGATAAGGATCACATTTTAAATTTATTTGCAGTTATATAGGGTGACTCAAAACAGTACCGTAAAAAGGGGTGAATAAAGACACTTATTTAGGATGGTTACTCATAACATAGACAAATATGAATTATTATTCTCATTGACTATGTATGATGTGTATCTATACCATAGTTACGTATTGAGCCTAAAAAGTTTTTTATCTCAATCCGTTCTTTATATATATAATTTTTTATTGCTGTCCCTATTCACCTCAAGCTCGGGGTGAATAGGGACACTAGTTCAAATAGCATAAATGTCCCTTGTTAATGCTCTTATAAGGGATTTGGGACACTAAAAATCTTAAAAAAAAAACAAAACATTATTAGGGCTAATAAATACATTTGCCTCTGTTTTTATGATATAACACAACTGTGTTATATGATAAATATATATAATATGTTTCTGTATTTGATGTTTAACTAAACAACAAATACAGAAACATATTTAAACATCGTCATTAACAAACAAATAAAAGGGCAAATTAGTAGGTAAGTAACAGCCTATACATAAAATCGCTAATTTACTATAGCATATGTGATAATTAAACGATAAACAAGTATTTAAGGCCTAAAAACTTATGAAACTGTAGTTTTAAGTCGTGTCCCTATTCACCCTGTTTTTACGTCAAAAATGTCAAAAACAAATTAAAAAATGTTATAATATACAGTTTGTAAGTAAATGTTCAAGTATTTTATGTATTTTTACTCAACGGAATCTGAAAAATACTGCAAAAAATGGTGCGGGATGGTGACTTCACCCTGTTAGGAACTACAGGCAACACTTTTGAGGATATCTTTTTCACCAGACAAAAGGCAAAAGGAACGAGTGCTGCCACGCCACCCATAACTAATGATAACAAATTATCAATATTTTTTTTGTGTAGAGTAAAATCCCCTCTATCAGAATAAATTAAGTAAATTATGTTTATTTATATAAATACATAAGTAGTAAATAACGCTATACACATTTTTCCGGTTTTTGTCCCTATTCACCCCGTTTTACGGTACAGTATTTCAAAGTTGGACCATTTTTAATAGAACATCCTGTACTATATGCCATTTACAGATTCTACGTATTAAATTAGGGCAACTTTGTTAATACTTCCCTATACTTATTTATTACCAATTTCGAGAAAATTTGATTTTAACGAAAATGGCGACCTTTCCGACAAAATTAAAAACACGGATACTGTACGATTTGGAAGGTCCACATTTATAACAAGTTATTTTGACATATTGTGGTCTCAACAAACTCGTTGCAAATATGAATCTTCTCAATCATACAGTTTCAGTTTTTAATTTTTTCGGAAAAGTAGGCTAAATTTTCATAAAAATCAAATTTTCATGAAAATTAAATTTTCTCGAAATTGGCAGAACATAGGTATAGGGAACTATCAACAAAGTTATCCTATTTACGACGTAGAATCCGAAAATAGTATATAATATAAGGTATTCCAATAAAAATAATACGTTTTTGAATCGCCCTGTATAATTGCAAATAATTTTAGAATGCGCTGCTTATCATTTGACTGAAATTTCAAACTGATATCTTTTAGCGTTTGGGCACAAGAGACCGAGACAGTAGTTGTGACCCACACTGTATAAAGGAGCTTGTTATCAGGCGAAATTTGATGGCAATTTAGGCATTGGGCTATTTAGCCATACTTTTTAAATTTCATAAAAAATAACTGAGATGTTACAATTTATTGGAACTATCGGTATCTAGCTTTAACAACATAGCATCTCCTCTCATAATACCAACTTAGTTTATGACTGTGTTAATCACCAATTTCCTAATTTATGGGTCCATAATTCTGAACATATTTGTTGGTCATATTTAAGCTTGTTTTGGAAATGATTCTATTAAATTTAATTGAATCTTTATCTACTATTTTATTTATTTATTTTAAATGTAATTCACTTATTAATATACCACACATCCATTTTATTACAGTAATCCATGTTATGTTTTCTGAAACACTGCTGTAAATTCCTCATAATAGCAGGATTTGTTTTTGATAACATCAATGATGTAAGAAATGTAATCTAGAAAGAAAAACATCTTACAAAAATTTATACATAATAAAGATGTTAAAATAAATACCTCTTTAATATAGCCAAAATACACCTTTTTGTGGCTTAATAAAAAGTAAAGTAAGTAACTTAAAGGTTTCCAATCATGACGTAGGATGCAAGATTTTATATACCTTATAATATATGATGATGTTGCCCATAATATCTCTGTACTCTTAACAGAATCAGAACTAATACACCAACGCTTCTTTGGATATTGTTTTTTATCACTTATCGCTTTCTCTAAAATATCTATACTATTAATTACTGACCGTCTATTAATACTATTGTATGTATCATATTCAGAAGTCTTCCATTTTAAATAATCTTTCACACCATTTACATCTTCATTAGGTGGGTCATTCAGATTTTCATAAACTGCTTCATCTGCTACCTTCTTAATTATTTCATCCAAACTTGAGTCACTTACTTTACGTTTCCTTTTACTTCTAGCTTTAATATTCTCCTTACGAATCTGTTCCAAATGTCTTTTATGAACTGTATCAACTATTTCAGCTATATCTTTCTTTTCTTTGATAATTTTCTTTTTAGCCATAGTATTAATTCAATAAGTTTGTATGGAATCCAATATGCAGTATAATCCAAATATCCTCTAAAACATAAATGGAAAACCTATGTTGCATTTGAACTTAAAATACTGTCTCGATTATCGCTATAAAACCACTACGGTAATGTTTACCATATAAATAGCAAGGGTTATGGATACACAAGAACAGGATCACTCACTCTCCAGCACACCAAATTAAATGCCTCTCTTAGCGTAGACTGAAAATAAAAATCTGATAAACATACCCCACACATATGCATTTCAATACACTAATGTAGCACTATTATTTATAAATAGATAAATGCTCTAACTATTTCAAATGATTTCTTTTGAATATTGAAGACAAACACAAACAATAAAATTAGTAGTAACAATGCGCGATTTTGACGGGTATCTTTCTTCTCTACGCTACTACTTAAATTGCAGTAAATACAGTTAAATCTGAGTAACACTATCGACAAATTCAAGATATACGGGTGGGTTTTCTATTGTGGCCACAAAATGAAATTTACTGAAAATATAGTTATCTACTGCATAGCATAGAATACAAATTAAAATTATATCAACACATGCTGTTCTATAAGCATAATACTAACCAAACTAGTGTTTCTTTAGTGGGACATTGGAAGTAGTAAAATTTAATGTTAAACAGGAACATCGATGTTAAACTATATTAGTTTTTAATTAATTTATCTTTAACACATAAAAACTTTCTTGCTGTAACAACTGCAAATAAAAAATTAATATTAGTAACCTAACCTATACAAATTAATCGTGTGACTGTCGTCAAAATTTTGGTACTCACACATTTCACATGTCGCCGGTATTGCTTTTTGAAATATGAAGAAGCGCGAAATTGAATGTCATGGTGTCATTCTGATTTTGTATGTTGTGTCGCAAGCGTCTTTAAAAACAGTTTCTAATGGTACTTTTTGTGATATTCTTGGAGAAGATATAATATAAGTTGAAGGATTACGTTGAACGTGGTATAGTTGAAACCTTATATAGTATAGGAGCTAGCAACGTTTTTGAGAGAGCATTTCAGGTCAGCTGATTTTTTGATATGTTGTCCTTATTGCTCCTTGGGTTAGAGTCTGAGCCGTCTGGCTGGCGGTAGCGGTTGCTTATATTAGTGCGCAGCCTACCTGTACAGGTAATAATCCTAGATTTTAAAAGAATGTTAAGAAGTGTAATTTTTAATTTTGTCACTTTGGATAGGTTTGCCTGACATAAATTTTTTATTGCCAGACATTTTTATCGTTGCTAATTATATGCCATACGCGAATTTTCTTTGTTTTTTAATAAAATATTCAAAGTATTTTTTTTATGTCTGGTATTTATATATTATCTTATTTACGGATAAATAAATCTAAAATTAATTTGCCAGACGTTAATTCAATTGTTTAACTTTAAATAAACACGATAAAGTGTGGCAGTATGATGCTAGTAATCAAAGAGAGACAGATGCAGAATCTATTGCCGAGAATGAGACAGAAAACAATCACAAAGGTACATTACTTATTCTTGCTTTAGTGAGTACAAATTTCGATATATAAATATTTTAACAGAAAAAACTAAAATTAAAATAAAACTAAATTAGAAAGGAGAGAATGAAAGGTACATCATTGAAGTTCAAAAAATTACATTTTTAATAAAAAAATTCGCGTATGGCATATAATTAGCAACGATAAAAATGTCTGGCAATAAAAAATTTATGTCAGGCAAACCTATCCAAAGTGACAAAATTAAAAATTACACTTCTTAACATTCTTTTAAAATCTAGGATTATTACCTGTACAGGTAGGCTGCGCACTAATATAAGCAACCGCTACCGCCAGCCAGACGGGTCAGACTCTAACCCGAGGAGCAATAAGGACAACATATCAAAAAATCAGCTGACCTGAAATTCTTGTTTTTTAAACGTTGCTAGCTCCCGTACTAATAGTAGTGTTAAATTTAATACTGTTTAAGGATGAAACTGTCGTTTCTGTTAAATTGACAAGAGCTGACATACACTAGTTTTGCCATAAACCAGTGACACTTTATTTTCATATCGCATTATCCCATATAACTTGAAGCAGTACAAGAAATGTTTAATGTCTTCAAGCAGATAACACCAGATGCATGGCCAAGGTGAGTGCAGTATACAACATCCAATTAATAGGTAAAATACAAGATGTGTTATTAAATTCTGTTATCGTTTAGATCTACGTTCTAATAGTAGTGGCTTTCTGAGATAGTTACAACTTGAATATCTTTTGCGACCATTTTTATAAATTAACCTTCGATTTCGATATTACATCGTGTTCCACGGAGATAACATTTTTGTAAAAATATTTTTGATGAAAATATAGGACAATATACAGAAACTATATAAAAGCGCTTTGTTTTTTAGTTTAAAAGTTAGACATTCAATTTTCAATAATGAACAAGCTTTTCGTGCCCCAGCATGATCTCTTTTAAATTTAACACATTTCACTAGATGGCGCAGAAACACGCCAACAAAATTTTATTAGAAGTGTCCAATATATAAAGATTGACATGCATACTATTATGGATACAAACACATCGCAATTTGACTTCCAAGAAAATTAACAGCATTAACAGTTTCTTATTAAAGCTCACACATTACTATATATTATAAAGATTGCATATATGTGTAATACATATGGATTATATCTCCGTATATACAGGGTCCTGCAATAGTGCGTCAGGCTTCCATAGCTCCTTCACGAATTAAATTAAGAATTTCATTCATTGCCGACTTATACTGTATTATGGGGTGTATCTTACGAAAATATTTTCAGTAATGGTGAACTTCCGGTTGTACCGGAAATAGATACCAACTTTGTTATGTTAAATGGAACACCCTATATATTATTGCACTTTTGGATTCCTAGTTAAATTTAAATGACACTTTGTTATACATACACTAGGTATAAGTCGCATCGTTTTTTAATTATATGACGTTTTTCGAAAAAAATAACTGTAGCAGCGTATTCGAAATTTGGAAATATCTCCGAAACTGTGAAAGTTAGACGGATGAGGTTTTCAGTTTTCGCTTAAGCATGAAGAGTACACGTCTTTTATTAGAAAATTGTTGCGTTTAAATTACATGATTATTAAATGAAGATCTGCAATTTTCTAACTCTAAAATCATGGAGATCTTGATTTTTTTAAATAGAACGGTATAGTAATTTTTACATAAAAGGATCTAAAATTTAATTTTATTTCAATTTTATACAGGTATTATGGTATCTATCTCTAATGGTTTTCGAGAAATTTCCGGTTTTTTTCGGATTTTCACGACAGATGCGTATTACGAACAAACAAAAGCGGCCATGGAAAAAAAAGCATGTTGCTTATTGATACAAATTTTGACATTTCCTGTCTGAATTAAGTGTGTGTACTTGAATGAAGTATTCAAGAGAAGAACTCATTGACATGATTTTTGTGTTGGGTGAGAGTGAGAAAAACTGTTTTCTTGCTAGTAGAATTTATGCTACTCGGTTTCCTGAAAGACGACATCCAGAAGCAATCAGTTTTACCTGACTTTTTGAGCGCTTTGTTGAAACAGGAAGCGTTAACTACAAAAAAACAGAAAGAACAAAGACAGCAGCAAATGACGAAAATGAGTTGGCAGTTTTATTGACAGTAACTGAAAATCCAAATACTAGTCAAGCAGGTGTAGGGCAAGAAGTTGGAATAAGTGAAAGGTCCGTCCAAAGAATTCTAAAGAAACAACATTTTCATGCGTACCACATTCAGTTGCACCAGGCTCTATATGAAAACGACTTTCAGAGAAGGGCAGAGTTTTGTACATGGGCACAATTGCGTGTTCAAGAAAATCAATTTTTCTTTATGAACGTACTTTTTTCTGACGAAGCAACTTTTCACAATACTGGATGCGTCAATAGACATAATTATCATTATTATTCTGTCAAAAATCCAAGAATAGTTAGGCAAATAGATCGCCAACAACGCTGGTCAATAAACGTTTGGGGAGGAATTGTTGGAGAACATGTGGTGGGCCCACATTTTTTTAATGGTCACCTTAACAGCCAAGCGTATTCAGAATTTTTAATGAATGAGTTACCAAGATTAATTCAAAATTTACCTATAAACATTCAGGCACAAAGTATGTGGCTACAGCAAGATGGAGCCCCGGCCCATTTTTCGCAACAAGTCTTGCTAAATAATCAATATGAAAAGAGATTGATTGGAAGAGGGGGACCAGTTCCTTGGCCTGCGAGGTCACCCGACCTGACAAAAATAGATTTTTTTATGGGGGTATGTAAAAGAATTGGTTTATAGGGAACCTCCAACCACTGAACAAAACATGCGACAAAGAATTGTCGGCGCGTTTGCATCTATCACACCTGCCATGCTCAGAAATGTAGAAAGGGATTTTCAAGTCAGAATTGGTAAATGCCTTCAACAAAATGGAAGACATCTCGTTCATCTATAAAAATAAATTTTTTATAATGTTAATTCAAATATACTTTCCAAGCCTATTTTAACATTGAAGATGTCGCTTACTTATTTATTTTTTAATTTTTTGTTTGTCGTGTTCTGTTGGTCACTTTTGTACTTTGTATCAATAAACAACATGCTTGTTTTTCCATGGCCGCTTTTGTTTGTTCGTAATACGCATCTGTCGTGAAAATCCGAAAAAACCAGAAATTTCTCAAACACCGTTAGAGATAGACACCATAATACCTGTATAAAATTGAAATAAAATTAAATTTTACATCCATTTGTGTAAAAATTACTATACCGTTCTATTAAAAAAAAATCAAGATCTCCATGATTTTAGAGTTAGAAAATTGCAGATCTTCATTTAATAATCATGTAATTTAAACGCAACAATTTTCTAATAAAAGACGTGTACTCTTTCATGCTTAGGCGAAAACTGAAAACCTCATCTGTCTAACTTTCACAGTTTCGGAGATATTTCAAAATTTCGAATACGCTGCTACAGTTATTTTTTTCGAAAAACGTCATGTAATTAAAAAACGATGCGACTTATACCTAGTGTATGTATAACAAAGTGTCATTTAAATTTAACTAGGAATCCAAATGTGCAATAATATATAGGGTGTTCCATTTAACATAACAAAGTTGGTATCTATTTCCGGTACAACCGAAAGTTCACCATTACTGAACATATTTTCGTAAGATACATCCCATAATACAGTATAAGTCGGCAAGGAATGAAATTCTTAATTTAATTCGTGAAGGAGCTATGGAAGCCTGACGCACTATTGCAGGACCCTGTATATTTAAATATTTGATCAGTTAAATATTCAAATATGTATGTATATATGATTAGTGAAAATTCAAATATTTTATTAGGTGACCAGTATTCGAATAATTGAATATTTGATTATTCGAATAATTCGGTGCAGTTTTATTCGATATTTGAATAGTTGCGTATTCGACTAATCGAATAATTCGAATAGGATGCCCAGCACTGGCTAAAACAGGTACCAGGTCGGCCATTTCGGTATGCGAAATCTGCTGAGAGTACTGACAGTGCTGAATTAGCGTTCCGTAATCAGTTTATACATGTATAGTAATTAAAAATAATATAACGCCATTAATATAAATAAAAACGTCCTCGCTGCACTATTACCAAACACCTTCTCTCACATTTTTTCTTGTGCCAATCCCCGTATTCTCCTAAATGGCGCGAAAACCGTCAAATTCAAATTCAAACTTCTATTCGTACCTAACATTCGGCCATCCGTTGCTTCTTTTCGTCCGCGAAAAGCCAACCACATATTCGTCTAGATACTTGGGTTGAGTTTTAATTCTGTTGCTCTTGTTCTCCTTATGGTCCTCTACTTGGATCACTTCTGGTTCTCGTTCGTCTTGCACTACTTCTTCATCATCTTCCTTTTCTTCGCCGTCTTCATCCAAGTTTCTTACTTCGAATCTCTTTAGGTCGTCTATCGCTTCTACTACTTCTATTCGTAGCTAACACATGCTGCCATGTCAGTAAAGAGTGACGTCATAAGTTACTGCTGAAACTGCTGTTGGTTATGAGGTGAAGTCAAGGCCACATATAAACGGGCTCAAAAGTATTGGAAAGAAAACATCCTAATATCTAATTAGATGCTTCACATTTTGATACTGGTTGAACTGGGTGTGCCATGTGTAATGTGTACGCTGTTGACTGTGAATTGTAGTAGAGTTTATATGCTGTCAAGCACTAATACATCAACCAAACTGGTGAATGGCTGAAATCGTTCCGAAACTATTACAGAAAGATGTCTGCTCTTCGATCTCAGTAAAGCAGTAACAGCTATTTCAGCAGATTTCGGAATGCACCCTATGTATTCCTTCAATCAACGGTATGACACAAAAGCAATGTGCAGAGCCGTAATTGGAAAATTTCGATTGGTGCCCCTGTATGTAGGTACATAAACTATTACATATTGTGTGTTTATATTGGCAAATTATGACATTTATGGGCCTTGGGCCTAACAGGTGTGGGATGACGCAATTAATTTTAAATAAAGCGATCTGTTAAGTGGAGCTTAAAATTATACTTATAATTTTCAGTAGTCCGGATCTGGTGAGGTAGCCATATTGATGCTACACTTAGCCCCGTCCAGTGCGTCGTTTTGAACATACAGTAAATATGCTTCATAGCGTCTCCTTAGTATACTAGCTCAATGGTAAATATGCTTCATAGTGTCTCGTTAGTATACTATGTATTAGCTCAATGGAAATTTCCAACCTAAAATACGAAGATATCCTGCCATAGGCGTCGCATGCCAGCAGTCAATTTTGTAATTTATGGTAATAACTTACAATGCGAGCATTCTCAACTGAAGTGTAGTGGTAGCATAAAAATCCCTGGTTCGCTTGACTTTTACATTCTACCCATACATGAAATATAATATAGATGCGTCAGATAATGTATGTCAATTATAACCATGTTTTGCGCCATCTACTGAGTACGTTCGCATTATTATGCGAAAGCGCGACGCTTAAATATACCAAAGCGTACGATGCATTTTATTTCAATTTATATTTAATGAATTAATACAAAACATAAATAACAAATATGTATATATAAGTTATATTGTATTTTTATGAATAAAGTAAATTAGAAAAGGATAACATATTTGATAGAAATAAGGGTCGATTTCGTAATAAAACCTAATGCCGTATTATTATTTAAAGTCACTATTAAATACAAATTGACTTTCATAAAGAAATAGTGTTATGCGATCATTAATTTATATATTCCTAAAGTCCTTTTTGATGTACTGTTAAACTACCATACTCATTACTTAACCGAGAATAAACCGAATGAAGGACATTATTATGAAATCGGACCGTAAGTACATAAGAATTCTGTATACAATAGAATTTTTCTATACAATAGAAAAAAGAAACAGCAATTAATACAAAACATAAATAACAAATATGTATATATAAGTTATATTGTAATGAATAAAGTAAATTAGAAAAGGATAACATATTTGATAGAAATAGGGTCGAAATAAAACCTAATGCCGTATTATTATTTAAAGTCACTATTAAATACAAATTGACTTTCATAAAGAAATAGTGTTATGCGATCATTAATTTATATATTCCTAAAGTCCTTTTTGATGTACTGTTAAACTACCATACTCATTACTTAACCGAGAATAAACCGAATGAAGGACATTATTATGAAATCGGACCGTAAGTACATAAGAATTCTGTATACAATAGAATTTTTCTATACAATAGAAAAAAGAAACAGCAATTAATGATGAGCAATTAATGATGAGTAATTATATTACTTATAAGCCATTTAGCCCTCTGCTGCAATTTGTTTATAATATGAATAAAAGTCGGAGTTGATGCTTTTACTGCTGTGGCCGGTTTAAATACAGAGAAATACGAAAATTTTATGGTAAGTATTTCAGATCCGGTTCCATAAGAAGACTTTCATGGCTATAGGTTGAGACCATACATTTTCACTACATATATTGTTATGTTATAATTTGGCAAATTCTCAGCTGGAACTTCTTCAAAAATTCTCCGAAAAATGATTGTAAGTGAAACCTTTTTTCATTAGTATGAAGCAATATTGTAGAATACTACCAAAATAGGACGCCCATAGAAATAATATAAAAAATATTCAAATCATACTAAAACGACATAATATTAATAACTCAATTCAAAACTACCTTAGTCCACTGATAAAAATAGGTGAAAAGCGCACGATTGCTGAAATGTTAAAATTTTTGCCGCAACAACAAAACGCATAATGAGAATTAGGCCGAAAGCTTACTTGGAATATTTAAAACTGAATATGCAGTAGACAACAATCTATTATTAGACCCACATTGATCATTAGTAAAATGATTTCTACAAACTCGTCGATTTTAATATACATTTTCTGGTGGCAAATTACATCATTCATCATTGCAGTACTTGATCCATTTTTTAAACATATCCATATTTTTCGCTGGATTAGGAAAACAGTGTCTGCTACCATATTTTACTGCAAAACCATTTTTATAACGCAGCGTGGACCTTCCATATTAGTTAATTATTAAATTATGATAATATGCTAGAACACTAAAATAATTAACATGCAACTAAATACAAAGTGAAACAATAAAACCAAAGTAATTAAATATTGTGTTTAAAGAAAGAAAAGAACTCGAAATAATCAATAATATTGAACACAACGCTTAAACCAATTATACATTGACAATAATTTGACAAATGTCAATTAAATCAAAATTAAACAAATTAACATTTGAACAGCATTATTGCATTGCAGCGCCTCTCATGGGGACGTTCGCATTAAAAATATTGGTAGTAGTCATGGTAATCTAGTGAAACCGGCCTGATTCTACCTGAACAAATATGTGCTTTCTGTCATTTGGTTGATTTCGTTTACTGTCATTTTGTTGTTATTTCTCTATTGCATTTATTACCTTTTATATACTGCTATTTACCTGCGGTTTTCATCAGGTTTCCGTCATATTTGTAGATTACTGACGTAGTATACATAATCTTTATAGAATCTGTCAAAACAATTTATATGCAAGTTAGTTCACGCCAATTTTTGTTAGTTTGCTGTCAATTACTCAGTGTTCCCAACTAAAAATTTTAGATGAATCACCCTTCACTTGACTTTGTTCACTCTGTATTGCTAAACATGGCTCACATATAATGTAGGAAAGTTGGGGGGCTTGCGAAGAACTCACCTGTGTATAGTGAAATCAACATAATATACATTTCTAAATTGTATATGTATGTTTTCAGTAATAACAGACGTTTATTCTCACATTGGGTTGATGCTTAAGTCGGGTTATCATGTTTGTAGTATTCTTTAAAATTATTTAGGGAAACTTTTGTGATTGGCGAAAATATATAAATATTTATAAAAATGTATAAATTCAAGTAGGTATTATTTTTCCAATCTCAACATTTTCGCTAAAAATTTTGCGAAATTCGCTTACATAAGAACTTAGCATTGTATACAATAATACGTCTGTAAACTAGACAATGAATCAAACACTATTGCTCAGCTGGTTGCATATTCGTAGCTATTCCGTCTCTCCCCTCGAGCGATTGCATCCATATACTGTACATATGTATTTTTGCATTGAGCTGAGTATCTATTTATAAGTGATCTGTGGATGCTAGTCATTACCTTACTGAACTGTCAGATAGTAATCATATTAATTATCGTATAAAATAAGGCAATGGAACATAAAATTATGTATATATAACTCGTACATAAATGGACTTTCTTGGCCGCTTCACTCGCAAGCTCACTTGGCTCAAGAAAGTAGTACCACAGAATATCAAACTATCAAAATTTGCACTCCTTGTCGGCGCTTTTGATCTTTTTAAGACAGATTCAGTGACCTTCTGGATATTCACGCCAGTTTGTGTTGAAGAAACGGACGGTCAAATTGAGAAAAAATTGTATACGTTGACAGAGGAGTATTGACAGAAAACTAGAAGCCGTTAATAGTATGTTATTTTATACGGAGGAAAAGTGTTACTTTTCATGGCGCATGTGCACCAAAGCAAAAGTGACACTTTGCGGCCGACTTCTCAGTCGACCAATGTCAGTTTTATTGACGTTTGAAGAAAAAATAAGTATATGTTGATATAAAATATGTAGTTATAAAATATAATTAATATATATATTTTCTGACCTTTATGTACTTATCTTTTAATTCCTGATTTATTTCCACTTGTAGGTCAATAAAACAATAAATAATTAAATACCAATTTATTCCATAACATATAATAATATGTTTTCGTTAAATAACTTCTTCAGTGGAAGAAAATTGATATTTAATATCTGTCAAATTACTAATAATATAAATATAAATTGCCATGCCTATCAACAAAATTATCTAAAAAACAAAGAATTCATTGATATATCGAACTTTAATTATATTACAAGTAATAATGAAGGATATAATGATTTAATACAACTATAAAAATTGAAATGATTTGAATTATTCGTATATCAATCTATTTTTTGTCAAGCTTTTTGTATTATTTAACGAAAACATATTATTATGTTATGGAATAAATTGGTATTTAATTATTTATTGTTTTATTGACCTACAAGTGGAAATAAATCAGTAATTAAAAGTTATAAAATATGAAATATGTATGTATTAAATACAAGTCCTACACTACGAATAAATATATATTTACAAATAAAAAGTTAATCTCGACAGAAACGTCAATAACACCTGATAGTTAAGTTCTTCACTGGATCTCTTGATGCAGAAGTAGAACACTAAACACTTTAACCCACTGAACACCAAACCCAACCAAACCAGTCACCGGTTGTGACCATCCCTTACGCTCCCTTTATCACTAAAGGTTTGAGTAAAATCTTCAAAGAGCTAGATCTCAGAATAGTTTACAGTTCTGGGACTAGTTTACGAAGTCTCATCGGTAACCCTAAAGATAAAATACAACCTCTAGAAAAGTCAGGTATTTACGAAATCAATTGTAAAGATTGTAATCAAAATTATATTGGGCAAACCAGGAGAGTAGTCTCAACTAGATTCAAAGAGCATATGGCTCATCTTAGATTTAATAGAATTGAGAAATCGAGCGTTGCCCAACACATTTTTGAAACAGATCACAACATCGATCATACGAATGTTAAATTAATTAGACAAATAAACAATTGTAAGTTTCTAAATGTTTTCGAAAGTTTAGAAATATTTAAAAATAAGTCATGTGTAATGAATTGTGACAATGGCCCTATACCGTATTCGTCAATGTTTTCGTTAATCGGAAATTAATGATGCGTATCGGATTGACCGTGCATAACTTTTAGGTTACCTGTTTTTGTAGATTTTATTTTAATTTAGTTTTATTATCGCCTTGATAATGACAGCATTGCTGTTGAAACGCGTCGGTGTTTTAGTTAAAACTTGTTTGGCGTTCAGTGGGTTAAAGTGTTTAGTGACCTGATAGTTAGTAAACAATGAACAACGCTCGAATCTCGAATACTAAATATCAACTATCGTGAAGAATTTTTCTTCCAGAGAAGATGGCGGATTCCGCTACGCACTAAAACTGCGCCTACTTTTCCCGCGATGTCTGGAGAGGCTGGGGGTGAGGCACAAAATATTTAAGAAAAACTTACCTGGAAAGGATTGGGTAGACTCATTTTTAAAGCGGCATACAGATCGTCTTACAGTTAGATTGACTGAAAACATCAAAAAAGCTACCAGCTGAGACAAACGATAAAGTTCGATAATTTAAGTAGGTAGGTATAATGTTAGAAAATGTACCTGCTGAAAATGTTATAAATAACGACGAGACTAATTTCGTCGATGATCCGGGACGTCCGAGAGTAATTGTTCGACGACAAACAAAGCATCCGGAAAGAATTGTTGACTCTTCAAAATCCGCAGTTTCTGTCATGTTCAGCGCTATTGGGGATGGAACCTTGTTACCTCCGTTTATTGTATATAAAAGCGAACACTATATGGAAGGTGGTTGGAAAACGGACCGAAGGGTGCAAGATATGAACGCAGTAAACATGGATGGTTTGATCAAGCGATATTTGAAGAATGGTTTAGCACTCTGGTTTTACCATATTTCAAAAATAAAAATGGAAAAAAAGTAATGATAGGAGACAACTTAGCCAGTCATATTTCTTATAAAGTATCTCTTTGCCAGGAAAATGGGATTGCATTCTGTTTCCTTCCTCCAAATACTACGCACCTAACACAGCCTCTGGACGTTTGCGTATTTCATCCAATGAAACTTATTCCAATAGACAGACAAAAAGTAAAAAAAAATTCCAAGAAAGGCTCCCGAAACTCCCGAAAATGAATGTAAATCGTCACTACTAGAAATCCTTGATTCTACGAGAAACGCGACTAAACCTACAATTAAAAAATGAAGTAAAATTTCTGTAACAGCCGGAAAAAGCATTGGAGTAAACGATTTTAATAAAGACGATAGTCAAAGCCGAACACTTGAGGAAAACGAACCTCAAGAGGGACATGTGGAAGATGAAGTTTTTGTGGAGCATGTAAAGGATAAATACCTTGAGGAACATGTGGAAAATGACCAAGATGAGAATGAAACTCTTCAGGAAAATTACAAACTTGACCAACACGAGAACGAAATTTCAATATTTCTGGAAGATTTTGTGGAAATACGGTAAATCTTTTTAATGAGTTAACAGCTACAACTCCCTTGTAGAACTTCTGGCTTCGTTGAATTTCAGGTAGATCTTCAACTCTGTAGCGATCGTTGGGTAATACCTGGGTTATAATGTAAGGACCCTTATATTTCGGAAGTAATTTCCTGGAATCTCCTGTAGAAGACAATTCTCCTCTGACCATGACCATATCACCTACTCTATAATCAATTGCTTCACAACGTTTTGCGTTATATCTCTGTCTTTGTTTTTCTTGGTCATTTCTGATTAGTTCTATCGCTCTCTTTCTCCTTTCCATTATGTCTTCACTCTGTTCATTTAGACCCTCAATATCTAAGATGCTTCCATCTACATGTCGAGGTTTAAAGTTAAATAATAAACTAGAAGGTGTTTCCTTTGTCGCACTATGTACCATGTTGTTAATGCTAAATTGAATTCTTCCAACCTGTTCATCCCGGTCTCTACCGTCTGGGGTCTGGCAAGATGAAGCTAATGCAGTGGTAACAAATCGATTCGTCCTTTCGACTTGACCGTTTGCTGTCGGTGTTGCCGTCGCGTTTAGGATGTGAGCAATGTTCCTTTCTTTACAGAACCTTTCGAAAGTGGATGCGGTGAAGGCTGTTCCTCTGTCGGTTATTATTCGATAAGGGCTCCCTATAAGATTGACAATATCTTTAACAGCCTTAGTCGTCGCTATCGATGTTGTATTTCGAACTAGTTTTAGAAACGTGAACTTGGTAAATCCATCAACGATTACTAATAGGTAAATATAGCCTGTTTTACTTTTAATAAACGGTCCTAAATGATCCATGTGCAGGGTATGGAAAGGTATTCCCATTTTGTCAATGCTGTGCAATTTGGCTGGTTTTTTCCCTCCAGGTACCTTATAATATAGACATTCAAAACAACCTCCAATATACCCCTTTACGTAATTCCTCATTCTTGGCCACCAATAGTTTTCACGAATTTTAGCTAATGTCTTTTCCAAAGCTGGATGTCCCATATCATCGTGATATTTCTTAACTATTTTCCATCTGACTTGTTTCGGTACTGCCCAATATAGTTTTTCTTCTTGCTTCTTAAATAGTCTTCCATCTCTTATTTCAAATTCTTTATGTATTCTTTTATCTTCCTCAGTTTCTGGTTGTCTCTTCATCAGAGTCTCTGCAATATCCTGCAGCTTTGGGTCGTATCTTTGAGCTACTATCATCCAATCTGGTTCTTCTAATGAGGTAAATAATAATTGTAAGCATTCACCTACTTCCGTTTCTTCTGGGCCGCCTACAGGGTACCTTGATAAGGCGTCAACAAGCTTCATTTTTGTTCCGGGGCGATGTTCTATTTCAAAATTGAACTTCAACCACCGTCTTCCTATTCTTGGGGTCACGTGTTTTTTCACTAAAGTATTTCTTAATGCACTACAGTCGGTTAAAACAAGAAATTTAATACCAATTAAATGTACACGCAGTCTTTCCAATGTCCACACTACACATAAAGTTTCTAATTCGTTGGCGTGATATTTTTGTTCCTCCTTTGTTGTTTGGCGGCTTACGTATGTCACTGGATGTAGTTTACCGTCAACTTGACTTCGTTGCATTAGGATGCCTCCTAATCCCGTTTTACTGGCGTCAGTATGGACTTCTGTATACGCGGATGGATCGTATAACACCAACACATTATTACCGGTTAATTCAGCTTTCAGGCTTTCGAACGCATTATTCTGGTCAACGTCCCACTCCCACACAGAATGTTTGCACAACAATTTAGTCAAGGGTTTAGCAATGACAGCATAGTTTTTAATGAATCGTCTAAAATACCCCGTCAGTCCTAAAAATTGGCGCACGTGCTTCACATTTATCAGCACTAGAAATTTAGTTACACTTAATAGTTTCTTTTTACCTGGTTTTATTCTTTCAGCAGATATTTCAAACCCGAGAAAATCAATTTCTTCTAACAAAAAATGGCACTTTTTTAAGTTCAGTTTTAAATTAGCGCGTCTCATCGTTTCTAATACCTCTCTCAAGTTCAACAGTCCTTCACTAACACTACTACTCGGCAACAATATATCGTCCATGTAAGCCATCGCGATAGTAAAACGCAATGGTCCTAAAACATTATTCACTAATCGTTGAAAAATGGCCAGTCCATTGATGAGTCCAAATGGCATCTTCTTGAACTGGTAAGCACCATCAGGTGTGATGAATGCTGTTTTGTGCTGACTATCTACGGCTACTGGCACTTGATAATATCCCGAAAACATGTCTAAACTAGTAAAGTATCTTTTACCTGATAAGCGATCTAACTGGTCGTCGATTACAGGTAACGGATAATTCATTTTCTTCGTTATGCGGTTCAGGCCTCTGTAATCAATGCACATTCTCTCTTCTCCAGTTTTCTATTTCACTATAACAATTGGGCTTGCATATGACGACGTTGAATCTACGATGATACCAGTTTGCTTCAATTCATTCACCATGTTTCGCACTTTCTCTCGTTCACTACAACTTAAGCGATAAGGTCTGAATGTTATTGGAACCACAGTTTCCGTTTCTATCACGCACTCCACTTCGGTCGATGATTCTAAATCATGTAAACTTTTCGCAAAACAATCCTCATATTCATGTAATAATTCGTATAGCTCATTTTTCTCTTCTTCTGCAATGTTCATGTTCATATTAACACATTATCACAACTCTATCACTTGCGGTTTCTCTATTTCAACGCAATCTTGCGTCAATTCCTTTTCTTCTACACATGGTCTGCCCTTGATCAGTTTTTCATTTTGTTTCACTTCTATGTTTCTCTGAGTCATATTCAATACAGATATATTTGTTTCTCCATTATTGTCCAATGTTACTCCGCATCTAGGTATACATTTATCATATTCTGTTTGTTTATCAATATAAAGGTTTTTATACAGCTTTTGATCTGAATATACTGTTATAAATCCGACAAAATTAGGTGGTATGACGCTGCTTTCTTTAGCCCATAAATTCATTTTAGCAGCTGGAAGTTCAGGTAACTCGATGTTAATTCCATCCATACCATCTTCAAAAATTCTAAGAGTGTTACCTCTTCTTATTATGACAATATGTTCTTGTTCGGTAAATGGCTGACCAATTATCAAAGGAATTTCCTGAAATTTATCCGGTACAATCAATATTTCAGTTGTGGCCGTTGATTGATCAACTTTTAATTGAGCTTCCCAATAGGGTTTACAGCTCCTTCTCCAAAGCCTCTTATTTTTATTGGAGTCGTCAGCTTCTCATAACTTAAACCCACCTCCATAGCATTTTTTTCCTTCAATAGTACACATTGACTACCTACATTTACATAAGCCTTAATTGATTTACCATTGATATATGCTTCTTGAAAGTATTTGAGGTTAGCGTCATTTTTGTCGATCGTCACGTTAAAATTAACAGATTGGGTGAATTCTCTGGCCTCACTTTTCTTTGGTATATTTGTACTTTTACCTGTATAGTCCTGTCTGTTTGTAACTGGCATTTGCAATTGCGGTTTGATCTGCGAGTTGACCGATTGGCAGTATTTTGAGATATGTCCATATTTTTACATTTATAACATAATGGTTTATCATCTGCATTCCTGGGCGGTAAATATCCTCTGTTGTTCTCTTTTTGTTCATTGTTGGGCTTTACGTGTTCTTGTTTCTCTGTTGTTCGTGCTATACCTTCTGTATCTTTTTTGTTTACTTGCGTACTATACTTATGCGAGTTTTCACCTCGGTGACCTTGAATTCTAGTTATTCGTTCTAATTCCATATTATTATATTCATGCAGATCATACAGTAGCTGTTCGACACTGAAATGCTTCAATGAGAACATCACACATTTGTTTGGACCATAACCCAATTAGTACTTGTTCTTTAATATCTTTTATATGTAAATTTAAATCTGAACATAATCTCATCTTTTCATGAAAATAGGCATCAATATTTTCTCCTTTCTTTTGTACTCTGTCCACCATCTTGCGCCATTTCACGGCAGCAGTATCTTTCTTAATGAATGTTCTTGAAAATTTATCTTGAAAAGATTTCCAGTCTGTGATCGTAGCTTCATTAGTTATGTAGCAGTGATATGCACCATCTGTAAGACGTGTCCTAGCTGTCTCTAGCATATACGTACCTATCAGATAAACAGTGTAATAGCTGCGCACTTGTAAGCGATTTTAACCACCGTTTTCCTTCGTTACAATCTCCGTTGAACGACTTTAAATTTCTTAGCAAATCAGGCATAATTGCTAGATTATTTGCGTTGCTATTTTGATTTAATTTATCTACTACTTTTTCCATAAAAATATCTCTCCGTTTGTTTTCGATCATCATATTTTCAATTAATCTTACCAGAGTTACATTTTGTATATCACTCCCTGTATACATGGCACCTGCGTCATGACAATCACTTTCAGATTGTGGTGGGCTTCTATTTTCGTCGGTTCTATGTTCTGAGGCGGTTAAACCACTTTGAAATTTCTCGAATTCGTCGTCGCTCATTTTAATTTGTCACTATTACACACAAGTTTATAAAATAAGTTCTTTATGTCACTTAACCCCAATTTGTAAAGTACGTTACACACTACTTTTTAAGGTGGCTTCACATGCAAGCTTTTTAGCAGATAGCGGACAACGGACAACCAATAGGATTTTAGATTTTCAAAATTTTAGCGTTTCAAGGTCAGTACGCTAAAAGTTGATTCAACTTTAACTTTTGGCGTACGAAAATGACTGAAAACAATAAAAAGTGAATATTATGCAGTTTTATATTGTTTTCAGTTGACAGTTGTGGTTATGTTATATGTTTGGTGTGTGGTGTTTTATATGTAATATTGATAATGGAAGAAAACGTAAGTAATATTATTAAGATTTATTTCTTTTTTACTATAAAATATTTAATTACTATCAACAGAATTATAACTGTGGATATTGCAAAGATATTATTTCGCCTAAAGAAATAGATACCCATAACTGTTTTGTGGGATACAATAGTGAATACTATTATATGTCTTACGATGAAAACTTTGCAATAACAATGAGTAAGTTTAAGTGATTTAATTATTATTATAGTATTATTTATATAGTATTTTTAGATTTAAAAAGTAACACCGATGATGAGACTCAATCAACAGCTGAATCGTTGGATGTTGATGAAATGTTAATATCTGCTGTTTCTGTCAGACCAGCATTATACAATTATAAATTGCCCTTACAAGAACGAAGTAAAGTGAAGAGATTTACTTTGGAATGAAATATACACTACTTTGGGAGGTAAAAACATGGTAAAGGTTTCGATATCTTATTGCTCTAGTATGTTGTAGGTGCAATGTCCCGAGAACAGATTCCAAAAAGATGGAAATATTTAAAAGATAGATACCAAAAAGCTAGACGGGATATAAAAAAATATTGTCCGAGTGGCAGTGAAGCCTCTACAGTACCAAAAACCGCTTTCAAATATTATTATATGATGAATTTTTTAAATGAAACGATAGACAGTCCTAAGTAAGTAATAGTTATCTATATATATGTATTACTTACTGCACTTTTTTTTATAGTACTGTTACAAATTTACAAATAGACGACACAAATGACAAAATAGCTTTGCCTTCACCTCTGCCTTCACCTAACTCAAGCGCATCTGTAAATTGTGATAAAAGTATGTCAATAAACTTTTTTGTATTTCCCCAATTTAAAATAATGTTTTTACAGAAGCTAAAAAGAATTCGAAGGAAAGTATAGATTCTTTAGAGAGGGCCTTTTTAGAATCTCTAAACAAACCGGTTACAACAGATGAAGTTGATGGCTTTTTGATTCGTGTTGCAGCCAGTTTACGACGATTGCCATATCGTGGTAGATGTCAGGTTGAAATCTCGATAATGAAATTACTTACCGAGGCAGAAGAAAAATACAATTGTAATTATTAGGAGTAATGTATTTATTGTATATGTTTATATTTAAGTAGTAAATAATAAAAATTCATGAATGATGTCCTACGTTTTGCCATTGCCAAGGCACTGCTCCTTCTCCATGAAAATAATTTGCGAAATTATCTCTAATTACAGCAGCTTCTCTGGTATAATTATTGCTACCAACATTTTGTAATGGTAATATTCCTGTTGTTGGAAGTTCTAATAAATCCTTATCTAAACTAAAATAGCACATATCACTATGCCTATCTTTTTCCATCAAGTAATTGTGTAAACACACTGTAGCTTGGATAATTTTTATAATTTTTTTGTTGCTAGCTATAATTGGTTTGCGATAAATACGCCAACGAGCTGCCATTATCCCAAACGTATTCTCGATAACTCTTCTTGCTCTACTGAGACGATAATTAAAAATTATTTTGTTTGAGTTTAAATTCTTGCCTGGATACGGGCGCATACTATATGATGTTAAAGCAAATGCTTCATCAGCAACAAAAACATATGGTAATAAGAATCCTATATTTCCAATTCTATGTGGAGGAGGTAAATCCATGTCAAAACTTTCAAATTTTTTCCCGATAAGTGAGTCTCTGAAAACACCTCCATCACTAAAGCGTCCAGGTGCCCCAATATCAACTAATGTGAAACGGTAGAATGCATCGCACATAGCCAACAGTACAACACTATGACTACCTTTGTAATTGTAGTTTGATGATCCAGAATTTGCTTGAGCCTAAACAACAATGCAAATTAAAATAGTACTGAGTCATCAGTAATTAATAATACCTGAATTACAACGTGTTTTCCATCTAATGCTCCAATGCAATTAGGAAAATTCCATTTGTTAAACCCTTTTGCTATTTCTAACCATGACTCTTTATTGGGTTGTAGAAGTAGCTTATCACAAAAGCACTCCCAAATTGCTGTACATACTTCATCGATTATTTCCGATATGGTACTGACACCTATTCGAAATGAATACGACAAAGATGTAATGCTGTCGCCAGACGCTAAATATCGCAGAGTGACAGCTAATCTAATAGCTGGATGGATAGGTTCTCGTACAATATATAATTTCTGTATTTTAGTACCTATGACACTCAGTAAATCTTCAAACTTTTCAGGATTCATACGTATGTAATTAAAATATTTTCCTCGATCACCTAATCTCATTTCAACGAGCAAATTATCGCCCGCGCCGTAAGTTTTTCTATTTTCGTTTTGAAATATATTGCGCACCCAATACTTCCTCTTTCTTTGTTTTTTTATTTTTAATAATTTGTATAAAATGAACATTTTCAACAAATTTTTTTTATTTTGGAATTGCGCAATATTTGTATGAACATTTAAGTTCATTTTTTGTGCATATAATGTTAACAATACCAGTCGATGCATTTCAAAAAGAGTTAGGTTATAGTTATTATTTTGTTTGAAGTCAATTTTTGTATGCTGTCATGTGAAACGTACAATAAAAAAGCTGCGTTTATGTGCTATACGCTGTCTGCTAAAAAGCTTGCATGTGAAGCCACCTTTAAACGTTTGTTCTACAAGTATTTGTTCACTGACCTGAGTTACTATCCCGCTTCTGAATTGTTACGTTCGCTGTTCGCTGAGCACAAAATAAAAGTTCACGAGTAATGTATTTAATTTTAATGAATAAAAATAACAAACATTTACAACAACATATATGTACGCTACATCTTAGTTCACTACTGTGTTACCAACTGTTACCAAAAAACACTAAAAGTAAATATTCAAATATTTCAGTACGTTAACAAGGTGTTCTGCCGTATGAGTCGAATGTTGTTTTTTCAGTCTAATTTTGCTATTTTTTAATGTCGTTCGTATAAGTCGAATGCGAAAAAATACTGTCTCAGCTGACCATCCCACGAAGAGTCAGCGTCGGACTCAGATCATGAAATATGATGAAGTATCTACTTACATAAATTTCCTTTTAGTTTTTCTTGTATTTTAATGTTTATATTCAGTTTATTTTAAATAATAACGTTTATTCATGTACTTAGGTGATTTTTTATTTATATATTTTTTGACATATTTATCATAAAATATTTTCAAGGTAATATTCTTGATCGGTCGTATAAGTCGAGACTTGATATTAGTAACGGTTTTTTGCGTTTTAAGATCGACTTATACGTGAGTATATACGGTATATATAAAAAGTTTATTGTGTCGCACGTCGCCCCTGGAAGCGTATTATTTGGGTATGCTACTTGAATATGTCCCACTTCGCCCCAAGTACGGGGCCAAGCGAGACAATTTATAAAAATAAAAAAAGGAAAACTGGAAATTGCACACTAGATTATTACTTTAATTGGTTCTATATATGTGAGTTGCTCTTGATTCATTGTTTCAATTTGATAACTAGAAAGATTAAAAAGTTATTAAGAAAAACATGTGAAAACTGTCCCCCTTCACCCCGTTTGATGGTACTAGGGAATAACCAAGATTTAATTCCAGAAACATTATAAATATTTAAACATTTCGATATTTATTAAAACTTCGCTAACATTTACGTTAAATGTTAAACAGATATAACATCGGTATCACCAAACGCCATAACTTTGATTGATTACTCGGGGCAGGTGTTTCGGGAACGCGTGGGTTCTCATAATCAACCGAATACCGAATAAATAAATAAAATTAAGACTATCACTATAAACATCCCCCTCTTCTAGTATAAACAAAAGCACAGCATGCGATTATTTACCTAAACCGAACTAATTGCTAACACATGTTGAAAAAGGACTGTCCTTTCTTAAATTCGCGAACAAGACCGATTTTCCAAGAGTCGCTGGTTCTCTATTTATGAGATGTCCGTATTTGTAAATATAAATACTCTCATATGCGTCTAATTCTCGTGGCTTATCAATGGCTTTAACTAATCTATTAATTAAAAAATTAATCGCGAACATTTTCTGTTAAATTTCCACTAAATAAAGTGAGATTTCAGAAAGAATGAGAGTTTATTAATAGCGGTATATAATGGTTTCTCTTCAGCAGATGTTGAATGCACGCTTAAAAAGTCCAATACAAGAATCACGGCATGTCGTTATTCTTTATAGTTTTCAAGTTATACGGTTTTAATAGTTATAAAGATGTGACAAAGGTAAATTGTAGACAATTTGTTCGTCGTTGTAATAATTTAGTCGTATTAAATTGTACGATCCAGATCCATAGCAACAACTCTGAATGAGATTGATCATAAGTTTTATTTCGATAATGTTAATGTATGTAAGTACTTGATGCTGAATCGAATGTAAAACGGAATTCTAAATTCTTAAAAATGTATTAATTAATTCTGTATAGATATAAAGAACGTAAGATATGTAGGTATACAGCAACTCAGTTTTTGAGCACTCCGTGTATATGTTCTATTAGTTTTACCTCGTATTTAAAGGATTTTATAATTTAATCCAATATATTAATAAGTGAGTAAGTAATTAGTACTTACATAAAATATTACAAAGGTGCATCCAAATTATATCAATCCATATAAATACATAAAAATAATTCTTCCCAGTATAACAAAAATCTTATAATCTGTAATATCTTATCGTTGGTGGCATAATTTAAAATTGTTCAGTTTAGTTTATACCGGCATTTAGTTTTAACAATATATAATGTGGATAAATTTGGTACTTTTTGTAATTTTAATTATTGCTAGCGAAGGTAATATCAATTTAATTTTATTTTGTGTGTAGAATGAACTGCATAAAGTAAATTAAGTATTTGTTAGGTGTAGAAGAAATTACGTTAGAAGATGATCAAGAATTTCTACTCCAGTGTACTTATGAAGAAAACTGTAGCACAGATACTATATTTAAAACCACAGAAGAACATCAACTGCTAGTAACTGTTAAAACGGTTGATGTCAATGGTGGAAATGGAGACTTTTTATTGATTAAATCAGGTATGTAGAGTTGATGTAGTTATTATTATTAATATTAATTTAAATCCATACCTTAATTTAGAGCGGCAATATTTATTTTGGTATCATTCAAAATAACATATAGTTTCAAATTTTAAAATCAACTTTGTATGCTTCTTTAAAGATATTTGTACTTTTTAATGCGTACAGGTAATATTTTCTTTACAAAAACGTAAACTATATATGTATTGTTAAAGACACTCTGTGTGCAAATGAATACCTACCGCTTTTTTAACATATAACTTGTTTTCTTTAGAATAAAGACAAGAGAGTACAAATGCTGTTATAAATATATAACATGTATGTATATAATTATATATACTTAGTAACATTTTTGAGTTGAAAATACAAAAATGCATGATAATCCCTAGAAATTTTACTGTAATCTTCTAAGAAACAACGAGAATTACTTTTTCTTTGTCAACTTATCTCTAAGTATGTTTATCCTCCTACTAAAAATTGGAATTGAATCGTATTAAAATTTATCGGAAATTCATTCAAAAAATCTCTATTATAATGTATATATTGTAAATTATGTATCTACTTATATCGCTTATATATACGTCTCTTACATATATTATTACTAATAATTATAATTAAAAAAAAAATCTGTCTCAAATAAAGCAATATTTATTTGTGGATAAGGGGATGGAATAGTCTCGAGAGAGCAGCAATATTCCCTATACAAAACGTCTTCGAAATTAATTCTGTAGCAAGTTACAAAAGTATTTATCACAAACGTAAATATGTGAACATTTATTTGAGATAAGCTAAGCTGGTATTAATTTATAAAAAAATATGTAAGTTGTCACCAAATCCTATTTAAAAGATTAGGAAAACAAAAACAAATTATATATTAATATTTCTAGTAATAAATAACTATAAGCACTAGGAATTTAATACTACAATGCAACTGCATATGGTATAGATGTCATTTATTTTTACACAGTATTTAGTATAGGAGCTAGCAACGTTTTTGAGAGAGCATTTCAGGTCAGCTGATTTTTTGATATGTTGTCCTTATTGCTCCTTGGGTTAGAGTCTGAGCCGTCTGGCTGGCGGTAGCGGTTGCTTATATTAGTGCGCAGCCTACCTGTACAGGTAATAATCCTAGATTTTAAAAGAATGTTAAGAAGTGTAATTTTTAATTTTGTCACTTTGGATAGGTTTGCCTGACATAAATTTTTTATTGCCAGACATTTTTATCGTTGCTAATTATATGCCATACGCGAATTTTTCTTTGTTTTTTAATAAAATATTCAAAGTATTTTTTTTATGTCTGGTATTTATATATTATCTTATTTACGGATAAATAAATCTAAAATTAATTTGCCAGACGTTAATTCAATTGTTTAACTTTAAATAAACACGATAAAGTGTGGCAGTATGATGCTAGTAATCAAAGAGAGACAGATGCAGAATCTATTGCCGAGAATGAGACAGAAAACAATCACAAAGGTACATTACTTATTCTTGCTTTAGTGAGTACAAATTTCGATATATAAATATTTTAACAGAAAAAAACTAAAATTAAAATAAAACTAAATTAGAAAGGAGAGAATGAAAGGTACATCATTGAAGTTCAAAAAATTACATTTTTAATAAAAAAATTCGCGTATGGCATATAATTAGCAACGATAAAAATGTCTGGCAATAAAAAATTTATGTCAGGCAAACCTATCCAAAGTGACAAAATTAAAAATTACACTTCTTAACATTCTTTTAAAATCTAGGATTATTACCTGTACAGGTAGGCTGCGCACTAATATAAGCAACCGCTACCGCCAGCCAGACGGGTCAGACTCTAACCCGAGGAGCAATAAGGACAACATATCAAAAAATCAGCTGACCTGAAATTCTTGTTTTTTAAACGTTGCTAGCTCCCGTACTAATTCTTTAATAGCCTTTTGACTGATACCTTGTTGGCGCAAAATTTCTCGTGTATTCATATTATGGAGATTGTATGTAGAAATGTTAAGAAATGCAAATCGATTAGTCGAAGAATGGCTACAACGTTGTTTGATTTTTTTGGTGGACATTTTGAACATTTATTGTGAAATCCGTTATATCCCGAACATTTGGCTTGGAATAATTAAATATTAATTACCGGTATAAGTTTAACATATTGTAGTTGTTTTGTATTTAATAAGTTTATCTCAATATATGATTTAATTGTCTTTTGCTGTCATTTTTTCATGGCTAATTTGATATCTTAACAATTATTTTGAAAAAGCTCACCTTTCATTAAGAAAATATTAAATATCTCAGAAATTAACGATTTTAGATATAGGGAGTGGTAAAAATGAAAGTGCATACAGTGTCCTTCCTTTTCTTAATATAAAATACGGGCTGTTCCATTTAAATAAGACGAGAAAATAATGCATTTGCGTTTTCAATCACCCTGTACACAGTTTTCGCAATATTGGCAAAATACTTAGCAATATAGAAAAGTCATTCCAGTACAAAAAAAAATCAAGTTGTTTCGTGTGGAATACACAAGACGTTGAACACGCAATGATTTTCAGGCAAAATTGACCATAATTTCTGAAATACTCGGTATAACTCAATGAAACCTTATATCGAAGGAATGGAATGAGGAAGATATGCTTAACCTAAATTTGAAATAATATATAGTGTGTCCCATTTAAGGAAATGTATGTTTGGTTCACCCTGGGAATATGAAACACTCTGTATATACAAAGATAATTTTAAAATATGTAGTTTAAGACTATCTATGATTTTTGTATATAACATTTTGTGATATCTTTAATATTAATGGATATTTTGAGCTTTGACGCACTAATGCCTCACCCTGTATGTTAGTGTTGGGCGATTATGAATGATATAATCGATATATTTCGATTATGGTCAAATAATATGAAACATTCTGTATATACGAAGATAATTCTAAAATATGTAGCTTAAGACTATCTATGATTTTTGTATAGGTATAACATTTTGTGATATCTTTAATATTAATGGATATATTGAGCTTTGACGCACTAATGCCTCACCCTGTATGTTAGTGTTGGGCGATTATGAATGATATAATCGATATATTTCGATTATGGTCAAATAATCGATCATTCGATTATTGCAACCGAGATAATCGATTAGAAACGATTATGAATGTTTTAAATTTATGACTAAGTCGACTTTTGATTACACACTGCTACCGAACAGAAACGAATGACGACTCAATTGCGTGGACAATGCTAAATATATCCAAATAATATTGTAACGTTTCTTACCGATATAATAACACATATTATTCGCTAGTTTGTAGCAAGTTATTGTTGTACTTTGTAGTTTTTTTGACTAATAGACTTTTATGAAAATGGCTCATCGTTATACGAACCAGGAATATCTAGATATGATCGTACTGTACGGAGAGTTTAATCAAAATATGGAGGCTGCTGCACGTGCTTATTATGAACGTTTTCCTCAGCGATATCGGCCGAATGCTCGAACAATTTTAGCTGTTGTGCAGCGTGTTCGAGACACTGGCAGTGTAAAGCCTCAGTTCGGACGAGATGGAAGTTGTCAGAGACCCAGACGAATATTGAACGCCGAAGAAGAAGTGCTTTGATCGAAGAATCTCCTGATACAAGTACTCGTCAAATTGCGCGTCAAACAGGTTTATCACTACCGATTGTATGGAAAATTCTAAACGAATACCAATACCATCCTTACCACGTGCAAAGAGTACAAGCATTAACAGCAGCTGATTATCTACTACGGCTTAGGTTTTATCAATCACTTTTGAATATGCAACATGACAACCCTAATTTTCTAGCCGATATTTTATTTACCGACGAAGCCGGTTTTACGCGAAATGGAATATTCAATATGCACAGTACACATCAATGGGCTGTGGAAAACACGCATGCAATACACAGGCACTACAACCAGCAACAATTCTCGGTAAATGTATGGGCCGGAATTATTGGCGATGAAATCCTAGGACCCTTTGTACTGCCGCAGCGTTTAAATGGTCAAGCGTACCTACAGTTTTTGAAAGAGGACTTGCCGCAACTTCTCGAAAATGTGCCTTTAGATGTACGGCAGCGTATGTGGTTCCATTGTGACGGGGCGCCGGCACATTTTGCACAACCAGTGCGAAATTTCTTGAACAATCAGTTTCCGGGAAGATGGATTGGCCGCCGTGGACCCGAAGCATGGCCGGGCCGGCCATGCTTCGCTGGATTTCTTTCTGTGGGGACATTTAAAAAATTTGGTTTACGCAACCCTAGTCAACGACGTAAATGAGTTGATTAATCGCATCAACGTGAGCGCACAATCAATCAGAGGCAGCATCAACATGGAACGCATTCGTGAAGCATTGACACAACGACTAAACCTTTGTATTGAAGAGGAGGTGGCAACTTCGAGCATTTACTGTAATAACTCCACTCTTCAGCGGTTTCCGAAATGAGGACCTATCATGGCAACGTGAAAAAATGTACGTATAATAGCGTATTTATTTTAACAGTATCTATCCGTTATTTTCTTTTCGCATTATCGGACGTTGAGGTAGGTTAAGGACATCCATTTATCATTGTATCGGGTAGCGCACGTACAGTGGCCAGCTTTTAAATCGACAGCACCGCAAGCTAACGTCGACCTTATCTACTAATAATAATATCTACTATAAATCCTAACTGAAGGTCGCACAACGTAACCCCCTCTACATTGCTATTAAGGTTTAGGAAATTCCGTAACGGTATCGATTATGCTGCTGTCCACTGTACATCAGCGCATTTGTTGAAACATCAGCTATTTCGTTGCGTATGCGAAAGCGTCAATAACCTCGTGTGCATTCCATATAATACAGTGCAATTCAAAACGGTTATACACACACTAAACAAAAAAATTTTTTTGCACAATTTGTATACAAAAAGTATCCTAATTTTTTGATATGCTGTTTACATCCCTATGGGCTACTCAGACTTCATTGCTCCTTAAGAAGTTCGTTATCACCCTGTATGTATTAATTATACCTTCGTTATTCTATTTTTAAATTTACTTATTTTCGTAAAGATAAATTATCCAAAATTTCAGTTAAAAAGCAATATTGCAAATCCACACAAGGTAAGTGTTAGATACCTATAGTGCTATTAATGTATCCAAATGAGAATCGAAATAAAATACCATTGTGACGACTCCTGCGCAACATTCATAATTGATCGTTTGAATGGATTGCTTCATATAATCGAAACGAAACACGAAATAATCTACGATCCTACTAACTTTAAATTTTGCGCGTCATTCATATTCGATCATTCGAATGATCATTCGATTATGCAAAGCGATTATTTCGTTTCATTCGATTATTGAAATATATCGATTATGCCCAACACTACCGTATGTCAGCCTTTGTTATGCGAAAAAATGATTAGTTTTCTATAAAATGTGATTTTTATATCTAACTTAAATTTCAAACACAGATGTATATACAATTTACGTTCAACCTACAAATAATAATACCTACAGCAAATAATACAACAATGTTTATATCTAAATAATCTTCCTTTAAATGGGAAGATGACCTATACCAGACAGACATCGATTATTCAGAGAAGGGTGTCAGACGTCACATGCGTAAGTAGATTACTAATTTTCGTTGGGCGAGTCCAAATTAGCACATTCAAATAATTTTAGATGTGAAAATAGTGTGTTGAAATATGCAGGTGATATTTCAACAGTGACGTCTTGCGTTCTGAGTGGGTTACGAGTATACATTTCGTTAATTTCCTATTGTTTCAATATTCTTCTTATTCTTTCACGTTCGTTTTATAGTAATACCCTTCTAATAGTAAATAAATACTAATTTTTTTATTCAGTTTTATTATAAATTAGGAACATTTTTAATAATTTTTAACGTTGGTTATTATTATCCCTGCCCAATCAGCTGTATAAGTTACGACGCCACTGATACCTTTTCTTCGCGGATTGAACGGCGGCGTAATATACCTTTCTCTTAATATTCGTACTTTGGTTCGTAATCGACCAGTTCACTATTCTTATAAATCGAATATTATACATAAGGGTTATATTTACAAAGTTTTATGGCACTCTGAGTCAGTTTTAATGCCCATCACTATACAGATATACCTTTGTCCCTTTACGTAACTGGAAATTCCACCAATATTTTTGATAACATGTAAAATAAACCATTGGCGGGGTGTAACAGTTAGCCAGATACAATCCATCACCTACTAAGTTATTTTAAAACGGCGTTTCTCCCCAAATTCTCAAGCAATGTTCATTAAACAGACATATAAGAAAGCGAATACATCCCAAGTAGTAGTAACTTGTAACCGAGGTTACAATGCGACCGAAGTGGTTGTATTACCGTGATAGGACCGTCTAGACACCAAAAATGGCTGCTTTTGGAATGTTATATAAACAACTATCTCCCTTACATCTACCTTAGCTAACAATAAGTTAAGGATATTAGTACGTCATATGTTATGCCAATTATGTAACACTGTATCTACTTATTACTAAAAGGGATTCTTACTCTGAATCTATGCACATATACTACTGGCTAGAATGTATGTACGGCTCTGGGATAATGGGCCTTCCCTATAAGCTTTGAAAAAGTAAGTAAATCCTGTTTGATATCTCATAAAAGAAAGCTAGTTGCGCGTAGGTTTTCGCGACCGTCGTTTACTGTGTTCAAGTCTTCCAGTGTTGTCACATAGTTAAGTGTACACTTACTGTAAGTACGTAATAAGTGCAAACTTATGTAGGCAGCAGCACCGAGAAGACTACCGTTATATTAATAGGTCTGCTAATCTCTTAAGCGGGCTACAAACTGTATGATTTGACCAGGCGGTCAGACCGATTTGGTCAGATCAGGCGTAATATCAGATTGTCTATAGCTACGTCACCTGACAGAATTCCTGTCGGGTCTTGTCAGATGGCCGAGCCACCCGATTCTCTGACCGTCTGACCAAATACCATAATCTGTAGGACTATCGGACGATCTGGTGCGTCAGTAGTATTTTGAACGTCAAGGAATAAGTGTGACGGTAACCGAACGCGACGTTATAATAAAATTTTTAGAATTATATAAAGATTTTTCTTGTTTGTGGGATACTTCTTGCAAACAATATAGCTCCAGAGATGCAAGAAATCAAGCACTGGAAATATTGGTCGAAAAATTAAAACTTATAGATGCAAATGCTAGTATTGCCGTACTAAAAAAGAAAATTGAAAACATGAGGACCGCGTAACTGACGTCATCCATTCTCAAATAATTACGAAAATCATCACTTTCTAGTTCCTTCAATAAGGTCATGTGGCTAAGTCTTTTTCGTTCACGTAACCATTTTTTTGTCCATATTTTTCTTTTTCTATGCTCAAGATTAAATGCTGCAATTAGCGCGATTGCAACTTTTTGGCGCTTTGATAAAATACGAGACATTATAACGCGTTTTCCGTATAAGAAACGAGAACTAACTGACGAAATCAAGGAGTCTGTTTGTAGCTTCTGATTTGATTGGGTCGACGGTCAGACCGAGAAAATCAGATCATCTGTAGCCCGCTTTAGAGTTAACACTTATTTGAAGAGATAATTTAAAATGGGAGGATTACTATAAAAGCCTAACTTCTAATTAAAAAAAAATATTATTAGATATTTTTGGTGATAGGCATGACCATTTATATTATTAGCTTCTTAGTATTTTGACACATATTAAATGTCAATTTCTTTCTGGTATTTAATTAATCTGCTGTTACATTAACCTATATGTGGAAATACTTCAGAAATTGAAAGATAAGTACATAAAGGTTATAACATAGATATATTAATTATAATTATAATGAGAGGCGGGGTGTTATTATTAGATATATTTGTTGATAGGCATGGCCATTTCATATTACTAGCTTATTCGTATTTTGACACATATTAAATGTCAATTTCTTCCACTGAAGAAGTTTTATTGACGAAAACATAATTTTATGTTTGGAATAAATTGGTATTTAATTAATTTGCGGTTTCATTGACCTATAAGTGGAAATACTTTAGGAATTCAAAGATAAGTACATTTAGGTCGTAACAGAGATATATTAATTATAATTATAATGAGAGATGGAAAGATACATCCGCAAATTCATTGACAAGTATATAATCGTTAATTAATAATAAATTAATTGTGAACAAAGTTACAGGCATTGAAGTACGCATGCGAATACGCACCTCTCATTTGTGATGAAAGTTGAATTAAATTTATGTCACTAAAAGAAAAAGTATGATTTAATAATAAAAAAATTCATAACTTTGAAACCATTGCAGATAATCAATTGAAATTTTGGATTATCAAATCATACTTTTTCTTGTTGGGCTTTCGTGACATCGACAGTAGCAATAAATATGATACAATCCACATCTAAGATTAACATAAAAATTAATTAGTAATTAAAAAGTAAACAGTTTGTGAAAGCACTAGAAAAAGAAGGCAACTGTTTTAAATACTTAAGCGATAAGTTTCCAAAGCTGTCTGATGCAAACGTTCGCGAAGAAATATTTGTTGGCCCACAAATTAGGAAGTTTTCAAAGATGAAAATTTTGAACGTACCATGAATGACGTAGAGGTTGCAGCAAGGACTTCTTTTAAAAATATTTGCAAGCATTATTTGGGAAATCAAAACAGTGAAAACTACCAAGATATCCTAGCTAATTTGCTAAAAAATTACAAAAATATAGGATGCTGAATGTCGCTCAGTTCAAAATTTTTGTATTTGTTCATCATCTGTTTAATAACATTTTTAACACAAAAGCCATTGAACACAACATACACACACAAAAACTACACCGCGAGAGTTGCAGTGATAGCCAGACAAGCGATACAGTTTACGGAGTCACTGCAACTAAGCACCCACCACATATTAAAAAAAAAAAAAAAAAAAAAAATACAATTATTATTTGTCTACTTTCTTTAATTTTCTTGTTGTTTAATGTATATACATATTCATACACAGACGACGAAAATTTTGCCGTTTATACATATTTTACTGTTTCTAATTTCAGGAACGGAAATCAATGACGGCTTGTCAGGACGGATATTCACCCATCATATTAATCACGAAAGAACGTATATTTCACTTACAAACGATCTTTTAGTTCGATTTTATATAAATCCAGGAATGGACCAAACCCGTACTTTTGCAGGATTTGTTTTGACAGTACAACGAATTGGTATTTTTTTTATATTGCAATAATTCATAAAAAGAGATGTAATATAAATCTAGACTAAACTTTAAAACAAATTAATTATGTGCTGTGTAACGTACAATATGTGCACAGAGTTAATAACCCAAAGATTTCTAATACATGAAAATTGTAATTGTTTGCTATGAATTAAGAAATTTGGAATATCCGGCGATAAATTTCTTTGTCGTAGTATTTAGTTTTACTTTCATTAGAAAATAATTAATAAATTAAACTGTAAAAAATGCACAAAATATAACTATATATCTACTATAATTTGTTACTTTTTTACAGTTTAATGGATGAATCAATTTCTGATGAACAAAAAATATATAAAGTTTAGGAAAGCCAAAATGCTTATTTAATTTTTATAAGAAGTGTAATAGGCCGCTAGGACAAAGAAATCTATCTCACAATATTTGAAAGTATTACGGCCAAAAAAGAAATTTATTTCTAAGAAATTATGCTTTGCGAAAAACTATTACGAAACTATATGGCGAATCGGATTTTGAAAACCGCAATATTAAGTATAGTACGAAAAGAAAAGTTGAGCTACATAGGTAAGCTACCAAAACAATTAATAGATAAATATAAAAATAAAATAGAACTTAAAAATGTTAGAATAATAAATAAGGTAAAAAAAAACTAATAAACAGATATATTAAATGTTGCTTTAAAACTATTGATAAAGTCATTTATTTTAAAGTAAACATAAAACGTAATGAATAATCAAATTAAAAAATTTATAAAGAAAATAAATGTTTACAAAGTTTAGGTTGTTGTTACTGCATACTAGCAAATATCTAGAATTCTTCATTTCAGATCAGCAGGAAGACACATCTACTGAGCCCAGTGCCCCACCGTCCTACCACAGTAGACTTTACAATATCACTGTCAATGTTGAAATTTTAATATTACCGATAAATGAAACGTTTGAAATTTTCAAGAGTACGGTGGCTGAAATGGCACAAAAATTTGTTGATACTAGTACGAACTTGACTTTGGCTGAAACTATTAGGTAAGATGATAATTTTTTGGCAGTATGTCTGAATGCATACACGAGAATTGGCACCTAATACACATAAACGTTGTATGTACCGAGTGGCCAACTAAGAATGGTGCTCGGCCAGATCTCAGGAATGGTTTACAGTACAGCTTCGGGAAAAAAGTATCACTAACTAAAGGGGTCCCGAGAAACATTTGGGGAAGGACATTATTCCTCCAATCTAATGCTTACAAATTCAAACCAATCTAATAAGTAACGTGCATGCTAGAGCGCGCTGTTTAAATTTTTTCGGAAATTTTGTATTTTATCGAAAATATTAAATCGAAACATACATTTTTCACTGCAGATTAAACAAGTAGGCTAAATTACTAACAAATTAGTGAAAACCGGGTATCGCTATCTTTTACCTATCCGAAGATATCTTCAGAAATGTGTGAATGGTAAGAATGTCATCTATAAATTTAAATTATTCTACTCTAGAAAGGATTTTCCTTGGTCTACATTTAGTGGTTCAAACTGTTTAATATTATTTTGTGCATCACCACTAGAGGGCGTTAAACAAATTTAAATAAGTAAATATTGTGATTTTTGAAAAGAACAGTGCGTGGAAATGTTGGTGAAAAGCTTCACAGTATAATTGAAATAAACAATGCAGCAAAGCAACAAAAAAGGAGACAGCATAATAAAATCAATATCACTGGCGGCCTAAATCTTCAAATTATCGCCCATCATTTATTTTATGAAAACGTTCACTCTACAAGTGAATAGAACCACGATACACACAGAACGGTATGCTATTCGCGGCATGTGTGACGTCGCGTTCGAGGATCGAAAGCATGACCTATTTTCTTTTTTTGTAATTGAGACGGATTAAATGATATTATAGTTGTACAGGTTAATATTTCTTCAGATTTGTATGTACAATGTTCAATAAAATATACTTTAGCGCAAACAGTTGCTTCACTTTATTTATACTCAAAATATCAAAACAACTACTGAAGTAACACTACAAAATGACATTTATGTATATGATGTAAACAATGTATTAGTAGACTCTCTAACCTCGAATATGACGTCACTGCGCGTGGTGGTCTAAATTTGGTACCAATAATAGCATACCGTTTTGTGTGTATCGTGAATAGAACTACAGTCTATTTATATCTTGGAAATATTTTAAATGGTATTTTCTATTCTTACAACCAACTTATTACGAGCAGTGGGTCGCTTTGTAAATATGAAATATTTTATTCGTCCCCACAAATGAAAATCTAAAAAAGTCCTGTGCAAGTCCTGTCCAAGGGAACAGACAGGCGTATTCTATCCACCTATCAAGGTCCAGAAAATCACGAACATTTACAGAGAAATGCAAAGCACAACTATAATATTGAAAAACATACTGTTGCGAATTGCTAGTGGCATGTCTTCTATTTACATTTCCTTAACGCCCTCTAGCGGCGACAGAAACAATAATGTTAAACAATTTGAATCACTAGCTAGTAGGCTTAGGAAAATCCATAATAGTCTATTTTCTTGGCCACCAAACATTCCACGCACTGTTCATTTAAAAAATCACAAAATTTACTTATTTAAATTTGTTTAACGCCCTCTGGTGGTGATGAACAAAGTAATATGAAACAGTTTGAATCACTAAATGTAGATCAAGTAAAATCCTTTCTAATAAGACCAAATTTGATTCAAGGAAAGCAGAATAATTTAAATTTAAAGTTGAAATTCTCACTATTCACACAATTCGGAAGATATCTTCGGATAGGTAAAAGGGTAAAAGATAGCGATACACGGTTTTCGCTAATTTGTTATTAATTTAGCCTATTTGTTTAATCTGCAGTGAAAAATGTAAGTTTCCATTTAATATTTTCGATAAAAAACAAAATTTCCGAAAAAAATTAAACAGCGTCCTCTAGCATGCACGTTACTTATTAGATTGGTTTTAATTTGTAAGCATTAGATTGGAGGAGTAATGCTGTTTCCAACGAGACTTAAGTTTGCAAAATTCGGTTCAACAGAACCAGAGTTACAAGCGTTCCTTCGAAACCAAGCTTCCGTTCATCCCACCCCTTATTTAGTAAAATACAAAAATTTGTCCAATGTAAAATACACGGAATTTTTAGAAGATTCCGATATTGATGTTTGTGATAGACCTTAAGTTAAATTTTGTATAAAATAAGAATTTAAGTTTAAGGTGTACAGTTACGCCATCTAGCGGCAATTCTCTAAATAATTTGCAGATGTTTCTCGGGGCAACTTAGTCAGTGATATTTTTTTCCCGAAGCTGTACTATAAACCGTTCCTGAGATATGACCGACCGCCATTCTTAAGGTTCTTTCCGACAACGCTTAGAACCAGTTCAGAATTAGCCAGCGCATGCGCAAAATATAATAATGCTGCTATAATATTGCTTGCGCATGCGCTGGCTAATCCTGAACTGGTTCTAAGCGTTGTTGGAAAAAACCTTTAGTTGGCCACCGGTACATACACGGTGTCCAGCCTAAGATGCAACGGTCCATAGCCGACTTATTATTAATTTTTTGAAAAAATGTTTCAAATAAATGTTGCCTCGAATCAAATAATACACATTTTAAAATTAGTATCAGTAATGGTGGACTTCCGGTTCTACTGTAAGTAGATACTAACTTTATTATTTTAAATGGAACATCCTATATATTATTGCAGTTTTTGATTCCTTATTAAATTTAAAAGGCACTTTGTTAAGCTTACATCGAGTCTAAGTTTGACCGTTTCCGAATTACGTGACGTTTTTAAAAAAAAATGACATCTGCAGCGACGTGGGTGTTTGGAAATATCTCCGTAACTGCGAAAGTTAGAAACATGCGGTTTTCAGATTTCGCTTAATCATGAAAGAGGTCACGTCTTTTATTAGAAAATTGTTGCATTTATGTTTCAGGGTGATTAAATAGGGATCTGTAATTTTCCAACATTAAAATCATGAATAATTTGATTTTTTTTAATGGAATGGTATAGCAATTTTTACATAAATGGATGTACAATTTGATTTTCTTCCGTTTTTATACGGATATTATTCTGTCTATTTCCAACGGTTTTGAAGATATTTCCGATTTTTCACCATCCCCACGTATTGCGAAATGCTGGCAACTTCCCCTCGCATTTCACCAGGCTTGGGACTAGCAGCAATAATACTGGCATGCTTAAAAAGTGGCCATCAAAACACAATAGAACCACTAGAAACAAACAAAACTCGAAAGAAAAAACATGTTGAATTTACAAAAATGTGTTCTGAAACATTGGAGATTAACCTAGCAAGGATAATAGAATTTGTAAAACACTATTATTTATTTCATTAAATGTTCGAAGTGCTGTCCGTTTTGGGCCCTACACAATTGAAATTGCTTTTGCAAACAGTTTTGAACATTTCTGAGCATTTTTGGCGTGACTTCTTGAAACGCTCTTAAAATACGATGGCGCATATCATCTTGAGTTGTTGGTGGCGTGGCGTCTCATAAACTTTATTTTTAATAAAACCCATAAAAAGAAATCGCAGCTTGTAAGATCTGGCGATCTCGGGGGCCAACTGACAGGTCGTCCATGTCCAATCCAGCGGTCCGGAAAAGACATATCCAAAAACTGACGAACTTCGACAGTATTATGTGCTGGGGCACAATCGTGTTGGAACCACATCAGTAGACGTGTAGCCAGTGGAATATTTTCTAACAAAACGCCCATACTATTTTGAAGAAATTCCATATAAACCCTACCCGTCAGCCGTTGGTTATGAAAAAACGAGCCTATAATATGTTCCCCAATGATACCTGCCCACACATTCACAGACCATCTGTATTGACTATGAGCAGTAATAAATCGATGGGGATTTTGTGTGTCATAATAATGGCAGTTGTGACGATTCAGAAATCCATTTTTGTGGAAGGTAGCTTCATCTGAATACATCACTCGCTCGAAAAAGTTCACATCATGATGATTTCTTTCAATTGTCCACTGACAAAACAACAGTCTGGTTTGAAAATCGTCTGCAGTAATTTCCTGCTGCAACTGGATCCAATACGGATTATACTTATGTGCTCTTAAAGTGCTGTGTACCGAAGATTTACTGACATTAGTCATTCTACTTATTTCGCGCACACTGGATCCTGCATTTTCTTGCACTGCTAACAATACTTGCAACTGATGTTCTTCCGTCAGTACGGAGTTATTGCGGTTCCGTTTTGTACGTTTTACAGATCCAGTACCTGTAAACCTATCCAGTAGCGACAGAAATGCCCTCCTATCTGGATGCCTTCTATTTGGATAATAGTGTGCATAAATTCTTGACGCTAACAAAACGTTTCTGTTACATTCACCGAAAACGAAAACCATATTCACTAATTCTTCTTGAGTAAGCGACATTTTTAATTGTTATCTTACGAAATAATACTCTGAACGTCAGTTCTGACATTTGAAACGTTACTGACAGTTAGATACCTAATTTGTTTCGAAGCCTAATTTGATTTTATATCGATGTCGCTTGAAACAACTCAATAGTATTTTTCACCATTTTGTTTGTTTCTAGTGTTTTGTTGGTCACTTTTTAAGCATGCCAGTATTATTGCTGCCAGTCCCAAGCCTGGTGAAATGCGAATATCCGTATAAAAACGGAAGAAAATCAAATTTTACCTCCATTTATGTAAAAATTGCTATACCATTCCATTAAAAAAAATCAAATTATTCATGATTTTAATGTTGGAAAATTACAGATCCCTATTTAATCACCCTGAAACATAAATGCAACAATTTTCTAATAAAAGACGTGACCTCTTTCATGATTAAGCGAAATCTGAAAACCGCATGTTTCTAACTTTCGCAGTTACGGAGATATTTCCAAACACCCACGTCGCTGCAGATGTCATTTTTTTTTTAAAACGTCACGTAATTCGGAAACGGTCAAACTTAGACTCGATGTAAGCTTAACAAAGTGCCTTTTAAATTTAATAAGGAATCAAAAACTGCAATAATATATAGGATGTTCCATTTAAAATAATAAAGTTAGTATCTACTTACAGTAGAACCGGAAGTCCGCCATTACTGATACTAATTTTAAAATGTGTAGAATTTGATTCGAGGCAACATTTATTTGAAACATTTTTTCAAAAAATTATTAATAAGTCGGCTATGAACTGTTGCATCTTAAGCTGGACATCCTGTATACACTTGTTATTTTTACCAAAACTTGTTTAAATTTACCATACTGTCGTGTGGTTTATAACTAAAGATGACATACGCTTACGACATGCAATGTAGAAGAGTTATGGGGTTTAGAGGCGGCCAACGTACGGCTGAAGAATAACTACCTTGAATTGCAAATTAGTATGCAATCCTGTCGTGTATAAATATGCCACAACCGATGAGTTTACTTACCCGTGGTGAATATACTGGGTAAATTGTTTCTTGTTTCTTATAATTTAAATTAAATGCAAACTTGCATGCGTAGGCCGCTGGCATATATAGCGAATTCACAAATATATATAACTATAACTAATGTATCTTTTTTCTTCATAAATAAAATCTATAAAATATTTTTATTTGAATAAACATACGGCTATGAACTGAAGAACAAAAACAACAATTCTTTGTTTAAGTTAATTTAACACAACTAAGCGTCAATTTAAATAAGTTTTATGCTTATAGTAATAACAGTGATACATTTAATTTAAATACATTTACACCCTAACTAGAGTTGTTTTGATTGCATTGAACATTTTGTTATTTTCATAACGCATAAACCCACATTTTCTAGATTTGTAATGGTAATTTATTAACACATACACTGCGTATTATCTAATAAATTTCACACAAAAAAAGTATGTTTTCATTGTGGATTTAAACTATACCTACTTGTATAGAAGGTTAACCCTCGGGCTACCACAATATATATATAACTTAGACTACCAAAATAGGGTCAAATATGACCCAAATAGTTTATTGCCGAAAATCGAAGTTCTTAGAATGCTGTTATCTTGGCATGATATACTTTCAAAATAAGGCAATTTTACAATGTAAATACACATATATTTTAAATTTTTTAATACAATATGGGATATTTATTAGAGTACAACATACAAAAATACATATTTGCACAAAAACGATTTATAGTACTACTCGCCATCTTCATTCATTTGACAATACTTGCAAATGACTGTCTCAATCTTGTTACAATGCCTTGGACAAACAAACCTATTGCAAGAAGAACATCTTTTCGAATACTTTGAATCATTACCCCGACATTGATGACATCGTCCACGTTTGGATCTTGTTGATGTTTTGTTTAGTTTTAATTTTCTCCCAGTGCTTTCGATGGCACGTACTATGGCTGCCGAAAAACCTCTTCCATCTCTTTCAATTCTTGAAGCTCTTCGCTCGATTACTGGTTTTACCAACAATAATCCTAAAATTACAAAAATGATAATAACAAGAGGAATAAAATTTCATAAAACATACCTAATTCTTCTAAAAAGGTCTTTCTCCTTTTTCTTGCAGATATATTGCTTCTCCAATCAGGTGTCTTTGTTGTCCATACTATGTAAGCGTTATATGCCGCTATGTCTAAGTAGTTCATAAAAAGTGTAAGTGGCCATCTACGAGTACACCTTCTGCAGGTATACTCACGAATAATTTTATCTAATATATCTACCCCACTTTTTGTTTGATTATAAGCTAAGATAATTTCAGGTTTGTATTTATCTTGTTCGTCGCTAATTTCGTGCTCATTGTGCATGGTTGACAGAGCCAGTACAAGTTTTCTGGGTTTTGGTATATACGATACAAGAGTAACGTCCTTTGTAAATAAAAAATGCGAAGAATAAATTGCTCTATCTTTCAAATCCAGCAACCATTTCGGTATATCCTTTCTATTTTTTCGAACTGTGCCTATTAGAGTGATTTTATTCGACAGTAGTTCTTCTGCTAGAGTTATGTCGGTAAAAAAATTGTCTGTAGTAATATTGCGTCCGCTATGATTCCAAAATTCAGACAATGTTTTGACTACTCGTGGACCTTGGTTCTTTTCAGGCATGTTTCCAATTTTTCTTGTGTAAACCTCAAAGTTGGCACAATAAAAAGATTTCGCATCAGCGAGTACCCATATTTTTATACCGTATTTGCCCGGCTTACTTGGAATGTACACTCTAAATGAACAACGTCCACGAAATGAAACAAGCTGTTCATCAATTGTGCCAAAAGCAGAACAGTTATAATTTTCTCTGCAATTCTTTCTAAATATATTAGTAATATCACGCAATGGAGCAAGCTTGTCTTGCGCTTTACGTTCTGGTCTTGTTAACAAATCGTCAAATCTAATGTATTGCAAAATATTTGTAAACCTTTTCCTACTCATCGTTGCTTGATACACATTCCTACCACAGGCTTCGTTTTCTTTCCATAGGTTAGTGGGATCTTCTCGTGATTCCCTAAAGCGGCCACTGAGAAGCAGAAGACCAAAAAATGCCAAAAGTTCTTCAGAATCAATATTTTGCCATTCGCGTGGTTTCTCTGATTCATGATTTTCATTCCAATTCTTGACATCATCATTTGCTTTATTGTTTGTATGCTGTACGATTATACCTACTATATCGTCAGAAATAAACAACTTGAGTGCATCTAATATGGTAGATATATTCCTACTGCTGTCTGTTAGACTCTCTACTTTTCTTGAATGACATTATGAGCGAGTGTTTTGCAGGATGGCCTATCAGATACGTACCTCCATGTCCTACCTGACACTGTGTGAGTTATTCCACTTAGTTCCGTATTACTTTCTACGTTCTCTACTTCATCTGTACTTGAAATATCAGATTCATCATCACTTTCACTTGCACGCATTTCTTCGACATAATCCTCATCTGCATCACTACAATTTTCTTCTATATTCATATCATCAAACTCATCATCACTCGCATAAAGTGCCGCAACCAACTCACTTTCAGTTAGAGGCCTTTTTCTTTCCCACTTATTCATTTCTGTTCTAATACTAATTATTTTAGGGAGTAATACACAGAACACTAACTATACGTGACAAATCATAGAACGTACTAATGGAATTTACAGCTCTCTCGCCGCTAGACAGGATTCAACTTGTAAGGGTTCCTCAAGCAGCACCAGAAAAAACTTATAGAGTAATACACCGAACGCTATCTATCGGAGTCAAATCATATAACGCACTAATAGAAATTACAATAACTTCGTCGCCAAATAGGAATCAACTTACGTACTACAAATGAACGCTTACTATTACAACTGGGTCAAAAATGACCCACTCAAGATTTTTCTATAAGCTACACTATAAACTAATTATAAATAACGAAAAGATGATCATAAAACCACAATAGAGGAATACATGTAAGGACGGTGAATAAAAACTTCTAGAATTAATTCTGTAAAGAAATTATTGTTTTCCGGGTCATTTTTGACCCCATATTGGTAGCCCGAGGGTTAAAATATTCTTATTAAGAGTGTTGTTAATTTTCCGACGGAGATACAGGATTAAGTAAGAACGAATTAATTTGGGAAATAAAATACAACAATTACAACACTGAGTTGCATTTCTGAGATACGGTAGAAAGATATACATATCTACACAACAATATTTAACTGTGGAATATTTATCGTTTTAACATTCATCTATCCTAACCTGTTTGATGTCCTGATCAAGGCTGCAAGAAAATCTCACGTAGAACCTAAAATTAACCTAATTATATATGCAGCTCAAGTTATCCATTTTTATTTTCTAGTCACACATTTCTATATCTGATGTGCTATATACACAAGTAAGAAATGGCATAGATTACTCTACCTGTCATATAGAATTTAAAAAAACGTAATAAATTTCGTGCATTACATTTTGTAACCATACAATTTTTTTATACAACTGTCTGTAAAACTGACACTTTCAACGCAAGCTAACCATGTTAAAAATTGAGTTTTATAGCATAAACTGACATAAGCGTGTTACAATACATTACATACTAAGGTTAAGAAGGTGACTATTATTGCCCGAGTGGCGAGATTAAATCCCGAATTGCGTAGCGCCGAGGGATTTAAAGCCACTCGTAAATTGCGACACTCGCTAACGCTCGTGTCGCAAACTTTTAACTCGTGAAATAAAATCGCACTTTTAACACTTGTATCGTAAATAACTATTTAGACAATAATCACTTATAAACAAATACAATATTTTTTCTTCAAACGTACAAAAATATGATCATTTCGTTACTGAATACGTTTGAAACAATTCATTTCTTTACTAGTAAAAAATGGTTTCATTTCTTTACTATAGAGCGTCTCAACCTTAGTATTCAGTGCGGTCTCTTATGGGATATATACCTCTCATACGATCTTAAACAATTTGTAATAAACCGTCTCTTTTTATATAAAGGCGAAGTTGTCAGTTCAGTTTATTATCGAGCGTGTTTAAGGTTGGTATTGGTCAAAAAGAACGGACGCCAATGAATAAATAAACTTGAAAAATGACATTATGTTGACTAATTTTTGTATACTTCTAACTTCAGACGCATAAATGCAAATAAGTACACACTTATCGACTTGGGAAAGTAGTTTTTTTCAGACAATCTTTCTCGATCGCCCGATAGTTTCGTTTTAGAATACCCTAACCTACAAGTATTTAAAATGTCATGTTATTTAAAATGACTTACCAACCTAACTTGTCATTGGCGAACTGGCACCTATGTAGTGTATCTGCATAAGACACATACTGAATACTAAGGTTGAGACGGTCTATAGTAAAAAAATGTAACCGACCAATCACAACTCTTTAAAGTGACTGAAGGATTATTTCATAACTGTCCAATATTTGCAAAATGAGCGAAGAAGAACTTCAATCTACGCCATTAGAAATAATCAAAATCGCTAATCAAGCTGCTGCAACACTAATCCCTACTATCACGTAAGGTATATTACAATGCGTATGAAAAGTTTCTGAAATGGACTAGAGAACAAAATGTCAACAACTACAACCGAACTCAATAATAAATTGTACTTTTAATATTAAAGAAATAAAAAGTTTAACCGTAGTACTTTGACAGTTGTTTGACAGATGCATAAAATCTACGTTTAAACAATGATAATAATGCATGTTATATTTAAATGTGTAGCTCACGAGATCGGCAAAAATCGTTTGAAGAAAAAATAGTATACATCACACGGAGTAGAAAACTTTTTCTGTCTCGCCCAATTTGCACTGTCTCGGCTATCGTCTCGACAGCAAACGTTTGTGCTCGACACAAAAATGATAGCCTTCTACTCCTAGTAATGTAATATACTATTAAGCGATAATTTGGTCTCATTTTATTTGGTTAGTATACTTATCTATGTTATGACCTTTATATACTTATCTTTCAATTCCTGAAGTGTTTTCACTTGTAGGTCAATGGAACAGCAAATTAATTAAATACCAATTTATTCTAGAACATATAAAATTATGTTTTCGACTTCTTTTAAGACTTCTTCAGTGGAAGAACTTGACAGTTAATATGTGTCAAAATGCTAATAATAAGCTAATAATATAAGTTTCCATGCCTATCAACAAAATTATCTAAGAAACAAAGAAATCATAGATATATCGAATTATAATTACATTCTTAAATAATATTAAAGGATATATTAGTGTAAATTCAACTATAAAAATAAAATTGATTTGAATTATTTGTATATCCATGTATTTTTTGTTAAGCTCTAACAATTCTGTTCAAGGATTAGGGAAAAACATGGCAAAAAACCTAGTCATAACGAAAACATAACTTTATATGTTTAGGAATAGATTGGTATTTAATTAATTTGCTGTTTCATTGACCCAGAAGTGGAAATACTTCAGGAATTGAAACACTTTATTTGGTAAAATAACTGCACCATTTCATTCGGGGTCTGACTTGACTCGAGAAAAGAAACAAAAACAGTCTATGGACGGTTTCTGGCTAAAACTCATCAGCGGGAACATGTGCCAAAATTCTGACAAATGACTAGGATATACAGTCTCATTGTCAAAATTATTTCAGAAACAGAAATAATCTGTGTATGGGGTTTTTTGGACATAACTCGATAGCTGGAGGATGTTTCCTATCATATCTAGAACATATATTGTACATAGATATGTACATTATATCTATACAGTGCGGTTCTAAAGTGTCCTCTCCTCCCTCCTACTAACTTTTGATCGGTTTAATAGAGAGGTTCCAGTTTTGGGTCATTAATATGAATAATTTAACAAACTCGTTTAGAGCATGTAATTGTATGAAAAATAGCGAAATATTAGCTCTATTGTATTGTTTTAATCAGCAGAATTTTGTAAAAGTTTAGCATTATACTCGAACAAGTAAACCGAAAATTGACATCTATTATTGCTGATTATGGCACTTACATATGTAGATAATAGTAATTATATACCAAGGGAGAGAAGACATTTTTCTCAGCCGAGTAGCATTATTTCCCGAGACGCGAAGCGTCGAGGGAAATAATGGCTAAGAGGCTGAGAAAAATCTTCTCTGCCGTGGTTTATATACTATTTTTTCCACTACTAGCATATTTAACCGCTTTCTCAATAATAATGTAATATAATAAGCCGTTCCGATAAATGTTTAATTTAAGATATCCATAGAAAACATGTTAGTCTGTAAAAACAAATGAATAAACATTTAATGTCAAATTGAGATTTTATTCATGTCTTGTCACAATACCAAAAAAAAATGTCAGACAGTAGTTGTACTCCTGCAGAAATCCGCAAAGAAGCAAATCAAATAGAGTATGAAAAATACTGGTACACTGGCTTGCAATAAAATCTCGTACACCTTAATGTCAAGCAAGCTAATTTTTGAAGATTATTTTTCAATGTAAGCTGACTTTAGATTTGACGGATGTGACACTATGCATAGAGGTTGTGGTGACTTATAAAAATAGTGTACTTTTGGAAATGAAACGTCAAATTAGAAATGTCACAAAAGGTGAAATCAATATAGGTAAAACTAGGTGTACGAGATTTTATTGCAAGCCAGTACGTCAGGAATTAACATAACCTGCCATAATTGCGCTATTAATTATTATTTTAATAAGTAGTGTTTACTAAATTACGTATTTCCTACTTTGTTTATTTATGTTAAATGTTAACCTAACCTTTTTTCTTGAATTGCGGATTTCATTCGTAATCATAATTTTATTAGTGTCAATTGTTTTTATTATTTACTAGTAGGAGATAATTTTTATTATTGACTACTAGGAGAGAAATTCATCTTCTCGGCCCGAAAACATACCAAATAATGACGTCTTCTAACGCTAGTAGTGGAAAAAATTCTATTTTATGACATTGATAAGGTAATACAGAGTTAATACAACACACGCGTTTTACAACTCATAGCTACCTAAGACTTTTAAATTTAGATTGAGCACATAACTGCACACACAAATGTATTATGAAATGAAACTTTGTTCTATTACTGTGTTCATATGAATGGATAAACTTTGAGCCGTTTAAAATGAGGTGTCACTCGACCCACCATTATATTACCATTTATTACCATTAGTTTACAATATTTCATATAGTGACCCAAAACTGGAACCTCTCTATTAAACTGATCAAACGTCAGCAGGAGGGAGGAAGGAAGGGGAAGTGGGAGCGGATGCTTTAGAACCACACTGGATGTACAGTGGACAGCTTCTAAATCGACACCACCGCAAGCTAACTTCGACCTTAGCCGTGCCCATATCAAATTAAGGAAAGAAATCTTCGTAATAGCGGGTAGTACTGAAAATGATAATTAAATTTAATTAATAATCTCTTTCATTCATCACCATGCAGCGACGCGTTTCGATTTTATAAATCTCATCAGGCTGCCTTTGTGAGAATGCATTATTGAATTTCTGAATATACTTAATAATTCTCTGTCATTCATTATTAGACATATTAGCTTATATAACAGCTACAACCTACAACGTATGAAAATACAGTTTGTTGTACTCTATTGTACGACAGCGAACGTAATTGGTTGGATAGTTATATGCAACCAGTTTAACCAAAGTTATCACTGACTCTTAACTTCCGTCACCTCCCGTAAGCAAAGCGCTGCAGGTTCTCTTCAGGCAGAGTTGTCCTATGTAATTACTAGCTGTTTATATTACACACACATATTTGGAATTTATTATTAATATAACCCTTTTGTGTCGGTGTGATGTTTTACCTACCGTACTAATAACTTTCAATATTTCCATTTTTGCCAATTGGTTGACTAAAACCTACTTTCACTTTAAAATTGCGGCCATTTTAAGTTATCCTGTACTTTAAAAGAAATTTCCTCTATATATAAAAATCTTTTAAATCATAAACATTTAATTGAATCAACTACTCTTTAATTCATTTAACGATACAAAACGGAAATATTTTATTATTCAATTATGTTGCTTCTTCACAGGTTATTAATGAAAATTTTTATCGAGATGGTATGTAAATATAAATAATTTATTATCTATATTCTTTACAAAGATAGTGATTAAAAATAATTCAACATTTAAACAAATTAGAAAATATATTTGCGTTGAATTACATACTTATAGACTCATTTCCTATGAATCCCGTCTTGTTGCTAGAGAGAAAAAAATATAAGAAAAATAAGAATGATCACGGTAATAGAAGTTTATTTCGTATAGCAAAATATACGTATTTTAGTAATTCAAATTTCACTACACAATAATCTGTTCGGTATATAATAACCCAAGGTGAAAAATGCGTGTAATTTTCTTTCAACTATTGTTTTCTTTTTAGTAGGACCAAATTATTTCATATTTTTGGTAACAATATGTCTGGTATATCTAATGTCTTACAAGAGCATGGCCCACGAAAATTTTGTGGAATCGAGTTTTTAATAACTTTTAATGAAGTATGCTACATATTTATTAGGGTTTACAATAAAGAATGAGGTGTAATTATTTTATTAATATTTGTCACATGCAAAATGTAAATAGTAAACCAAACCACTAAAATAAATAAACATTATTCTTCTTCATCTTATGATCCACTTAGCCATCTGCAGCAAATGGAGTGAACAATTAAGCTAGAGGTCTTGTCGTGTAGATAAGTTTACACTTGACGTTTCACTGATCATCATCTTAGCTTCTTCAGAAGGTTTTTACGTGAATTTGTCATAATTTCCAATAATTTCCGTATCAATCTCTGATGGTGCTGGGTAGTTGTGGCTAAGACTCTAACGCTATTATAATTAATGCTGTCCCTATCATGAAATAAGTATTCAGCTACTGCAGATCTTTCCATATATCTGTGTTAGGTATCTTGTCGATGTTGGATACAAGTTAGTATATGCCTTTGGTATGTAGCTTAGACAACAAATCTTTATTAGGAGACAGGAGGTATGCCGCGACTTTTGGCACTATGAATTTGCCTACTCAGAATTTGACTGAACAATTCTTAAAAATGCTCAGACATGTCTCACCATAAAGACATGTTTGCGTAAACGTGGGCTTGTGATTGTTTCATAAATTATCCAAAAAATATGTAAGTAGGGTGATTTATTAAGATCGGCTATTAGAAAGGTTGGGCTTTTTAATGACAATAATTTGTAGGGGTATATGGTAATTAATTCTATGCGCTAAAAATATGTGGCGCTTCCGGAACTACCGGAAATTGACATCCACTAATAGAATGATATAGTTTTCTTGGCATTTTCGAAATCCAAGCGTGATTTTAGAAAGACTTTTACTACTATTGCTTACACCTAAGTGTTGTCGTTTTTGATATTTTTCGACTTTTTCGTAAATTTACGTCATGATGCTTAATATTGTGTACTGTCGCCATTTTTTGATCAAAAATTCTGACAGCGAATTTATGGATAGAATAAATCTTGACGTTTCTGCTACAGATTCTAAAAGTAGTACAACTTCAGATTCATCCCCACTACAACAACATTTGTGATCACGATCTGTAATCCCCTTTCCCCTGTGGAACATAAAATTTTTCTGTTCAGTATGTTTAAAGCGAACATAACCTCACTTTTTATGTTATGTGATGGTTATGTGTGGTGTAAACAAATTCCGTACTTCTTTTGTGCGTTCTTTTCGCAATGCTAGTTGCTGAACATGTTCCTAATAAACATTGATCACGCTTTGGGAATCTTGATCGAGAAATTTTACAAATAGAAAGCAGCCTAAATATTCTTATTGGTACCTATCGTCGTAACTTTTCCATTCTGGTATTGTGGTATCCATTGAAATGGAAAATAAAAACTATTCAAATATTCATACTTTAAATTTATTTTATATTGACGGAAAGTGTCAACAAGATTATTTAAAGAATTTGCCGTGTGTTTAAGTAGACATACACTTGAATCAATCGAAAAATTTTCGATTGATTCAAAAAAAACCTGTTCGCCGTATTTAAACGAAAATTGTTCTTGGATTTACCATTTTTTTGTTGAATCAATGCATGAATTTTTGTTAGTGTACACACTAACAACAACTAATTATCTGCAATCGCCAGATTGGCACTCAATATGTTGCCAAATAATTCCACTCGTCCTACGGACTCGTGGAATTAATATTTGGCAACATATGTATCTCGTGTCAAGTCGGCGATTATCGATAATCACAAAACTACTCGTTGTGTTATACATTATATAAGATAACATAAATGTTTATCCACGCAGTCAATTCGATCGGCTTTTCAAAATTTTTCATTTTTTATTGAAAAAAAAACAAAATACACAACTATTCGTTCACATTAGTTCAAGGACTCTATCCGGGTCACATTGTTTATTGATTTGATTGAAATTTTGCCAACAGATTCTAATTGAACTGTATCAAGACCCACTTTTTGGCAAAAATTGTTTGAACAGATGGATAGAGCTCCCGCCTATTCTACTCACAAAGTGAGTCGGTAGCTCACACGGATATTCGAAGACCACTGGATTGACCGTAATGAACCATGGAAGTGGTCTCCAAGATCTTACGTAAGATCTTGAAGACCACTTGTGTGTGTTAGATCGGACGATCTAACACACTCGGAAATAATTCCTTAATCTGTCCTACCTAATATTAAGACTTCATTAAATTAGTTAACAATTTAGTAAATATAACTCAGTTCAATAAAAAAGTATATTAATAAACTGTACTAAATTTACTCACTCAATAACAAGAATAAAGGCAGAGTAATATAAAATACCTTCAATATTATGGTAAATTTCTCACTCTCTCCAGAAGTATTACACACGATCCAACATCACAATAGTCCTGTTAGAAAAAGCCATTGTAATATAAATTTTAGAATGCTAAATTTGTTTAATTCGAATGGTTTATTTTACAGCCCGGAAGATGTGGACATTATTAAAGTAATGAAATGTCCTTTACACTGGCCTAGAAGAGATACATGCTTCCAAATAGTATTTGCATTACCTGTGGTATTAACAGAGGATTCGGGCTGTTACTGGACTCACCAATTAAGTCGAAACCATCTTAATGAAATGTGGAAGGCGGCACCATCTCACTTTACTAGAGAAAATACTGTAAACATAATATTTTATGATGATCACAAACGTAATTTTCTTATTCCATGGTTAGCGGCAATTGTCAGTGTTACTGTATTATTTGCCATACTGTATATGTTAATTGGAGATTTATGTTCTAAAAAAATTAGAGAGTAAGTACCATTACCAACTATTACATATGAATCATCAGTTCTTTTTAAAGTATCTTCATCTGCTTTAAATTAATGGGCAAAAATTATTCAAACTGTTCGATAGAGGATTCAAAATAATTGAACACATTTTTTGATGAAAATATATTGTTTAGAGAGAAGCGACACACTAAATGCAATGTTCCACCTACAACATGCCAAACCGGTGCGTTTCTCCACAGTGACGCTGTCACTCTCAAAGCAATAACAAAACTGATTTGTATCACATTGATAAGAACAGCATTCTTCTTAAAATGTGTCAGCTTTGTGTCGAGTTTTTGGTGTGTTTTGGGTGAATGAGTTTTTTTAATGTTTAATTTCTACACCAAGACATCTGTAGAGAAACTTTGGATGAAGACTGAACAAGCTTGTTACATTTCAATATCTATTTAAAAGTTTAAGTTTAAAGTTCATAATACGATACAGGCTTAGCATCCGTTATTAAATCACTCAACACAATTCTACGGAATACCTTACACGTCATTTATGGCGAATAATACTAAAATAGGATACGCAGCTAATTTATATTTACATATGCTTACACTTAAAATTGTTTTTAATGTATTGCACTGAAAAATCCTTTGTATACAAACTTATTATTTTTACATGCTATGGCTTTCTAGGAAAATGTTGGTAAAAAAGAAAGTGGAGCTCGTAGAAAAACCTCAGATCGATCCAAATAAAGCAGACTTGATAGTTTTTGGACCTCATCCATTTCAAACCGTACCTCCATTATTTGATAGTGACGTAACCTACTACAATCCTGATGACAAAACATGTATTCATGAAGTACACGGTAAGTATAGTCACGGCGTAGTGTGTAAATTTCAGAACGTAACACCCAGCATCCAAATGAAGTGTATGCCTGTGTATTATTTTGCTCGACAATTTAGCACATTTAGTGATGCACTTAGTTTTTTGGTATTCACTTCCAGTTCTTATAAAAAATGGACCACATTGGAGTGTTTTTTCAACTTCAATCGCTTTTCCCTCCGTAACGATGGATTTTAGACCCAACTAAATTTATATCAGATTGTTTGTAGTAATTAGTAGAATCAATTGTAACATTTTAATACCGAGGGTCCCATTTAAAAAACCATAAGCTTGGTTCGTCAACGACTAGTTCCATCACTCTGTATAAAAAAAATATTTTTAAAACGTAGCTCATGCAGCTCTCGATAAAATTGCAAAAATGTGTTTCGAAATTCCTCACCGTTTAATTATAATCGTCCACCTCATCTTGGTTGCACTGCCTGTACGTATATACATATATCTATCAAGTATAAAAAATCAATTTTAAATAAGTGTAATTTAAAAAAAATGGCGGGAACGACGAAAGCGCTATCTGCCAGCATTTTACCTCATTTGCCTTGAGTGCATAGTTTGAAGTGTAGTTTGTGGTGATTATGGAGATTACTATCTGACAGTTCAGTAAGATGATTAGCAGCTGGGTATGTTGATAGTATTTTGTTATTTGTACAAACGTCAAATAAATTGTAAATGTCAATCGCAAAGTGAATGCCGAACAGCAATACGTGACGTCAGGGGTGTTTTAGGAAATTTAATGTTTTAAAATTTGGAACGTCATTAACTGTGACAGAAATTCTTCTTTGGCGTAACCACTGTAGACATGTCAGAATCATATATTTGTAATTTTTCGCATAATATTATACAGGATTATTCATTGAACTAGTTCGTTAGAATTTTTAGATGTTCCTGAAATCCTGCAATTCTGAAAACTTGTAATTACGAATAATGTCATCTGGTCCCATTGGCGAAATTATTTACACTTTTATATCACTTCCGATTTACCGAAAGTTCACGTCAATTTTCTTAATTTAAATAGCATGGTATATTTTTTATGAGTTTTTTAGATCGCTAATACAATTCTGCATCAAAACTGATTAAGGCACCTGATACCCAAAATCAGCTGTTTTTGAGTTATTCATTTTTTTTCAAAAAATACAGCCAATTGCAACGTTATGTTAAAAATTCAGTATTTCTTGAACCATTGCAGGTAAATTCTTGACATTTGATATGGTACTATTAACTGAAATACAGTGCAACAAACCTACGGCTTCAACATTATGTCCATGTATACAAGGCCGTCCAAAATTAACGTTCATTTTTAACTAAGGTCACATCGATGAGTCACTTTTTTAAATGGAAGATTCTCTCATTCATTATGAGACATATTAGCTTGTATTTTTTACGGTTTCCGACTTATAAGTCCTTTTCTGGTAAAAGTCCGAAAAATATGCCTCTTTCATGCATTTAAAATCTTAGCAATCCTTTAATGTCAAAATAATTGATATTGTCTTTGTACTATAAATGCACATAGTTTATATCTGTCAAGCAAAATAGCAAATGAAATACATTACAGAAAAGAAACGACATTTTAGATTTACTTTCCATTCATGGAGTATGCAGTAGAATTGTGTGGAGTGCATGTCGAGTATTTAATAACAGATATCCAAATTTAAGCAAAGTGATCTAAAAAAATATGAATTAAAAACTCAAACAAGAAGATTAAACAAAAAAGCGTTGCAAAAAGGACTACGTTGAATATGATCAGATCAGGATGGTCAGGATAAAACATACTTAACTCAGCCCTTTTCGGAGCTTTTTTGTTTAACATTCTTGTTTAGCTTCTTGTATTGATATTTTTAGGTCATTTGGAATAAATTTGTATATCTGTCGAAGAGAAAGTTGACGTGAACTTCTGGTAAACTGGTACAAAACTGATACAAAAGCGTAAATAATTTCGCCAATGAGACCAGAGGACATTATCCGCGATTACAAGTTTTCAGAATGGTAGGATTTCAGGAACATCAAAAAGTTCTGACGAACTAGTTCCATGAATAAGGCTGCATATTTCATTACATACTTTCAAACAGTTTCTTTTGAATCAACTGCTGAAGTGTACTCTAATATTATCTGTAAGTAAATCTTCTGATATATTTACCTGTAACGCGTAATTTTAAGGTTCGAAGCTTTCTTTGTTACAAATATTGATTACAAAGCATTTGACAGATATTGTGCTTATATTTTGGTTACGAAATGTGTTACTTTGGAAAAGAAAGTTCATGGATCAAGTGTATAATGATGAATTAGCGCAGTGTTAGCTCCAACAAAATCATATGCTAGTATGCACAGCTATGCAATTGAAATTTCAAAACAATTTTATAGTCATCACCTAATAGGTTGTATGTTGCAGTCTTATTGTTTCTCAGATACCTTGATACCTCACAATTACAATTTATTTGATAAATTGAAAACTAGTATTTGTAGAAAGCAGCTGTAATGTATGTAGACACAATTATAGAAGCTAATAAACATGAAACGTAAGACAACAAATAGCATACCGTGTGCTTGACAATATCAAGTGAAAAGTAATTTTGTAGTTAGAAGATCATAATAAATACTTCATTTGTACTAATGTTTCATTTACGTTATATACATATTTTCAAAATAGTAGAATTTACTGCAAAAGTTTCTTGCTTAACACTCTTGCCGCCAAAGGAAATATCAGATTATGTAACGTCATTTTATCTTATTTGTAGGTATTTCTTCAAATTCTTTCTAATTACGCTATAACTCGAAAACAAATAAAAATCGGATAACAACATATGAGTTTTTTTACATTATTTTTATCTGTAGAATACACTCCTAGAGTTTGGTCAATTCCTCACGACTCATCCTGTATATAGTGTAGAGTAAAAAATTGTCGTTAGAAGTTTCTTTTTTCAACGCATGTTCACTTCATTTCAATCGAAAGATGATGTCGATTCGGAAAGCATTCCGTGTATAAATAAAATCAATTTTTGGTTACTACCGTGCACATGAAGACGCATTTTTTATATTTAGACATTACATGTATCTTTCATAGTTTTCTATTTCGTGCTATACAAAAATATTATAAGAGTGTATAAGGTACGACATCTTAAAATAGCGGTGCTGTAATATGTAATTGTCGTTACTAAAAACGACATTGAAATACGGATGGTTGTCGAATAGTGATAACTACCACTACTACGTAAGTAAGAGGCACGTCATTTTACTTGCTTTATGATGGTGGTTATACCGAGAAATACTTGTCCCAACATTTTTATACCATTCTGACTCATTTTTCCATGCAGTGCTAAAATTTGCAGTTGCCAAGAAAAAATATTAATTACTACAGCTAAATCAAGATCAAGTTTATTTCGGATAACTGTTTTCACTTCATTTCGGCGTAGAGTTTTAAAATATGGACAGACGCAGTTTTTCGGAACTATTATACTGCCATGAGATTACGGCATCACTATCTTAGAAGTCCGGCGCTTAAAACCATACTGGAGTTAAAAAATGTATTTATTGTTGAATTTGATGTTATGACAGAGTGATCTGGGTCCATCTAAACATGTATATCCAACATTCAATAGTCTATATAAAAATCCAGTGTTTATTTTATTTTAGTACGTCCGCGGGACTCGATTGACGAGGGACTAATAAATTCAAGCAATCTGAATTTCTTTGAAACAGAAAATACTGCATCAAGAAGAGACTACATCACGTAAGAATTATGACGTCTTGCCGTAGGCAAAAGTAAATATGCGTTACTTTTCTATCTTTTTATATAATGTAGTTATAGTAATGAAAATATTTATTGTATGAATAACTTTTTATAACTTAAATAAATAAATATTATATGTATATAGTACAAACAATATTATATCTAAGACCAAATAAATTCAAATTTTTTATGATATTTTCTACTTAATTAACCATAGAAGCACTATAATAAATTTTACCAGTTTAAGAGATTAAAATCCGCAGTACCGACTTCTGAATCGGTATTACGTACACGGCATGCCACATCTGGTTCTGGCCAAGAGTGGCATGCCGTGGATTCTGGTTTCGAAACGACTCTTGCTTTCGATGATTTCAGGCAACAGTCAAAATTGCTACGCTGTGTGTATTTTACTACATATAGCTTTTTATTTGGCAAACTTCGTATTCTCGCTTTTGATCTATATGTATACGCTACTAAAAAAACATTATTCTAAAATAAAAATTGTTCTAATAGAAATGTTCATTGTGGCAGAGAATTGTTTTTACACTTACGATGGATCAATACTTAAATATATTTCCGACTCCATTGTGGCCATTATTTTGATTTTGTTCTATCTTTTATCTGGTTTTAGAGAATTTGTCTGACTATTTGAAGTTTTGTATTTTTCGCTAGAATATTTTTAATTATTTATTGTTATTCATACGAGTTAGTTCAAGTTAGTAACACGCATACATAATATACCAGCAACAGTGTCTTTATAAAGGATGATAAAGGACTCAATATGGCAATTTCTAATAATTTAAGCATGGAATGTAAAATGCATACCAGAGGTGGTAACATATATTACTGAAACTATTTTTTGCTACATGGCGCAAGTGAACACCAAAAATTTAAATTTTTATTTTATTCAAAATTTACCAACTTAAGATCCATCACAAATATAAAAATCAGAATTTTCTGAAAATTCTGCATATTTCACACTGGACACATTGTAACCGGTGACAAATATAAGTACTTACTTGACACTTTTTTTCTGAACCCGTATTAAAACGTTGCAGACAGGGTACCGTCACATGTTACTACAACAGAAGTTACAAATGCAACTCATCTGTAACTAAAATAGCACTGATTATTAATGATATTTATTTGATACTTATATTACAGTAACAATCAGGTCTTAGTATGACGTGAGTTACCATATTGACTATAATATTACGGCACAAAAACGTTACAACATGAACTTCGGTCGCATTGTAATTGCTACTTGGGGTTACACATATTTTTTACTGTGTTTAGCTATTTGCGGGGCAGCCGCTGACTGCTAATCTAATTTCCTCCTTTTTTTTCTCGAACAGTTTGCGTTTCCAATAATTGCTCTTTTATTACCACAATATTATTTTATATGTTTTTTTGAGGTACTAACGGCTTGTGCACTTTGTTATTTATTATTGAATTGTTTAATATTATTGAAATAATTATGCTTTACTATGGCTATTGATACTAGTACTAAGGTGGCTTGCATCAACGTGCGTTCCCTATCGCCTAAAATTAGTGATATGAGAGTGTTTGTTAGGGTTAACTCTATCGTTATTTTATTAACTATTAAAGTAACTGAAACTTGGCTAAACTCCAATATTTCTGATAATTCCATACGAGATTTTCCTCTGATTAGACAAGATAGAGACACACGGGTTGGTGCAATAGCTGTTTATGTTAAGTCTTGTAACATCCTTCTTCTTCTAAATTTTCCTTGGCTTCTGGGTTCACCATTCCAGCCAGTTATATGAGTAGGGGAAATAAAACCTTGATATTGTTTACCACGTCCTTCTGGAACCTATTTAAAAACAGCGATTTGGAGTTCAACGTAGAATAAATATTCTTCTAAGCTCTTCTACTCTTGGAAGCAAACAGCTAGAAATGCAGGTTAGCTACTGTCTACGATAGTCTACACTCTACACCAAACATGCGCTGGTTACACTACTGCGATACACTAATTAGTTTTTAACGGTTACTACAAGACCAGCTTGATGATGGTTATTACAGATCTCTTTCGGGCAGGGAAGGGCAATTAGAGGATGACGAAAAGGATATCATAATATATAATGATATCATGAAGAAAACTCAAAAGACTCTGTATCCTGTGTTCAGATAAATTACCTAGGACTGAAGGTATATCTATGGGGGTCATCAGCTTCGAATTTACTAACTCTTGATATAGTTGGTCTGATCTTCTCTTGTGCAGAGGACGAAAAATATGTGTTTTAAGTCTCTAAAAAGGCCGCATGAACAATCTCCACTTCTTTTCACGTGAATTTTAAAGAGGTGAGCTGGAGTGCAAACATGATTGAATCTCATTCTGCACATCGGTACTATTTGGACACTTGACAGCCGCATCTTATGAAACCATGCCTGTTTGGTGTCGGATTGATATTGTAAAAGAATTTAGCTTTAGTACTACAGAATTCATCTCATTTTTCTTTCCACTTTGACAAGATTTCAACTTTACCCTCCACTAAGATGTCATTGCTTTGGATTTTGTAATTCCTGTTTGGTGTTTCTAGAGAAGCTGCATGTCTAGCTACAGTATCTGCCTTTTCATTTCTTCGAATGCCCTAATATCCCAGAATCCAGATGAAACGGATATCCGAATTGCATAACCGAGGGGCTTATGCAATTCGTAATAAATTTGTTTGATTTCCAAAGTATAACTATGTGAATCTGCTGAGATGCCTACGGACTGAATATTATAAAGAACGGTCTACGAATCAGTGAAAATCAAGACCTTCTGTAGATTACTTTCCCTTACTAGATCTATCGTCTCTAAAATGGCTATAGTTTTGGCTAGGCATTATTACCCTTTAATTAAAAGAATCTAACGTTACTTGAAGTTGATTTGGTAATAAAGCACTTATTGTAATAGAAACGAACATATCTAGTTTGCGATAATGATGGTGAAGTTCCCTAAATACATAAACAATAAACGACCTCGCTAGCTCAGCAGTTTTGGAGCGAGTGGGAAATAATTACCACAGCTGAAATATGCCGGCGCCAGGAACAGCTATCTCTACACTTATTATTATCTTAACACAAGGTGTTCTAAACTCGCATTAACGGGATCAATTATGTTAGGTTCGGTTTGCTACAGTATGGGTTACAGTAAGGGTGTCCAGGAACAAAAAGAAAAATCCGACAATTAACAATAACAGTATATTGAAATATTCGTGGAGTTGAAAACACGCTCGAATAAAATTACCGTGTGACACAACTATTACTTGAATTTACAATTAAAATATAATCTAACGCAAAATACCAAATACAAAACTACAGTCGGAATCACGAAAGAAGAGCCCTGCGTTTCAAATTGCCGCGTGTAGTAACGACATACATTTCGAAAATTATTAGTCAAGATACTTTAAAAGATAAAGATAAAAACATAAACGTATGCCATTCGTCCGTAACATATCTGTAGGATAGACGTTTCATTGACTTAGTGTCCCCAGCAATGTACAAGACAAAGATAGAAATGTAACCAAAATGATATTTCTATACCATCTACAGATAGCCGCACTTCGAGACGTAATTTGATTAATGTTGTTTTACTGGTTGTCGAATTTCAAATAAAGTCGAATTTTTTGATCTTGTCCGTTACGTCATGAGTAATATTAGTATGAATCGACTTATATGTCATGTTGACATTTCTCTCTAATGTACGTTAAATGGCGGTGATGAATATTTTAAGTATATCTGTGTTTAATTACGTAACGGACAAGATCCAAAAATTCGACTGTAGGTTATGTTTGTAATCTATCACTTTTACTACAACTGACGTTAACCTTAAAGTTTGACACTTCGTTATATGCGCGCCATTGCAATTTTGAAATACTACCGGAAGTACGATATCTAATATATGACGCTGAAGTACCGATTTGATTCGTACATTAATTTATTGATAACTCAGGGCTCTTCTTTCGTGATTCCGATAATACATAGAGTCTAATAAACAACAAAATTAAAATAACAACCTTTAAAATTTCTCGACAGTACCTTAATCTTAGATTAATCCTAAAGTTCTCTCTAGTTGGTAAGACTAATTATCCTCAAATATCCTACGGTTATGTAGTAAGTGTATACCATTGAGCTAGTATACTAAGGAGACCATTGAGCTAGTATACTAAGGAGACGCTATAAAGCATATTTCCTGTATGTTCAAAACGGCGCACTGGGCGGGGCTTACGCGGTGTACCAATATGGCTGCCTCCCAGGTCCGGTCAACTGAAAATTGTAAGTATAATCTTAAGCCTCCACTTAACAGATGGTTTTATTTAAAATTAATTATCATCCCACGCCTATTAGGCCCAAGGCCCATAAATGTCATAGTTTGACAATATAAACGCTCAATATGTAATAGTTTATTTATATGTACAGTAAGCAATGATAATGGGTGGACAGTCCTGTCACAATATGATAACACCCAAGCCGCGCCGAAGATATCCGATGTATTAGATGCAATACTCCCTAACTTTCATTTAAGACCATACACCTACAGGTAAAATCGTAACGATAAGAGTTTCTACATTTCAGGGTGATTTAAAAGCTATTTACACATGCAAATTTACGGTTTAATATAATGCACACAAGGTCACTAATCTTTATGTGACTATTTCAATATTTTTAATTTAATTTGTCTTACGCTGTTGAAATGCATATACCATTATGTACAATAGAACTGGAAAATAGCGGCAACAGCAACACATTTCTAATTAGTAGAACTCTAAAACTATAACAGTTAAAAATGAGTTCTCGTATAAAAAAATCCTTAATTTGAATCGCTCTTTCCATATTTGATATTCGGATCCGGATTGATGTATGTATTTTACCATCATATTGGAATACCCCTACGAAACTATCAAAGTCACGCAAACGACATATAGATACTAAACGATACCTGTTTTCAATATTTTAATCATTCACTCAAGTAATCTTGATAAATAATACTTACTAAGCTCGTAATTTATTCATTCTTATTTCTCCACGAGTCTAAAATTAAATCTTAATATTACGCTAATGATGTCTAGTTTATAATCATTCTTGATGACACTTGACTTATAATCTTTAATAAGAATTATAGAGGAAGCAGATAAATGAATTCTATTAGGATCTATTAGGATATATTAGAATAATTTGTTTAGTAATTTAATATTGTATTAACAATCAAATTTCCTTCGAAGCATTACAGTCTCATACGCCGAATATTTAAACCAAATTTATTAATCCATGAATACCATTAACTGTAAAGTAGGGATTAGACCACGATAAATATAAGCTATTGTATGCAAAACAAATTACTGTTTAATATTATCCTAATAATTAAATCTTGCTTGATGATCTGCACTGTGATCTCTTAACTGGAACTCAGATTCCAAATATTGAAATACATAATCCTAAATTTTAAGAATTGTTAATTTCAATGAGGAGTGTTTTTGTAACGAATTCTCAGAAAGTTCTTATTTTCTTAATATAAACTTATGTATAATGATTAGCTAAACCAATTATGAGCACCGTTTGAATATGTTTTAATTACGTTATTACATTAAAGCCAAAGAGGGGGCGAAAAATAATTTTTATATTGCCTTATTCGTTCTCAATATAAAAGCCTCTCTTCTTGAGAGTATTTAGTTTGCTGTAATCGTCGTAAAAATGCCCGCAACAACAATAGAAACGCGAGCAAAAATAGTTACCCTTTGGGAGCGTGATTTGTCCTACAGGCAAGTTGCTGCAGAAGTTGGTGTATCGGTAAGTATATAATCTATTTTTATTGTTCTATATGAATTCTTTGAGTGCATTGCACAGATACTATTTTATTCTATTTTTTGTACTTTAGTGTATTGGTGTTGGTTCATTGATGTTCTGGCTTGATGACTTAGCGTAAAACGGTTATTTGACTAATAAATAGAAATTGAAAGTCAGTGATATCAACACCAAAAAAACTTGATTCTAGAGTTTTCAAATCAAATGTACCTTACGCACACACATTAAATATTAATTGAAAGATAAATAAATGTTAAGTTGATTGTAACTACATTTCACTCATCATTAGATAACGTTTAGTCCTTCTATTAACAAACAAAATATGCCAACGAGTAGGTATTCATTTGTTTTATGATATCCCTCGTTGGTCTAAATTTTTAGTAACCGTTACTTCTGTGGAACTCTATAAAACTGTATCTTTTCTTTTTTTTTTCTCTAACTGTACTTCAACATAACGCTGGCGAACCGAAAACGAAGATGTAGCTCTACGAAATAAATCGAGGCCTGGACAACCACCCAAAATTAATCCAGAAGATGGTAATAGAATTTTGAACTACGTTCAACAAAATCCAGTCACCCATCATCCATTTTTTGTTTTTATTTATTTTTCCATAAGTAAACACTTTAATGAAAATTATCTGTATATAGCAGTGAAATAATTATATAAAAACCTATTTAACTCGAAAGATTTTTTTTCTTATACTTCATATAACCAACACGTATAAAAAGAAGATGTATATGTTTCTCCGGTTGACTGTACTATTAAATTTATTAGATTAAAAAATTTAGTTGCTTAACCACTGATGACATTAAAAAAAGGTTTTTTATATTGTTATACCCTGGGAATTGAAAACACAATTTGTGGAATACCAAAAATGTGTGTTTCCAACTAAACTTCCTTCATATAATATATAATTTGTAATAATTTCTGATTAATTCTTTACGTACACAGAAAGAACTCTTTCGTATTCGGTAGTGATATATGAAAAAAGACAATACATGTATTTAAATCTGCTTTCAATATCACTATAAATTTCTATTATAACTTTTACTAAATACATATAACATTAATAATAATTCAATAATGATAGAATACATCAATACATATGATAATCTTATATTATTATTGTAACGTGACTACGACCCAAATATCAAATACGGAAAGAATGATTTTAATTAAAGTTCTTTTGTAAGAGAACTCTCCTCTAACTGCTACAGTTTTCCAGTTGTACCAATTAGAAGTGTGTTACTGTTGCCGATATTTGTCAACTCTATTGATACTGTAGGAGAATCTAAAATATTTAAATAGTCACATGAATATTAGTGACCTTGTGTGCATTATATTATACCGTATTTGCATGCTAAATGGGTTTTAAATCACCCTGCAATGTAGAAACTCTTGTCGTTACGATTTTACCTGTATGTGTACGGCCTTGAGCGAAAGCGAAGAGTTATTGCAAGGGTATCAATAGCTTCGGTATTTCTCGTATTATTATACTGTGACAGGACTGTCCAACCTGTAACGTTGCCTACTGTACCTACATACAGGCCCACCAATTGAAATTTTCCAATTACGGCTTTGTTTTTATGTCAAACACTGACCTATAAAATGTTATTTTCGACGAATTCTTCTTGTTAACGCTGTTTCTACTCTTGCAACTAGGTAGAGCACAGGAAACCATTATGTCTTATTGTAGTAGTTTGCTATATCATATAACTGTAAGAACTGTATGTAATCAAATAATACAACCATACATGACATACACTAGAATTTACGAATTTGACGTAAGGTGGTGTACTAATATGGCCGACCTGCGCCGTTTCAGCCACGTGATAGCGTCTCCCTACTTAGTCTATCTCAATGGTGTAGTGTACACTGACACAAAACACACGGAATTGCCTTTAATCTTCCGCACATGGAAACCACTAACGCAAAACTACACACACAAATTAACTTAACTCACTATTTTGAGCAATCCGCGTTGAAGCTAAGTATCTTAACTTGAGAGATGTTGTTAACCCTTCGATCAAAATACTGGTGGACGATGGACTCTCTCTTAATCTTTGTCGCGATTCCTTTTATACACCTTCCCAAAGTGACCATCTGGGGGTAAAAACCTCGCGCTCAATTCCCGAGATGCGGTTTGACTGAGTTCAAATCCCATTCGTTGATTGGCGGTTAGGTAGAATATGGAGTGATGAGAATCTTCCAATAGGAGTAAAATCACTCTATCACTTTAGGTACAGTTGTTTCTGAGACGATGCAGTTATTCTTTTCTTATATTAAACATCTGTTACTTAAATTTTAAACATCTCTTTTGAAATTACATATACGGGGTTGAAAATTTATGACAATATAGTTTACAAAGAAATAAAACTAATGTTTACAATTATATTCACATCAAGACGTTCCTAAAATACTTGAGAATTTATTACCATATGTTGTATAATTTCAACAGATTGCATCATATATTTATACGAGGACTGTTCTAAAACAAATTTGACCCGTAACAGTATATGTTAGTTTTGTTGTCGATCGTGATCTGAATCTCCTGACGATTCACTGGACTGAATATTCCAATAACCACTCCTTGGGCCGACTTAGATGCATCAGATGCATTCTACTAAAAGAGCCTGAGTTGGAGTAGATTTCATTGTTTCCTATAGCTGAATTGAATATTCGGTAATACCTATATTTTTATTTTCGCACCACCATTCTAATCTTGCTTTGATAAGAGATTCTAAAGTTTTTAATAAACACAATGATAGGCAGATAAGCCGGTGGAAAGAACATATGTTTGGTGGTTTCTTTGGTTTCAAAAACGGAATGATGGTTGATTCCTTCCAAGGTATAGGAATTGATTCACCAGTCAAACATGAGTTATAGCATAATAAAATTAATCCTTTAACATTCCAAGAGAGGTTCTTAATCATTTGATAGTGGATATTATCTGGTCCAGGAGCACTATCTTTGCTATTATTAGTAAAGCATTCTAGTTCGCTCATTGTAAAGTGTCTAGATAAAAAGTTATCTGGAGGAATAGTTTTCGCTAAGCGCAAGTTCAATCGAACTGAGTCTGGAGCAAGAGTGTCAGGGTATGGGACCGAGCCGCTCCTAAATCGTTTAATCTTTCTCCATACATGAAATATGTTCGATTCTCTATTCAGGGATGAACAGAAATCAATGAAGGAGGCTTTCTTTAATTAATTAATAATAAAATAATTAATTTTTTAACCTCTAGGTAAGTAGACATTCTTGTATCTACAGATTGTGTGCACTCAGCATCCCACCATAGGGGCGATGGCTTATTGACCTTCTTGGGAATCTTATGTAAACAACTTTGTCCAGCTTCCAAGATGAGAATGTGAGAATGTGAGACTATGTTTCAGACCTGATCATGAATACGATTTTTCAATTGGGTTCAATTGCCCGTCTTCAAATCGAGTTTGGGCCTGGGAACAAATTCTAAAGGAGAAAAAGGATCCCTTTGTAGAATAATAGAGAAGTGGTCACTTCCGTGATTATCTTCGAGTATACTCCAGTTGAAAAGCATGCTCATATCTGGTGAGCATACAGTAATGTCTAACATATTTGCAGTCCTATCTACAGGACATAGTCTTGTAGGCTCGGCAATATTCAAAAGGTTCAGATCCAGCTCTTTTAAAATCTCGAATAACATTTTTCCTATTCTGTTTGTGGTACCGTTGTCCCATCCGTGATGGATAGCGTTAAAGTCTCCACATAGCACAAACGAGTGTGGAATATTTTCGAGTATATTGTGTAAAGCTTCTTTTTGTATGTTACAACCCGGAGAAATATAATACTCCCTCCGTCCGAAAATATGATATACATTTGAATTTTATTTTTGTCCGAAATTATGGTATACATTCATAACTTTAATTGAATTTGAATTATATAAACGACGTTCAATCTAAGTGGGATCTGGCCTTTTCCAGTGCTTCTTTTGAACACATTAAACTAGTTGGTAACCGTCCTTCGCGCCGAAGCATAGCCTTATTAATATGAGGAACCTTATATGACTTTCCTCCATCAACCATCACCACCATTCCATGCAGGACTCTAATGTCAGAAGAACATTATCAAGTCTTTCTTCTAATTCAGTGAAGGCGTTTTCGACGGATTGGATCAGTTCGTCAACTGTATTTGGCGAAGCGTTATGTTGCAAAGATTGTATCGAATTAAAAAGCCAAGTTCTAACACATTTAAATCGGGACTTCAGCCTCTGTCCTTTTTTAAATTGCAATGGTTTTTGCAATGTACCGGTACTTCGATGAGTAGTTAATTGCTTGGACTTAGAATTCCTATTCAACTGTTCATTATTCGCATGAATAGCTTCCATTTTTTACAGAGAGCGGGTCCAAAACTGTTTTTCCGCGAATGAAGATTTAAATGTGCTGACGTTTCTGACACTGACAAAATCAAAAACCTGCCATCTATATATCAATAGCTTAACTAGTGCATGAATTTATAAATAAGGACACTTGTCTATAATTTTTTTGATACCTCTCATTAATATTTAATTTATCTTCAAATGTATACGATATTTTCGGACGGAGGGAGTATAATTTGCTACCAAGGCAAAAACCTTTTAGTTTAATCACTACTGCCTGAACATCTTCATGTGCGACATTTATATTTAGAATCGCATAGGGAGTATTTCGTCTGATAAGAATCATTGCTCCACCTTTTCCATCGGTACGATCAACTCTCAAAATGTGAAACTTGGAAATATGTAGATGTTGGTTTGGATATAACCAAGACTCAGAAATACAAGCCAGAAAGCAATTGAGTTCTCCAAGTAACCACTGCAGGTCTCCAAGATTACTGTTAACGGATCTAATATTCCATTGTAGAATTTTTTGCGATGAGAATTTAAAGGCTAGGAAGAGAAGAAAAATATAGATCATGGCAGTGGTTAATGTTAAGATATGATGAAATTTGAAGGGACATGGCTTTAGTACAAAGTTTAATAATGGCGTCTAACATCTGCAAAATTGATGATTGAATAGGATTCTTATGTAATGCTGTTTTGATGGAATCCTTCACTTTTTCCAGTGTAGTTGTGAGTGAAGCTTTTTCTGAAGTAGATTTATTCGATAGCTGCGTCGATGAATTCAGTACACATCAGTAAAGGTAGAACTGGTACTGTTCCGGGATCGTCAATATTTCCATTTTTGTACATTAGATTTCTATTATGGTCTGCTTGAGAAAAACTATTGGCAAATGGGACTCTCCTTTGTTTAGCTGGAGCGGCAACTTGCGAAAAGGTTTGGCTTTGAATAGGAGAGTTTGATTAAAAAACAATAGGTAGGACGGAAGTATTAAGTAGGAAGTATTAAGTAGTGGAAAATCTCGCGGTCTCTTTGCAGAATAAATTGGCTGGGTTTTGTTAGTTTAGATGTATCCGCAAATGATAGGTTTTGGAATGCCATTATTTCATTAATTTTCACCTGTCTTAGATATTTTGGGCATTTCTTCTTTAAGGCATCACGATCGCATTTGAAGTAAATACATTTTGGCGAGGGTTTTTTAGAACAAGTTGTTTGGTGATCTCCTGCACAATTGCTACAATTCTCCTTTCCCTTACAAAGTCTGGTAATGTGGCCGTAATATAGGGTCACCGGTAGCACTGCACAACCGGATATTTGTAAACTTCTACCACACTAGGGGAAAAGTATAAAAAAACTCTTTTAGGTAGCATAGTACCCTCAAAAGTGATAATGACTGTAGTAGTAGGCTCATAAGACACCTCATCGTTTACAGAAGTTCTTTTTGTATATTTTTTAGAATTTGTTCTTCACTTAGAGCTTTATGAATATCTCGAATTACGCCAAGGCAGGAAACTAAGTACGCGGGAATAAAAGCTACTATTAGTTTCTCTAGCTCCGCATGACTCAGGAAATTATTTGCGGTTTTGGAACAATTAAAAATAATCGATAATCTACTTCTTCCTTTTTGCACAATTGATTTTATCCCGGCAATATTCGCGTTTCTAAGCAGTTTCCCGATAATCATGGGACAAATAGTTTTGAATTCTGACGGGTCATTCTTATTGTCGTACTGAACATATTGTAAGGAGGAATCCCCTTTGAGACGCCCCTGCCTAAAGCACGCCGCCACTGTGTTTGTTGCGAGAGAAATTAGTTAAGAGAAAAAGAAGAAGAAGAGAAAAAAGCAGTTGTTTAGATATGTTGTGATTTTTGTTGTTATAAGTTATTCTGTATCATATTTATACAATAAATACTTTCTTAAAACGTGTTAATAGTTACGGCATCCTAACAGAATTCAGAAGTGGGATTTGTATCCAATATACGCGTATTTTCCAAAAATTCTCCCGTGACGTTTGACGATTGCAAGTTCCGAAGGTCGTCTGTTAAGACCGAAGGTACGAAAATTGGAAATAGAAACGCGTAAGTCTGCACAGATTTAATAGTATTAGATTGGAATTACGTATATTTTAAACATAAAAATGAGCGAAAACGAGTTCACTGAGGGTAACGATGCGAGTCCGCCGATTTCAGGTAATCAAAGCACGGCAAATTTAAATCGATGCGAGAAAAACATGGAAATTATGATGGCACAGGTAACAAATATGATAGCGATGTTACAGGAAAAAGATCGCGGGTTGGAAAAAATGTAGGCATAGGGTTAGCGACGCTGAGATAGCTACGACAGGTATTACTAAACGTTTATTTCCTTTTTCGGAAATAAATACGCCGAATTTAATAGCGACAATGATGGAATTAAGGTGGACGAATGGATTAAACGAGTAGAGAATATTAAAGAAATGTATCAGTTAGAAGATAAAGAAATAAAAATTTTGACATCCAACAAATTAGGAAAAAAATGCAAAAAGATGGTATGAAGGAGATGAGGAGAATTATAGAAAAGGATGGACAGAGTTTAAGCAAGCTTTGATAGAAATGTTTGAGATACATGAAGATATAGGGAAGTTAATGGTCAGGATTCGGAATAGGAAACGGAAAAGAAACGAAAGGGCTGAGGATTATTTTCACGAAAAGTGCGCCTTGGCAAGACGTGCGAAATTGACAGATGTTGAATGTATTTACCATTTAATACATGGCATAGAAAATTTCACAATAAGAGCTCAGCTAGTTACGACTCAATGTACGGCACCGAAAGATATGTTGAAGCTACTGAAATTATTGACTAGTGAAATGGAAACACAAACCGATAAGACTGATATAAAGAAATGTAACATTTGTCGTAGAAAAGGTCACGAATTAGAAAAATGTTATTTTAAAAAAGACATTAAAGAAGAAAATGGGTCTCCGCAAACAGCTGTTATAGCGAAAAAGCCACCAGTTTGCTTTAGCTGTAAAACCAACATGAAACCTATATTCGAATGACAATATTACAGTGACACCCGCCTTTAATATCATGTGAATATCTGTTTCCGTTATAAATACAATATCGGCGACAGATATTCTACCTATCTTCCAGTGGGTGTGCATGTCAACGGCACCCCCACAATGACAAATTAAAATTTTACATAGCACAAAGTTTTGTGCCGCAAACCGAAAGTTTTATGCTGCTTCCGTTCTCGAGATATTTGCATTTCTTTGTGGGGGTGCCGTTGACATGCCAGCAACCCTACCAACAAAATCAAAATCTGTTAGAGCCAAAATTTTGCTGTAGGCTTGTAGAGTTTTGTGCTGCAAACGGAGAGTTTTGTGCTGCTTCCGTTTTCGAGATTTTTAATTTTTTTTTTGCTAAAATACTATATCTATGGGAATTTTCGACATCGCAAGTAACAACCGAAAACGAATTTGGTTATAGGCTAATGTTTTGTGCTACAGCTATAGGGTTTTGTGCCGCTGAGATCGAATTTTGTGCTGCCCCTGGTTTCCCGCAATAAATGTTTGAATGAATGAAGGAATAGCATGTTTACGGCACCCCATATCCTATATCGGCGAAAGTACGTACGCTATTGGATTTTGCAGTTTTTTTTAATTTAACATGTTTACGGCACCCCGTACTCCATATTTGCGAAAGTACGCACACTAACGGATTTTGCAATACGGCAAAGTTTTGTGCTACAGTCACTGAGTTTTGTGCCGTTGAGAGCGAGTTTTGTGCAGTACCCGTTTTCCCGCAAAAATTTAGCATGAAATTACTAAAAATTTGCGCAAAAGAAATTTGTTTTATTAAGCGCCAATAAAAGTACATATTTAGATTACAATTTGAATTGCTTCAAACCGCATCTTAATATCTCAAATAATAAAAAAATTAGGCCAAATAAAAGAAATTAGGAGATTTCAGATTTTCTTCAATATTAAACAACTGAACCATGACAAGTAAAATTTGAAAATGGATTCTTAGTGAGCTTTTGAATCTACGCCTTTTTGCTAATTTAATCGTCTCTCTATGTCTTTAAATAAAAAAGTTACCCATATTGTCCCTACGAAATCCGGGCACCCTGTATATGTATATGTATGTATAGTGAAACTTCCCTTAACGGACACTTCTATTAGCCGGGCACTTGGCCCTTAACTGAACATTTTATCCGGTCCCGAATCTATAAGTTTACTCACCATTAGGAAATTCCTAATAAATTGGTTTCTCTTGTGCGAACACCCTCTTGAACGGGCGCGGACAGTTATTTAGCTGCTTTTTGATCACAAATTCTCGCTTAAACGGACGCGAGTATCGAGACGTAATAATTCTCTCCGGTAAATCCTCTGCCTTCGTCGATGATATTTGAATAGTATAGGTATTTGTTTAGTTCGTAAGTTACCGTCGTCTGAGTGGGTATATTTGTTACGTTCTCTCTAGAAAATGGAAAGTTTTAAATTGTTTTTTAAACATAGTTAATATGAACTATGTATGTATTTTATTAATTTTAGAATTCAATATCGAAAAAAAAAATACTTTAACGCTGAAACAAAAGATTACGATCATAGAATATAATAATAAAAACAAGCTCAGTTCACGTGAAGTAGCCAGAAAATTTAATATTGGTAAAACACAAGTCGCGAAAATAATAACAAGAAAAGATGAATATCTAAAACAGTGGCAAACAAATGACAATAGTGAAATTAAAAGGAGATTTTTTAAAACTGAAAGCCTCCGAATAGATCAATTAACATATGAATGGTTTGTGCAAGCTAGGAATAAGAATATGCCTGTATCAGGTGTACTAATTAAGTATAAAGCTAAGGAAATTGCTAAGAAATTAGGCAATTGTAATTTTGTTGCTTCTACTGGATGGCTAGATAAATTCAAAAAGCGACATAATATTCATTACGGGATGATATCTGGCGAGACCGCTAGCGCAAATCAAAAAGATGTAGAAGCTTTCATAAACAGGTTACCGTTAATAATTAAAGAGTACCCACCACGCGACATATATAATTTGAACGAAACAGGCTTATTTTTTCGGGCACTAGCAACAAAGACAATGGCACTAAAAGGCGAAAAATGCGTGGGCGGCAAGTTATCGAAGGAAAGATTAACTATGTATAATGCACTGTGTGAATATGGCAGGAGAGAAAGAAAAACTGTTGGTTATCGGAAAATCAGCGCCTCCTCGCGCGTTTAAAAATCTTAACATTGCTTTTCTTCCGGTCCAATGGTATTCAAATAACAAGGCTTGGATGACTAATTTTATTATGACAGAGTGGCTGAGTGAGTTTGATCGGAAAATGATCAATCAAAACTTTTATTATTTTTAGACAATGCCGCTGCTCATCTTAAGGATGTATAGTTGCAAAATGTTAAACTCATTTTCTTACCGCCAAATACGACAGCTTACTGCCAACCTCTAGATCAAGGCATTATAAAAATGTTCAAAACTTGGTATCGACATTTAATACTAAAACATATTTTATCTCAATTTTAGAGTTCCGATTCAGTTCATAATTTAACCAATTCTTAGTGTATTAGATGCGATTTATTTTATCAAAAAAGCATGGGATGATGTCTCATGTGATACAATTAAAAATTGTAAATGTAAAATTGTTTCAAAAAACAGGATTTCGAGAAGTAAATGGAGAGTTTGAAAGTGATCAATTTGATCCTGAATATGAAATTCCTTTATCCAAATTGGTTCAAATGTCTACGCTAATGAGAGAATTAGGTAATAACGATTTACATGAATTTATAGATATTGGCGCCAATCTGGATACAGAGGACGGTAATACAGATATTTTGATCGATAATTTTGAAAACGTGAGCCAAATAGTGACGATGAAGGACATGAAACAGAAATTCCTAAAAATGATGATTATGAGAAAAGATGGTTTACTGGAAATAAAAAAACGAAAACAATTTTGTTCTGAAAAAGATGATCTACAAGGATTTGGTATGCTTAGTGAATTATCATTACATTTTGAAGCAAAATTGACGTGTAATACCCTCAAGCAAACTCACATTCTAGAATATTTTGTAAAGTAGTACATACATTGTATAGGTATGTACAGTGGACAGCAGCTTAATCGACACCGTTACGAAATTTCCTAGACCTTAGGTTAAATGAAAGTTTAGGTTTTTAGTTTTTACTTAACTTTTTCTAATAAACGGACACTTCTCTTAACTGGGCAATATTGTCGGAACGAACGATGTCCGCCTATGGAAAGTTTCACTGTATATGGTTTACGGAAGTTCGACCATATTTCTCATGAAGTGAAAAGTGCCTCTGGGCTTATTAATATGTACTACCGACGACGTCTTCAAACCCTGACTCTATATCATAAAATACTTTCATTGAAAACACCTCCATACCTTTATTGCGAGATTCGTTATAGAACGGATGTTCACAATTTGCTAACCAGGTTTCGCGGCAAATTATCTCCGCCACCCCACAAGTAAAGCTTATACCAGTTCTCGTTTACTTACCAAATATATGCTTACTATAATAGCTTACCTGAATATGTTGTATCAGGATCCTTAAATTTGTTTAAAAGTAATTTGTGAAAACTTTTTTTTGCGTGTGTAGTCAAATTTTCATTTAATGTGTATAATACAGACTTGTTAATATTTGAAGTTATTAAAGAAAACCAAATTAGCAGTAGTGAGTGGTAAAGTATGAAGGCTAAGTTGAAAAGCAGCGTTGCTGAACTTCGCTTTCCGCCTTTCTGTTTTGTTTATATATATTTATTTATATGTATGTGTTGTGGCGCAATAAAGACTATTATTATTATTATTATTTTCCACATACCATTGTTAGGGGATCTTTAATTTTAATTTGATATAAATGTGCACGAGATAAGCATTGTAGCGTAGTCTGTTTATGCTTGCTCTACTTACATATTCTGCTGTATACTTTGACGTTCCCTCACGTAAATTTATCATATTCTTACTAAATATTTCTCAATGCCTTATTACAAATACTAGCGTATCTTCAGTTGGTAACCAATGTCGTACAGTTTGAAATGAAATTGTTTTATTTTCAATATCAATATATTGACTTTTAGTTAACAAACAAGCAAACCGTTTTTTCGCTTTTATATGCCCTACTCGAATTTTTTATTATTTCACGTCATTTAATATCTCTCCTCCCATGTAGTTTGAGGTGGAGATGTGATTACCTTCTTTTGAGTATATACATACATTGTTACTGACTTGTAATACCTGGACCGATATTATGATTGTGTAATATAAAAAATTGTAACATTTCAACGCACCTAACACATGTATACATCCTGGAATTTTCCAATAAATTATACCTAAGTAAAATTACGGGAATAATGTACATGTAGGCAAATTTGCCTGAAAAAAGCGATTGGTGTTATTTAAAACATTGACTTTTTGAGAAAACTGTTATAAACCGTTAAAACTGAATATACTTACGCATATCTGGTAGAAAAAATTGAATATAATTGAGATAACAATCCGACATTGTCAACTGAAAACTTCTGTAACTTGGAGATTACATCTGATCAAATTTGTAGAGGATGTTAAAAAGACGAATATTTATACGTTCATGTTATGTGACAATTACAATTATTTGCAAGGTAATACCTCAGCTATTTCATTATAAGGTATAAAGGCGATTGCAGGAAATTTTTGATTTTTACCATTACTAAATGTTTCTGGAGAAATACAGAATTGTTTAGAACTATAAAAATTTCTAAACTCAAACACTTTGGAAATGTCCACTGTCTAAAAACTCATACATATATGAGATATTTCCTTTAGAAAATTTGCGTGGAGTGTGTGTAAACCTTTAGTTCTTAGACTTCATACCGGGTTTTCAATTAAACCTATAAATAATTAAAGTGTGCATATAGTTTCTATTAGCGGAAAACAACGCGAATAATGCATTAACGAATAAATGATTTATACCAAAAATGGAAAATAATATCTAACTACACAAAGGCCTGTGTCCTGAATTCATTTCACGTCATACATACGAAAACATGTGTCTTTTCAATAAGCAAGGTATTTCCTTTAACAAGCCAATCAAATAGTTTATATTTTTAGACTCAGATAAACATTTATGTATTTGATAGATTACTTAGTTGAATAAAATGAGTAATTCAATAGCTATTGGTTTTATTAGATCAATAACATTAGACCAGAATTAAAAATTATTGGTTGTATATGAATTTCATATTATGTATAGATTTAAGTAAGGAGCAAAAGACACACTTTATTGCTTCCTTTAGTTTAATTATGATTTAAATAAGTATTTCCAAAGTAATTTCTATGGAATCTAGTTACAACATATCAATGAAAACTAATCATTTCTCTGATAACATGCCACTTGAAGACGATTTATACAGTAATTTCCGACGTTGCCTTAAATTTAAAACACACGATTATCTTTATTTCATATCGATAAGTGAACAATTGATAACAAGAATTCAATTTTATTGACAAGAGTTTTAGTGCATGCTTTGTTAATTCAACCCTATGCAATGAGTGCGAAATCTTTAGTATTATGTCTTGCATTAGTTTTCTATGCTGCAGGGCAAGGTAATTTATCGATGCAGCAATCAATTTAATTCTATTCTTCGTGAATAAAAATATTTCAGATATAATATATTATGAATTAAGTGACGATACAGTTCTTGAAATTACTTGCACATACAGTAATGAATGTTTTGGACGAGATATACGCGTTAAAGCTGAATCTGGATATAAGGCCTTAATTACTGTTAAAAGTGTCGATATTAATAGTGAAGAAGGAGATTTTCTTCTAATCAAGTCAGGTAAGTAGCTGGATTCTCTATTATATTTATATTACAGATAATTTTAATAATATTCCAGGTTACGACATTGACGACGGTTTAACAGGTAGAATTTTTACGCACCACTTAAAGCTAAAAAGAGAATATGTATCACTTACTGAAGAAATTCTTATTAGTTTTGTTGTTCAGAACACTAGTCTTGAGGTAACCAATCATGAAGGATTTGTTGTGACAGTCGAACATTTTGGTATGTAATTATTATTATATTAAAGTAATATAAATAAGTGTAGAGACATCCGCTATTTACACCAATTTTGTTTAATACATCATGAACTTTCAATATTGAGTTCGTCCATACTAATTTTTAATATTTTAAAACTCCTATTAATATATGCGTGACAAACACATGTCAACCTTTTCTTTTTAAAACTTTTTTAACAACCGATAAGAGATAATAGACCTTATTTTGTTAATAATACTTTGTTAATAAAACTTAATTTGAGTATTACATTAAGTATTCAGCAGACTAACCCTTACTTTTTCCTGTAATATGTGAAATACTTTAGTTTAACTTTAAAAAGTCCTATTATTCCTATTTAAGAAATTGTGTATGTTTTGTTTAGATTCATGTCTTTAATTAATTAATTTGAATATATTATGCATGTTTTTGTGGTTTGAATGGTTCGTCCGTTTGGTTTCAAATTATTGGCTTAAGTAATTTCTTCCTTTCTAGGGACTTACCTATTTTTTAGCCACTTGAATGTTGACTGTATTGGTTGTCTTGACTCTTCAGTCTCTGCAATTGTTATTTATTTATTTTTCTTCTCTTTTCGCTGATCTGTACTTTGCTTAATTATGAATAGCATCCGATTGGCGTGTTTAAATATACTATCCTTCTCCTCAAAGGTCAGCCCTTTGGAAGAGTATCAATTTACACAATTTTGATATCGTTGTCATGGCGGAGACTTAGCTTCATGAAAACAAAGATATTCATCTAGTCGATATCGCTGGTTTAAATTTCATTAGATGGGGCAGGGGCACGCAGGGTGGTGGCATGGGTATTTATATTCAAAATTGATCTTTATTACACTAGAATTGATACTTTTCACGGCATTGAACATCTACGGATTACTATTAACGTCAGGCATTTGGTTCTGGCAGTGGGGGTCTGTTATAGGCCGCCGCAGACTGATACATTTGCTTCTTTATCAGAGCTCGAGGACACTGACGCGCTGTGGATTCCGAGTCCCTATTTCTTTAGTGGCGATATTAATATATTGATCTTTTAAACACTTCCAATACATCTACTTCGTATATGGTCGACTTTATCAAATCGCTTGCCTTAACTCAACTAATAAGTGAGGCCATCCGCGTCACTGGAGCTACATCTACTTTGATTGATCTCATTTTCACCATTAATCCTTTTATTGTGTCCGACATACTGGAGTTTGATGCCTCTGATCACGCTGTTATTTATTGAACGATATGCCTCAATCGCGCAATACCCATGACTCGGACGATTACTTGTCATGACTTCAGTTCTATTACTATATATAATGTTTATTCTAGCTTCAGACTTACGCAATTTCATCGCTACATGGAGAATATCAATGATAAGTTGCTGCTTTTCGGAGAATATTGCATTCCCTTTTTGATTTCTATGCCCCCATGTACATAATAACTACTAACTTAAGATTACTCATAAACCTGCGTGACAAAGCTAAAGCCAAGCATAGGCGAACTAGATCATCCAGTGATTAGAGATACTAGAAATGCCTTAGAAAGGTAGGCAGTTCTACTCTGGAGAGCGACAAACGGGTCTAGTTTGAATTTATTTGTATCAACTCTTACTTCCTCACTTTGATACCGAATACCCTACGGTTGTTACTCCATCTTTTTTGGGTCAACTTTTTTTAAGATAGTTATGGATTGGAAGCACGCTTTAATTCCTCCTCTACACAAATCTAATGAGGTTTCGGACTATAAAGATCTTAGGCCTATAAACATTCTTTAGGTGCTTTTCAAAATATTAAAAGAATTGAGCATCAGCAAATAACTGCATTTTTAGAGCGTCGTGGTGTAATCACTTTCACTCATTCTCGTTTCAAAAAGGGTCACAGCTGTGAGACTGCTTTGTCGAAGGTAACTGACGACATTTTTTTGTGACAGTATTGGTCATTCTGGACTACAGGAAGGCTCCTGGCACAGTTGTTCATGGCTTTCTAATGTCCATATTGCTTTCATACGGATTCGGTAATGAAGCTACTAATACTATTTACAGTTTTCTAACTAACAAGTGTTAAAGTATTCAGTTGTGCGGTCATAGATATCAACCAATGTATTTGTCCATAGGTGAGGAATCTATTCTCGGACCGCTTGTTTTCTCACTATATACAAACAATTCACATATATGTACATTAAATACTGCAACCTACATAGTTACGTCGATGAGACTCAGATCTATCTTTCTTTCAATTCTACTGACTGGGAGCCTGCGAAAGAGAGGATGAACTACGACTTGGATGCTGTCAAGGTTTTTTTTGCAAACGTGTACTAACTATTAACCCACTAAAAACGGGAGTATTTGTTTTTGGAAATTCTCGATTTTGTAACAATCTACTCACTAATACGTCTCTACGGTTAAGACAATGTAGTTTGACATTTTTTAATTCTGCAAAGAATTTCTTCACTGGATCTCTTGGTGCAGAAGTAGAACACTAAACACTTTAACCCAAAGAACACCAAACAAGTTTTAACTAAAACACCGACGCGTTTCAACAGCAATGCTGTCATTATCAAGGCGATAATAAAACTAAATTAAAATAAAATCTACAAATAACAGGTAACCTAAATGTTATGCACAGTCAATCCGATACGCATCATTAATTTCCGATTAACGAAAACAATGACAAATGCGGGATAGGGCCGTTGTCACAGTGCATTACACATGACTTATTATCGACTTTTAATATCGCCTTGATAATGACAGCATTGCTGTTGAAACGCGTCGGTGTTTTAGTTAAAACTTGTTTGGTGTTCTTTGGGTTAAAGTGTTTAGTGTTCTGCAAAGAATCTTGGTCTCTCCTCTGGACAACAGTTTCAGATGTCGAACGCATATCAGTAACTACATTAAAGGCGCATATCGTTCTCTTAAGAAGCTTTACACTCATAAGCATGTTCTAAATCAGAAACCCAAGAAATCCTCTATGATGCATTTGTTCTTTCAAAATTTACTTATTGTTCTATAGTTTATCGCTCATTAATAGATAAATATACTGAATGTAGAATTCAGAAAGTTCAGAATTCTTTTAAATTTTATTAGTGGCCTGCATAAATTCGATCATGTTTCATATAAGCTCATCGACACCGGCTGGCCTAACATGTATAAGAGAAGGTAGCTGCAGAGTCTATGCTTACTCCATAAAATAGTACTTCATAATACGCCGTCTCCAACAAAATTCGATACCGTAGTGATATACACACCCTAACTATTCGCTTCCCGGGACCTTAAATCTCCGCCCTTTCATCGCACAGTACTATTTAAGAGGTCATTTAGCTACGCAATATTTTCTGAATATAATCAATTACCGGAGAAGTTTCAGCTCGTTTATTCTTCAGACGTCTGCTTCGTGAGAGGTTGTTCGTGGACACTTTAATGATTATTAAAAAAGCACATTCGGCTGGCTTATTCATTGTTTTCTCTTTAATTTCGATACTGATAGGTTTAGTATATTTGGTACGTTTAGTACATTTAGTAGTCAATACGCAAAGCAGCAGTCACTAAACCTCGCCCTGTGACAGCTACTGTATTGCTGTTGTTGTTGTACTATTTTGTAATGTTCTCGCAATAAAGATGCTATTATTATTATTATCTATTAAACGGGTCGATGGCAACAGTGGTTAGGCGGCTAACTATTGTTGTGAGAGGATGATAGGTGCCGGGGTTCAATTCTCTGGAGGGACGGTGACATTTTTTCAGAGAGTTTAATCCCGGATCGACTTGCCATTCGCTGTTGGGAGCAAAGTGATTAACAGCGCGGCATCATAAAAGGCGATATGATGCTGTCACAAAGCCATTTAAACACAACTTACACACACTAAACTACACCGCAAGAGTTGCATTGATAGCCAGACAAGTAATACAGCTTACGGAGTCACTGCAACTAAGCACCCACCACACATTAAAAAAAAATCTGTTGAAGTTTTGTATCTAAATCCAAATTGTATAATGTTTGTGTATCGCCACTACGAGAACGGTTATATAGAGAATCAGTCTAGAGTCTAGATGATTCTAACGAATGAGTTTTCAACTCAAAATCCTTTATATTCTCCATATTTTTCAATATGCTAATTTTGGTTACATCCGTTGTTCTTGATGCGAAAATTTTTTCTGTCTCAAACATTTTTGACGACTTTTATCACCGTACCGTACCCTTTATAATTGTTTAATTTAAATACTTATTTCAATAAATATCAAGTATTTAATATAGGAGTAGGTATTATTTTATTTTCCGTATTACTGTATAGAACTCTACCAAACCAGATTTGCATTTAAATGTAACACTCTGTATATCCACATTTATGTAAGTGTTCTGAAAGAAGTTACAATAGCGTACAGCTGTTGCTTAAAATTTTTCAGCTATCCTTTTCCGTTCAAGAATTAATCCAAGAAATCTGAAAATACATACATATACATATGTCTATTGTCGAAAGAGTGTCTCACCTTTGCATGTTGAATTTCACCATAAACAAATAATTCTTTTTGGCTCAACAGTTTAATCAAGCATAATTCAGTTCTGAAATTGATATCCGAGAACCGTTTGTTAGTTTAATGTGTTCTAGATAGATAAAAATTGTACTAGAGATTGAATATAAAAATAAAGTAGATTTTGGAGATCTAAATTCTCCTTCTATTTAAGAATTTGTTTCATTTTGAAATAATAATTTTTTAACGATAGATTACGTATCATAATCTGTATGTAGTATGATGATCTAATATAATACACTAACCGGATATTACAGTTTATCGCTGTATATTTTTAATTCAGATATTTTTAATTCAGAAATACAGTAAGTGGTACTTAAGATTGAAAAATCAGTAGAAATTAATCATAACACAGGTACTCATACCAAATAGTTCAAAATTTATTTGATTCAACTAAACAATGCAACTTTAAAGTATATATTTGTATAACAATAGTTGTCAGAAAACGTAGTAAGTACTTTTTTATTTTTGTCCAATGATTGCTTATGTATTTGTGCAAAAAGCGAACACAAAGTACTTTGATATAAATAATTACACTTATAACAATATCCGTGTTAGCTATTGCGCTAGGGGTATTAAAGATTTTTGTTTTTGGTTTTATAATTGTTTTAGTATCTTTTCAAAATATTACTCAATCGAATGCAATTTATCAAGCTACACTTCTTTTAATCTATTTTTTAAATACAATTACGGATAGTGATTTAATTATTTTAGAATTTGTTTAAGACTTTACTTGATATGGAAGAAAATTTATAACATACGTATCTATTATATTTAATAAATAACACTCTTTTTGTTCGATAATACTAGGTGAAACGGTTTATGATAAAAATGCATGCTTGCTTCTGAGAGTAACACTGTACAGAGGGTAATAAAAAATTACTTTCACTCGCAAATAAAACTTTGTATATATAACACGACAAAAATCTTTACGAAACTATGTTTGCAATTTTGGATACATTTTGTAAAAAATTGACATTAGTGGAATGGTGACGTACATTTGTGAAATTAACGGTGGTTTGGTGTGTACACGTACACACAACACTATCAAATGATAGAGGATGCGCAACTCTTCAAGTTGGCACCATCGGTATTTTCTTCGCATATGTGCGAGTCGATGTCATGTGTTGGCTCAGTAGCCATCTGACGCAGAAGGAGGGTGTTGCTCAGCAGAGATCTTATGTTAAGTTCAGCCAACGATAAAGACAGAAAGATGTTAAATACACCACAATATTATCACTCATATTTTATAAGGTAATTAATAAATTTTATGTCATTTATTTTGTACACAAACACACATAAATATTATAACAAAAGCACACGATTAAAGTCCACATACACAAGAAGAAAGACCAGCCAGTTAGGGGCATTTTAAGAAGAAAAAGTAGGTGGTAATTAAAATCTACAACTTTTCGGTGACCCTGTATACAACAAATTTTCGACCGGACGTGCATAAATTAATCCATGAACGATCGTTGATTGCCGTGATTGACAGATGACTATCAAAAGGTATTTCCAAAGAAATTTACAGACAATTGCGAATCACCTATAAAAAGCCGTGCGAGAGCAACAAACTTCCGCTTTTTGCATAGATCGTCGTACAGAGCATTTATTTTCCAAGTAAATTTTATTAAAAATTACCCCGGTGCACCGTGGGCCCAAATCAACGATTATCTTCGAAAAAGTACTTTAAACATCAAAATTTTCCACCTAATTTAAATTTAATTACCGCTACGAAGAGGACGTCGTCCATCCAACATCCCTCTAGGCGCGCGAAGACAGAAGCTTCCAAAATCACACACACACACACACTCACACTCACACACGTAAAACAAGGTAATTTAATTTTTAAATAATTTTAAGTTTGGAGTAATTTTAAGTTGTAAAAAAATTTAAGAAAAATATTTTTTTTTAAATAAAAAAGTAAATTTTAAAGTCCAAAAATAATATTTGAAAAATTTAAAAATAAAATTTTTTTTTATAAATAATTTTCTTTTAGTAAATTGAGTTAAAAAGGTAAAATTTATTTATTTTAATTAAACAAATAAAAAAATTTCAAAGTTAATTTTTTTTTTATACAGAAATTTTCTAAAAATTGGACAAAATTTCAAAAACTACCAAATAAGGTCTTTATAAATAATAATTTAGTTGTGGTGATTGCCACGCCATTCTGCACAGTGTAAACAAATTTTTATAGGTTTTATTGAAGAAAATAAAATTATTTTTTTTGTAAAACATCTTTTTGTCTTGTAAAATTTTTTTGAACTTAGAAAATTTTTTTTCACGTGGGTATTTTGTAACGTACGGTAAGCTCTCGTATTCTGTTCTCTACACCTGCTGTAGAGCTAAGAATTCACGAACCCCTGAGATTAATTTTGATTTAAAGAGTAAAACTCACATTTTCTTGATTTTATTATAAATCAAATTTCACATTACAATATACTTTGTTCAGATGAAATTCTGTTTGGTACAAACGCAAATATTTCGAAAACGGCTACACTAAAAGTCAACATACTATATATTTTTGAATTCAGAAAAAAAATGCGTATTAAATTTTCTTTCAATATACAGGTTGTTTCATTAAAGATTTATAATGTTGGTGTTTTTTATTAACTATCCAATATCCCTATATCATATTTGAAAACATTTTCTGGCAATATAATAATATAATAACCCTGTACATACAACATATCTGAAAAAAAAAACTACAATTCAATAGAACATAAATTTAACAAAAATATTGCCATTCTACTCTAACAAACTTACAAAATGATTCGGTTTTCTCATAATAGTTAACAACTACCAAAAATAAAATTTCACAATTTCAAATCAGCATCTTGTTTAAGATGCACGACAACCAGATGCCAGATGCACGTTTGATAAAAAGAGTGGAGTAGAATGCCATCCTACATAAAGTTATAATAATTATTATTATGATTATATTGCAGTGCGGTAATAAAAGCGACACGGCGGCACGGAAACTCGAGCGTGCGTATCAAAACACACTTGTTCAGAATTATTCCACTGGTCGTTGAGAGTGTTCAGTACACACATATTAGAAAATGTCGTATTTAGGTACATTTGGGAAACGGCGTATTTCGAAAAAACTGAAAAACATTACTTCGCTCGGCTGCTAAACACGATCGTTCGCGGTAAAAGAACTTTTCTCTCCGGTATAAAATAATACACTATTTCGCACGCCTTACTCATTTAACTAAAACAAGAGTCCGAAACATATTTAATGATTCAAATATTGAATAGATGCCACCCAATTTGTGATTTCATGAAAACTTCTTAAAATTTGGTGTTTCGGCACATTATATAATATATTTTTTGTCATTATTTTATCCGTAAACATCCATGCGTCCGTATCGGTTATGCAAATTGATTAAAAGTTACAAACATAAATTATGCGAGTACGATAAAATTACTGAACGCTTTTTAAATGTATCGAAATGAAACCATAGATAAGGTACAATTTAGATCGGAAACTCAATTGTAAACACTTGAGCAAAATTTAGATGTCTGAATATTTCGTCCTTAGTCATAAACTAAATCGAAAACGGGTAATATGAATTATTTAAATGATGTATTTTGAAAATTTGTGTTCATTCACTCTAGATCAAGATTATTTTGAACTATTTCATCTACCAGTAAGTAGTAAGATGAACTAAATTTCTAAATTAATCTCCGTTAATAAAATTGAAACGAACAACAATTGTATAAACATATCTTGTTTTTATTAGAAATATACAATAAGTCTATGCATTAATACAGAAATTTGTATATTTTTGGACATAATTGTAAATGCGGGAAAAAAAACCCGATTTTGAAACTTTGTTATATCGGGTCTTAGACAATAAAGAACTAGAAAAGCTACAATATCTTTCACACAAACGCTATGAAGAGATAGAAAAACTACGAAAAACTACACTATCTGTCAACAAACGCTATGAGAAGATAGAAAAACTCCATATAAAAAACTACAATATCTTTCACACAAACGCTATGAAGATATAGAATTAGTTATTGTGTTACCCAAATGATTGAAAATATTAGATACAGCGAAAAGAAATACAGATTTCATTGAAAAACACACTTAAAATAGAAAAGATGTCTACGACCCATAACAACAAAAACAATAATGGTCATAAACAGATGTCGTCAAAACAGCGTACAACGAATCCTGATGGCACCTGCGCACTTACGGCGTAAAGTCCCAACGACATAAATTGGGCTTAGTCATGTACTATTCATGTTTGCCCCAACTTTGCCATAAGAGATTCTACCCCTTGACTGAAACTTCCTCCGCTTTACCGAGTTTAGTTATAACAACAACAGACCACTTAAAAAAGATGCCGAACTCTATTGAATCAGCTGATCTAAGGAGTTGCGGAGCAAGGGATAGAGCAGGCAGGTTCCGCGTAGGGAAAAAAGTAGGAACAAAACGCTAGGCAACCAACATTACTATTCTATATGTAATTTGCATAAGAACTACTTGTATATTTTTGTTTACGAAAATAGCTTTCTTGCTACTGATGGTTTATGATCGATTAATGAACAATTTTATGCCAGTATGTTTTATGTGCATATTAACAAATAAAATCATAGGTATAAAATTGTGCGGAAACCGATCACTAACCGTTGGTTGAAAGAAACCCATTATATTTCCATACAACGACGTAAACACATGAGACTAGACAAACAGGGATGAACGAATATAATCACGCATGTGGATTTGAATGTTTCACGAAACTTGTTATAAAAAGAATTTGTTGTTGCTATCACCGCTATTTTGACTTGCAATCCACTAAACAAACACTCCTCTTCCGCCTCCTGGCCGCTCCTCTTCCTATAAGAAAAATCGTTAGTATTGAGTTAAATATCTATTATTAGTTATTTGTGGTTATAACTAGGACTGGGCGAAGTATCGATGCATCATCCAGTACTCGATACCATTCCTCGATCCATCACTCGATACTTTGAATAACATCGAGATCGATACCAATGTATCAATACTTTGGAAGCAATACCTTGGAATCAATATCTAGGTATCGATACTTTGGAAAAAACTATATATTATGTAGGCACTGAAATCTGTCAAAACAAACTGTTTTCAGCTATCAATAAGCGAACACATTGTTAAGATGTTAATTCATCTCGGAGACGAATCGTTTTTAGACAAATATTTATGAAACTATTTTTCATATATTGACTCAAACACAAATGAATGCGGATATTGTACTATATTTTACGATATTGTACGGATATTGTAATTATTCACGCACAATAACTATAAATGTTATAAAAAAACCAAAGTGTATGTAAATTTGATACCGTTGATATGTTATTGAATGTAATTATTGAAAAATCGATACCTACAAATCATTCCTAAGTACCGCCGATACTGACGAAGATTGCACCAAAGTCGGGGAATGCATTGTACCTACTCATAAAAATATTTAAAACAAATTCGTATTTTGTTAATCGATCTTCATTAGTTTCGAGTTCTTTATAAAATTTAAACACTTATTGTTACAGTTATTATAATAAATTTTCAATCGTTTAAAAAGAGTGCCCTTCTGAGATTACTACATGTGGTTTTTTGATATTTACCGCGGTATTTATAATATGTACCTATTATAAATATTCGTCGACATTATTAAGTAAAATAAGAATAAGAAGAAGAATGATGGTACTACTAATGTATAGCAGTATTAGGTGGTACAACTAGGTGATAACTTCTCGCTGCATTATCACCATTTCTTACGTTTACGTTTTTATTTTTATTTTCTGTACTTGCTATTATTTTACTTAATAATATTGAGGGATGAATATTTATATAGTGTAAGTGTAAAAATGTAGATACATTTTTCCATGTAATATTATCGAATTATTTGGTGCACATTGCGATACATTTGCCTTACGAACCATAATTCTCATATCCTGCATGCCCCATCTGACTTAAGAAAAATAATCGACAAAATAATTCAAATTAGGTAATGAATATTTTTCATATCCTGAAAATATTTTAGTACCAATACATTTTTAGTCGGAATCATACGTATCTTGATTAAAATAATAATGCCACGATAGAACTATGACATTTGAAAGTATAAGCATGCAAAATGAATTTTGAAGCAAGTGACGACAATGACTTCATAAATTGTCTAGGATTCACTGCTACAAAACTACCAATCATTGAAAATAGACAAAATCTTACTGAATCTAGTTTTTGCACATTGATTAGTGACTGGTTACTTTTACCTATACAGATAAAACACAACTTTCGAAAAAATATTTTTTCATCACTTTCGCTTTATGCAGATGGACAGCGTCTATTTTTAATGATTCATTCTTCAACTTTCTGTTGAAAAGACCAATTTATTACAATAAGCACTGCATTTCCGATATTGATACGATTTCTTCATTATTTTTTAATAGGTGATCCAGAAACAACTGTTGCTCCAATTGTTACTGATAGACCATGGCCCACTGCCTCAGAGGATGACGATCCGTCTATAACAGTAAACATTAGCATAAATGACATTGAAGCTGCTACGGCTGCGGACTTTAAAAATTATCTCGTCAACTTAACAAATGATTTTATTACCAAGAATAATTTTGATTTAGAGGAAGATATAAGGTAGAATAATTTATGATAATGTGACAATAAGATAATACATATTAGAAATATATGCATAATTAATAATTCATTTCAGCGAGGATAATATACAAATTTTAAGAGAAAAAAGATGCCCTACAGAATGGCCAAATTCTGCGACCTGCACTCAAATTACATTTACCATTCCAGTATTTTTAGCGGAAGAGTCCAAGTATTACGGTACTTATCAGTTAAATGGCACAAATTTACGAAAGATATGGGCCAATTCAATAAATCTTCGTCACCCTAATTATGATATATACAAGAAAGAAGAACACAGTAAAGTTATGCTTATCTGGATAGCCATCATTTGTGGAACTGTAATTTTGTGGGGTACAGTTTATTTGGCCTCTGGTTATGGATGGACTGGGTACATTCTTAGGTAAAGAGTATTATAGTAAAATCATGATAAGTTAGTAAGTTAAGTAAGATGCCGCCCATTTATGTTTTGACAATTCATCCTACATTTAGATAGAGCAATCAACATGAACATAACGTTCGGTATGAAAGACTAGGCTAATGAAACGCATTATAATATTAGTACTATATAAAAAATAGAATATTATTCCGTTTTGCATTCCTAGGTTTTTAGTTCAATGATCAAAAGCGGTTGGTGTTCTCGTCAAATTAACAGTTATTTTTCTTAGCGGATACAGTTACAGGGAAATATGTGATGTGTATATATGTATGTATATATCGTGTTAGCAACTTACGATTACCTAGGTTGGTAGTAGTGTGAGTAAGTTAGAACTACGCGAGTACATGTGAAAGGTTGACTGTAAAAAGTTAGAATTATTAAACTTGTTTGTTATTTAAAGACGCTTATTTTTATTAAAGAGGAAGTTGAAACAAGTTAACAAGTCAGAAGCGGGATTGAGACAGAATTGAGATAGAATCTAAAAACAAAAACAGTGAATAAAAGTTAGAAATTGGTGTCGGTAAAAAGAAAAGAAGATGGCGGAAGGAAACGATACGGGCACAACGGACGTATTTGAAATATTTCAACAGCGCGTGGCTGAACAGGAATGTGTAACTAAGCAAACAGATAATGATACAGAAAAGGGAAATAAACATGTAGAAGGCGATATGAGCAAAATGCTAGAAATGTTGATACATGAAAATCAAAGACGCGATAAACTATTAGAGACAATGCTCCAACAATTAACCTGTAAAACACCACCAGTAAATACCTCGATTATGCCAGATGTATTAAGTAAAGTACCCACATTCGATGGCAGTATGAGCAGTGCGAAAGATTGGCTCGAGCAATTACAGAGTACAAGGTTATTACACGATTTACCAGATAACTACATATTAGAAACAGCCCGAACAAGGCTTACACATGGAGCAAAACAATGGTATTTATCTCATGCTAAGGATATTAAGACATGGGAGAATTTTGTAAGTAAATTTACAACTATGTTCATCGTTAAGGAAAGTCAAGCATCGAAATGGCAGCGAATGAAGCAAAGAACACAGAAGAAGGGTGAACCTCTTGATAATTACTTCCATGATAAAGTTAAATTATGTTTAGATTTAAATATGGATGTCAGAGATATTAAAGAAGAAGTATTAGTTGGGTTATGGTCGAAAACATTGTGTGATGCCATATTTCCATTAAAACCCACAACTGTCGAAGGATTATTACATGACTTACATGAATTTCAGAACATCGAAACAAAAAGGTATGACAGAATACACGGTAACGTTAGAAAAGAGCTACAGCAGAAGAGTGAAATAGAAGATAATTCCAAATGTAGTGCTAATAGCGATGAGAATAGAAGCAGTTATAGAACATCCTCATTGAAAAACGATAGAAAGGAATTCAAGTGCTACAAATGTAACAAATATGGACATATTGCTCGTAAATGTACAGAACCGATGAAAATTGTGTGTTATGTGTGCAAACAAGAGGGACATATTGCTAAGAACTGCAGCAAGCCGAGGAAGATGGAAGCAGAAATTAACATGCTAAGTGGTAAGACGAACAATAAAATTATGAAATACATAAAGAACGTAGTAGTAGATAATGTAACCTATGTTGCCATGATAGATACAGGAAGTAGTGACTGTACGATTAAATCTACTGCTGCTATATGTGGTAAATTTGCAATTAAACTCGAACCAGGTCAATTGAAAGGTTTCGGAAATACAAACAATACTGTTACGTCTTGCGGTACTATCACAGCAACAATAAATGTAGATGGTGTAGTCGCTGAAAATGTAGAACTAAGAATTGTTCCTGACGACGTACAACCCACAGATATAATCATTGGCCGTAATTTCACTGATTTAGAAGAGGTTGTGTATTTCAAAATTGATGATAAATTACATTTTGAATATAAGGACATGGTAAGAGATAAACTAGATACGCTTTTTGAAACGCCCAGTACAGCAGCAATAAAAATTAACCAAGATCTGGCGATAGAAGGACATACCATGCTTTTCTTAAACACAGTTGTAGCCGAAAGGGACATTTATTTATCAGCAATTAATTTGGGCCAAAATACTAAGGAGCTACATGTTGGAGATGAATTTGACGAGAAAATACTATCGGTAGACCAGAAATTACCAATCATCGAGCATGTAAAAGAGCCAGTACTAATAGATGATGTGACATCAGAAGAAGATATTTCAAAAGAGCAGAAGACGGAACTGGTAGATCTATTAAATGAATTTCGGGATTGTATAGCAAAAAATATTTTTGAAGTAGGAAAAACCGATGTGGTGGAAATGACAATTGAAGAATTACCCGATAGTAAACCCATAGCGAGTAAACCATACAAAGTAAATCAGAAGGAACGTGAACAGATAAAAGATATCGTCCAGGAATGGAAAAAGACTGGAATAGTACAGGAAACAGTGTCGCCATATGCTAGTCCGGTACTACTAGTACGAAAGAAGACCGGTGAAGCACGTTTAGTTGTGGACTACAGGAAATTAAATGCTCAAACAAAGAAGATGAATTATCCATTACCCAATTTAGATGACCACATACAATTGCTAAGAGGATGTAAAATATTCACGATATTAGACTTAGCGCACGGATATTTGCAGATGCCGCTTGCATCCGAATCAAGGGAGAAAACCGCATTCATAACCCCGGACGAAACAGGCGAATTCACTCGAGCCATGTTCGGATTGATGAACGCACCCTTTTATTTTTCAAAATTAATTCAAACTGTGTTGGAACCATTTAGAAATAAAATAGTTTTGTTTTACTTGGACGATATGCTTATTCCTGCTAAAGACTGGCCAGAAATGATTTTACGACTACGAAGCATTCTGGAGCGATTAAAGGAAGCCCGATTGACGATTAAACTTTCGAAATGTGCATTTGGAATGAAACGTATAGAATATTTAGGCTACATTATTTCAGAGAAAGGAATGGAACCAGGAGTAGAAAAACAGATGCAATAAAGTATTTCCCTACCCCGAATGATGTACACGCTGTAAGAAGATTTTTGGGATTAGCAAGTTTCTTTCGTCGATTCGTAGAGCATTTCGCACTCATAGCTGAACCATTAACGAGACTGACGCGGAAGGAAATCGTGTTCGAATGGAAAGAAGATCAGGAAAATGCATTCAATGAAATCAAGACGAAACTCACCTCACACCCAGTTTTGAAGATGTACAATCCCAACGCCGCACGATCTGAATTGCACACTGACGCTTGCGCAGATGGAATTGGAGCTTTATTTCTTCAAACCGACGATGAAGACCGCGTTTGCATTTAGTGTACGCGGTAAGCCGCAGAACCACCCCGAATGAGAAAAACTATCATTCTAGCAAATTAGAACTACTGGCAATAGTTTGGGCAATAGAGAGACTGCGAATATTCCTCATCAATATAAAATTCACTATTCTTACGGATTGTCAAGCCTTAATTTACTTAAATAAAAACAAAACAAAAAGTGCGCAAATAGTTCGGTGGAGTACCTTGCTTTCAGATTATGATTTCGATATAAAATTCAGAAATGGTCGAATTATGAAACATGCGGATGCCTTATCCCGAGCACCAATAGAACTTCCAAAAGAAGACTTCGAGGAAACCGTCGCCGAAAAACTAAGCGTGTATACAGTGTTGTCGCGTGAAGAAGAAATCGCTTTACTACAGTGTACAGACGAATTTCTAAAACGTAAAATAGACATTTTAAAGAAAAAACCTAGTGAAAGAACTGTTAGTGATGGAAACGAAGTGAGAGACTATAAGTTAAAGAATGGACTGTTATATAAAACTATAAACAAGGAAAGTGACCAAAGGAAAGAACTTTATGTTGCCCCAAAATCAATGCGAAAAACTTTAGCCATTAAATATCACGATCTGTGTGGACATATAGGACTAGATAAATGTTTGCGTAAGGTTTCAGAATATTATTACTTTCCGTCGATAAGAAATTATTTAAAAAGACATATAAATATGTGCGTGGAGTGCATCTTATCGAAACGTCGAGTTGGAAAACAACCGGGATTTCTTCATCCGATACCTCCCGGCCGAAGACCATTTTCCCTTATCCATATGGATCACGTAGGACCGTTCGTCACGAGTAACAGAGGCTATAAATATGTGTTGACGCTAATTGATAATTTAACAAAATTTGTGCAGCTAGAGCCCGTAAAGAGTACGAAGAGTGATGTCACCATTAATAAAATCGAAAAATTTATTCAACAATACGGAGCGCCAGACCGAATAGTAACAGACCGAGGAACTAGTTTTACTTCCAAAAAATTTGATGAATTGGCTCAGCGACATGGAATAAAACATACTCTAAATTCGAGTCGGCATCCTCAAGCCAACGGCTTGGCAGAAAGATTGAATAGTACCTTAATACCGATGATGCAAGTCAGCAATCAAGATCCGGACGGACGAGATTGGGATAAACACATCAAAACTATTGAGAGACACATAAATACTTCGATAAATAAGTCGACAAATACAACACCGTTCGAATTACTATATGGATACTTACCTCGATATGGAGATGGTGAAATGAGAAGATTGACTATAGAAAATGAGACATATAAAATACCCGAGGAGTTGAGAGAAGAAGTGAGACAGAATATCGAAAAAGAACAAGCAAAGTATAAAACGAGATATGATAAGCACAGATACGAAGGGATTAAATATAATCAAGGAGACATTGTATACATCAAGGCACCTATTCAATCTACAGGAGAATCCACAAAATTTCAACCACGTTACAGAGGACCGTATACAGTAATAGACATTTTACCTGCGGACACATACCGAATTTCTGCATTGAATAAAACCCATAACAAGAACAACACTGCCCACGTGAGTCAGATGAAAATATGGAGAAACAATGGAAATGACAGTGAAGAGGATGAAATAGTTGAAGAAGAGATGAAAAACGAAAGTATGACGATGGAAGAAGAGATGACTGAAGAGAGGTTTAAGAATATAAACGGTAACTGTAATGTAGAAGGGCAAAGGCCCAAAAGACTAGTAGAAAAACCAAAATATTTAATGGACTATGACTTGTAAAATTATAATTAAAGATTCATGTTAAAATGTTAACCAATGTATAATGTATTCATTAATAGTTGTCTTACTGTTTGATTTTGTTTTGTGTGTGATCAATATTATTTAAATGTTTATTTTGTAAAATGTCTTGGAGGACCAAGACTAGTCAGGAAAAGCCGAATGTTAGCAACTTACGATTACCTAGGTTGGTAGTAGTGTGAGTAAGTTAGAACTACGCGAGTACATGTGAAAGGTTGACTGTAAAAAGTTAGAATTATTAAACTTGTTTGTTATTTAAAGACGCTTATTTTTATTAAAGAGGAAGTTGAAACAAGTTAACAATCGATAGGTAAATACATAAGTACCCTTTAAAAAAAAGTATATTAGAACTTGTTTATAGTGGCTTGTACAGTTGCCTCGTAGTCCGGCACCGGGTTCGAACCCCGGTGCTTCCTTTCTGAGTTTGGTTTTCTGTAGTTTTCCAAATTCCACGGCAAATGCGGAAAGGTAACATCTTAAGTCGGTCTACAGCCGCAAGCGTAATAATAACTCATGGCCAGCCGATGCCCTCTGTAATTGGCGCAAGTTGTTGGGGGATGCTAAGGCATGAATTATTATTATTATTATATATATTATTATTATTATATTATATATAATATTATTATTAAATGATATCGAAGGCTTCCACGATCTGAGTCTCTGTTATGAGGGCTTCCGGGTTTTGACCGCGTCATAGTAAAGTACATATATACAATATAAAATAAAATAAAACAAAAATGAAAAAGAAAAATTACAAAAAATATATATACAACTTACTCAAACTCGACGTTTCGCCACTAATGTAAGTGGCTTCTTCAGGAGCAAAACTAGGTGAGGGGCGCCAGAAGGTCACGGTAACTCGACGTGTCAACCACGCTAGAGGCGAAAACCTTCTGACAAGGAGAAGATGGATGTGCAGGGGTATATATACCATTGTGCAGGGAAACGGAACGGTGAGCGCGAGGCAACGATGCGGAACAGTGAGCACGGGTCGAAGAAGCGGAAAGGACGGGTTTCCAAATGCTGGAGAGTGGGTAACCATGGAGAAGCAGTCAGCTGCACAAGCTTCTGACAGCAAACAGCAGCAGAAGACAGTCAGCTGTCAGAGCAAGAACGATGGCACCGATAAGAAGAAGCCGAAGAAGAATAAGCAGAGGAATCGAAACACGAAGCCTCGACTAGCTGCGCTTCTCGTAAAACCTGCACAAGGGAAGTCGTATGCCGACGTACTGCGAGAGCTGCGCGGCAACGCAAACCCAGAAGAGACAGGCACCGAGATTAAGGCGGTGCGGAAAACACGCGCGGGAGATATGCTGTTGCAACTAGGACCCAGCACCAAAGACACAGCAGGCTTCAGCAACGCGTTGAAGAAGATCCTTGGCGAGAAGGCTAATATCAGCGCCCTAGAGCTGAAAGAGACGTTAGAGTTCAGAGATCTAGACTGCTTAACGACAACGGAGGAAGTCCGCGCAGCAGTCAAAGCAAAGTTGGGAGTCAGTGACGGCGACGTACGATCAGCCTCACCAACGCGAACAGTAGAGGGCTGAGAATGGCTATAGTCCAACTGAGTCAGCGTCAAGCCCTTAAGCTGCTGGAAACTCCAAGAATGAGGATCGGTTTGATAAACAGCAGAATAAGACGCAGGGTAGAAGTCGTCAGGTGCTTCCGCTGCTTCGGCTACGGACATCGACAGGCTGCTTGTCCCGGGCCAGACAGGAGAACACAAGGCCTATGTATCAACTGCGGAGAAAAAGGTCACCAACGGAAGGATTGCAAGAACAAAGCAAAATGCTTCCTCTGCACGGGAGACACCGCGACACGCAGCCATGTCCCTGGTTCCGGCGCATGTCCTTCCTTCAGAAAGGCATTAGATCAGGCAAAGAAGAGTCAATGACCAGAATCCTACAAGGCAACATGTACCGAAGCAGAACAGCAGACAATCTCCTCATCCTACTACAACTGGACACCGGAGTAAATCTGCTGCTTATCAGTAAACAATACCGGGATAAGGAATGCACCGCGTGGTACAGGGACACACACGGCACTGCAGCTATATAGATCCCGGACACGAATACAGTCATCGTCGACAACCACGGAGCCCGAAACGGATACGTGTGGGTAAAGAGCGGCACCATCACCTACGTGAGCTGCTATCTCACACCCAACGAGCCGATAGCGGACTTTCAGGGCAAGCTCGACAACCTGGAAGACGACCTTCGAGAAATGGCAGGGTCCATTATTCTAGGAGAAGACGTGAACGCCAAAGCCGTGGAGTGGGGTATGGAATACACCGATTCACGGGGGAGACGTATACTGGATATGGCGGCCAGACTCGGACTCAGCGTGGTAAATGTCGGAGACACTACCACGTTCAGACGACCAGGTTACGGAGAAACGATACCGGACATCACATTGGCCTCGGAGGACATTGTGCGGGACATCGTGGACTGGCGAGTCATGGAGGACTACACCGGAAGTGACCACCAGTACATAAGCTACAACGTGACGAGGCAGCAGCCGATCAGGCGAAATCCTGCTCAGCCTGGTCCTCGATGGAACGTAGCGAAGCTGGATGAAGACGCCCTGGCTCATGCAATCGCTCGGGGAAAGGATGCCGTCATGGAATGTACCGGTTCGGCGGAGACAATTGCGGACGCGATCATGGCCCTCATACGTCGCGCCTGCGATGCCTCTATGTCGCGGAGAAGAAAAGACAACAGAAGATCTGCGTATTGGTCGAACGACGAGATCGCGACTCTCGGGAAAAGATGCTTACAGCTCAGACGGAGAATAACCAGAGTGAGACGACGAGATCCGAACGCGGCAGAACTAGAGTCCGAGGACTTTAGGAACGCCAAGAGAGATCTCAAGAACGCTATCTACAGGAGCAAGAAACGTAAGTGGGAGGAGCTGCGGCAGGACGTTGGCAACGACCCATGGGGCCTTGGGTACAAGATCGTCATGCAGAAGCTTACGGCGAAGACGGCGAATCCAGTCCTCGAACGAGATCGGATGCGGAACATCGTTGACACGTTGTTCCCCACCCATCCGGAGAGAACTGCCGAAATGGAGGACGAGCTATTGAACGACATCCCGCTTTTTACCGGAGATGAACTGTGAAGAGCGACGAACTCCCTACAAAACCGGAAGGCACCTGGACCCGACGGAATTCCGACGGAAGCTCTCAAGATTGTGGCGCGCGTCTGCCCAGATCTGCTTCTGAACATGTACAACCGCTGTTTAACAGAAGGAGCGTTCTGCAAGAGATGGAAGGTACAGCGACTAGTGCTGAGAAGCAAAGCGCTAGCAGAGCGACACGAGAGGACGATGGACGGCCAGACTCATCCGCAACCTTACGGAGTGGATGGACCGAGACCACGGCGAGGTAAATTACTACCTCACCCAGTTTTTTAGCGGACACGGGTATTTCAACGCATACCTGGCTCGAATGGGTAAAGCAGAGAACGCGACATGTCGGTATCACGACTCTGCGGAAGATGATGTGCACCACACCTTCGAATGCGAGAGGTGGGGTGACTACAGAGACGCTCTACAAGACGTAGTAGGACCTCTAACGCCGGATAACGTCGTGGAAACGATGCTGTCCGGACACGACCACTGGCTGAAGATCGCCACGTTCGTCGAGAAGGTGCTGAAGGAGAAGAAGAGAGACACCCAAGCAATGGAGGCAGCCGACCGAGGCTAACTACGAGGTGCCATCCTGAAGTAATGCGACCAGTTGTTCCGGGATGGATTCTACACCTGACAGTGAGGTTTTTTAGTGGGTGCGAGCTCCACACACCGGGGACGGGTCTCGTCCCTGATGGTGCGTTTAGGCATTTTTCCTCACTTAAAACAAAAAAAAATTATAGAGACAAATAAACACACCGTTGGAAAAAAGTGACAAGTAAGTACACCATGTATAATCTGACCGCGTAAAGATATATGCATAATTTTAGCGTGAATAAAGATTTGCCCTAGACTGGTTGATGCAACGAGTTTCGAATTTTTCTATAATTGCATTTTTTTTTGCTGAGAGGCTCCAACAGCTGCAAGACTCCGTCGGCATGGAAACTGAATTGATGCGAGAAACCGGCCGTTCTCACTGTGATGTGAAGGGGTACCTTGTAGTCGTACTTTGTGCGTAATAGAGGACCGTTCGTGGTACCTGAGCGAGTTTGAGCAAGGAGTGGTTGTGAGTATGCACATGGCAGGTTTATCCTTCCGTGAAATCGCGCGGTCGTTGTTGGCATGGCGAGAATGGAATGAGAAAAGTACGCGCCTTTAGCCGTGAGCGGGACGGTCCCGCGTAGCCACAGCACCCGAAGACCGTGCCCTTTTATTCAGCGCTATAGCGTTGCATATGTCCTTCTCAAGGCAACACGTTTGCTGCGTGTACAGCCATGCAGCAAACTGCGTGCTATGCAGTTTAAGTCGTGCATCTAGAACGGCCATTGCATAAAAATATCTTTATTTTCATCAAACTATGCTTTCACGGCTCCGGATGTGTGTTTTAATTCTTTGCCCTGTTGAAATGTACAACGCACTGGTATGTTTTCTTTGACATAAGGAAGAATATTTTGTCGTAGTATGGTGACGTTTTCAACTTGTCTTAAGCTTTTCTCTTATTTACACTACAGTTCCTACACTATTGCGGCAAAAACAATCTAACAACGTTATGTTCGTCGTGTTTCACTATTTTGTTGCAGCTACCCAGTGTTGTAAGAGATCGCTACGTGTGGAATTAGTTCTCTGAGGGGACGGTGACATTTTCTCGGAGGATTGTATTCCGATCGGCCTACCATTCGCTGTTGGTGGCAAAGCAGCATTATAAGCGACGATATAGTGCTATAAAAAGGCTATTGAACACATTTACACACGGACAAATTACACAGCAACAGTTGCACGGTAGTCAGAGTGTCACTTTATCGTATTCGACATTTTTTAAGCTCTTTTATATTTGTTCAAAGTTTTTCTAGAATTTTATAAAAATTTTCCGAAAAGTAATCGAAAAAATTTTTCGAAAAGTTATTTTAGGTTGTTTTAGTTGTTCGAAATCAAAACTTGAATGGTTCAAAAGATATGATGGAAATATAGAAGTTTGCGAACCATTTTTCCTTTTTTTATTTTTTATTCTTGTTGCTCTGAACATGAACCTGGACCTGGGGAAAGGGAAAATTTTAGTTTTTGTCTATTATTTGATGAACTATCCAGATATTAGAAACTTCTGAACAGTGATCAGTATAATTTTGAGTAGCTTTCAAAATTTTGATTTTGCAAAGAGGGAGATTTGTTTGCCAAATTAAATTAAATTCGTTATATCTTTTAATCTATTTCAGTTTTGAAACCAAAATCTTGTAGTAAAAGGAGGTTAAGGTAAGTCTGTTTTTTTTTTCGATTACTTTTTAATTATTTTGCAGTATGCAGCAATGTAGCGCAAAACTAGTAGTAAAAGTGAATTTTGTAGAAACCTATAGCGCCGCTATAGTGCTTAACACTTCTACTACAGTTTTTTAAGGATATTTATGTATTTACGCGTCCATATGTAAATATATGCACATCACATATTTTGCTATAACTGTATCCGCTAAGAAAAATAACTGCTAATTTAACAAGATGCCAGTTTTAATCGTTGAACTAAAAACCTAGGAATGCAAAATGGAATATTTTTTTACAAAATATAAGAATACATGACAAAGACGTTTCATTATTCTAGCTTTTTATAGAATTGAAGCGGTTATTACTTGATAAAGCTAATGTTTAGCGAAAGAATTGCGCTAAATAATTGGTTTTTCAAAAACGAAGGGACATACACAAAAAAGCAGAAGCAAAACGTTATAATCTTAACCACTGAACAATGTCTCTATTTCGCCAATATTTTGAGGTGATACTCTATTAAAAAGTTACGTTTCGTTACATTCGTCATTGTTTTCGTTAATCGGAAATTAATGATGCGTATCGTATTGACTGTGCATAACATTTAGGTTACCTGTTATTTGTAGATTTTATTTTAATTTAGTTTTATTATCGCCTTGATAATGACAGCACTGCTGTTGGTACGCGTCGGTGTTTAAGTTAAAACTTGTTTGGTGTTTAGTGGGTTAAAGTGTTTAGTGTTAATATTATTTTTTTTCATAAAAATGTAGCGAAGTGATACCTAAATAGGCTAGTGAGAACCGTATTTCGATATCTTATTCGTAGCCTGAAGTATCGCACAAAAATTTTACATATTATATAATTTTAAAAAGACGCTATTATACGGGTATTTATTGTAATTTATTTGTCTTTTTTCAAGATTCAATGATAAAATTTCATAATTTAATAATTTTTAAGTAATAAAAGTATTCTTAGTTCAAAAAATTAGAGAGAAAGAACGTGTGGTAGGCCATGGAAGAAAAGCAAATGTCTAAAATCAACTCCTCAACAAATTATACTTATAGAGGCAGTTTAATTTATGTTGTTTGCACACACAAGTAAGGTTTAGAAGGCCAAAGAAATAGACTTCCTCGCCTAATCCACCTCTGGTGATATCTCACATTTCTTGAGAAATGTGCTGGACAACCATCTAGTTGCAAAAACGTATTTTGCCGTAATTGCAAGGGCATATCTTCTAATAAAATAGGCAATTGGTTTACCAGAAAATCAAGAAACACGACAAAATAAATGATCAAATAAATAGGAAAATATAACAGTTCCGTCCAGGATGCCACACCATACATCGAGACTCCAATGGCTTTGATATTGAACCTCGCACAGCCAGTGAGCATTGTTGTTAGACCAATAATGCATATTACACAAATTCACGTTTCCATCACTTCTAAAAAGCATTTTAATACTTCTAAACCTTACTTGTATGTGCAAACAACATAAATTAAACTGCCTCTATAAGTATAATTTGTTGACGAGTTGATTTTAGACATTTGCTTTTCTTCCATGGCCTACTACACGTTCCTTTTTAATTTTTTGAACTAAGAATACTTTTATTACTTAAAAGTTATTAAATTATGAAATTTTATCATTGAATCTTGAAAACAGACAAATAAATAACAATAAATACCGGTGTAATAGCGTCTCTTTAAAATTATATGATAAGTAAAATTTTTCTGTGATACTTCAGGCTACGAATAAGATATCGAAATGCGGTTTTCACTAGCCTATTTAGGTATCACTTCGCTACATTTTTATGAAAAAAAGTAATAGTATTGCATTTAGTTTTTTAGAGAATTTTGCAATTTTCTGCTATTACATCAAGAAACGCGCTGTAGCGGCATCACTAAGAGATAGACATATCACAGGTATGATAGATACGTCAAAAAGTGTTAAACAAAAATTACTCAAGTAAAGCTTAGCTTTAAAAAGCATATATTTTTTGGTAACATTTACTGAATGGATTTCAGTGAAAAATCACTTTAAAAATTTAAGATGCCGGTTGCGCCCTCTGACGACCATCTTGGAAATCTGAAAATATTTTCCACTGTCTTCTTTTGCTGACTTTAGTAATAAAATTTTTTACCGCAAGTCTCTACGAATAATAGTTTCAGAGATATAATACTTTGCATTCTTATCTGACCACCCTGTACTATAGGAGACATAAATTGAATCGAAAAGCCATAAAATTTCCTCGGGACTAAATCAGGTAGCGAAATATAAACAGACAAACAACTTGGTCAACCGTAAAGTGCCAACGGCTGTATGATGTAAAATATTTTAGACATATGTAAGTATAAAGACAAGTACATATTTATACCTACTACCAACTACTACCAGAGCTGTAAAAGATACTTTTTAAAAGTATCTAGATACTTTTAAGATACTTTAGGCAAAAAGTATCTTAAGATACTAAGTATCTAAGATAGTTTTTGGTGAAAGTATCTAAAGATACAAAATACCGGAAAAGTATTTGAGTAAAAATATCTTAGATACTTTTAAGTATCTAAAGAAACTTTTAGTATCTAAAAATCCTTTTAGTATCTAAAAATCCTTTTAGTATCTAAAGATACTTTTGAGTATCTAAGATACTTTTATGTATGTAAGATACTTAGATACTTTTCAAGTATTTAAGATACTTAGATACCTTTGTATGAACTAACATAGTTAGGCACAGTGTACAGTGTCTAAGATACTGTAGTATTTAAATACGAACTCAATAAATAACACAACGTGCTTGGAACGTCTCTTTATTACGACTGCCCTATCTACATCAACTATATACAGAAAAACGTAGTACTCACAAAAACGTTAGTGTAACAAAAAGCAAAGAACTAAAAATGTTTAACTTAAATACATATTTCCATTTGCCACAATATACACTACCATATATAAGTATACCACACACCTCCCCCCTTAAATAAAAGCTAATCTCTGTATCCATAACGATCAGGTTTTCTAACTATTCTAGAAGATGATCTAACAAGATTTTCACTAGACGATGGCTCACTGGAAGTACTAGGTTGAGTTTGTGTTAATAATATATTGCCTTCATCAACTGAATCATCGTCTATTACAATTAAAGACGTATCATTATTATCATTAACATGACAACCAGCATTTGAATCCACACTAGTATTAGTATCAGTAATAGAAAAATCAGAAAAATTTACAATTTGGTTCAAATGTCGGCGCCAAGACTTTCTCAATTCAGGTATATATACAATGTATGTACGTAAACCTAAAATTTTATTAATTATTCCCTTAATCCAAGTCGGTTTATTAAATCTATAATCTCTTACAGCTACAACATCATTCAAATTATATTGTTGAATTCTTTTTCCCTTATAATTGAGAATTTGCCTTTTTTGTTTCTTAATAATGGTTTTGTTTACAATTTTATTTGAATTTTGACTCTCAGGTTGTGGTCGTAACATATCTAATCTAGTACGTAAAGATCGACCTAAAAACAGTTTTGCCGGTGATTGATTCGTCGTACAATGTACTGTATTTCGGTAATCTATAAGGAATCTTTGCAAATACATATTTAAATTAGTTGTTGGACCGTTACCTATAGCTGCCAATATCGCTCTTTTAATAGTTTTAACTGCATTTTCTGCAGCTCCATTAGATGCTGGATGGTAAGGTGGTGAACTTTTAAAATTTATACCATTGCGCTCTAAAAATGATTGAAACACAGCTGATTTGAACGTAGTCGCATTATCACTGACAATTAATTTTGGAAATCCAAATCGTGCAAATGTGGCTCTTAATATATCGACAGTGGTTTCTGCAGTAATATTAGAGGTAATAACTGCTTCTATCCATTTGGAGTAAGCGTCTACTATCACTAAAATATTTTTACCCAAAATTGGTCCTAAATAATCTATATGAATACGGTCCCATACCTGCATAGGAACTTCCCATGGAATTAGTTTTGCTAATTTTGGTGAATCTTTTACTAACAAACAATTTGGACAAGCTTTAATCATTTGTTCTATGTCTGAATTAATAGAAGGCCACCAAACATAAGAGCGAGCTAAACTTTTTGTTTTCGTTATACCCATATGACTCTTATGTAATTCGGTTAAAATGTTGTTACGATATGCTGTAGGTATTACTATTCTATAACCAAACAGAATACAATTATTGTCTACACTTAATTGTGTTCGATTTAAAAAATATGGTTTATAAACTTTGGAACATTTATTTGGCCAACCTGATTTCACAAATTCTAAAACTCTACCCAATAAAGGATCGTTAATCGTTTCTTTTGCAATTAATTTACTATCAATAACAACATAATTATTGTTCTCAATATAATTCAAGTAAGAAGTTTCAGAGTCCGGTTCAACCAATATTTCCGACAATGGTAGACGTGACAGACTATCGGCTACATTTTTATCAGAAGCTACAAATTGAATATCATATTTAAAGTTTGACAAAATCAATGCCCAATTTTGCAAACGGTTAGCTGATAAAATAGGAATGCCCTTTTTCGGACCAAAAATTGAAATTAATGGCTTACAATCCGTGACTAAAGTAAATTTCCTATCATATAAATATTGACTAAATCGTTTAATACCGAAAATGATTGCTAAAGCCTCTTTTTCTACCTGTGGATACATCATCTGTGATTTCGATAATGTCCTGGACGCATACGCTATAGGACGTTCATCGCCTGATGGATACACATGAGAAATAACTGCACCAATACCGTAGGATGATGCGTCCGTTGCTAATTTAATAGGCAATTCTGGGTTATAATGCGCTAATACTTCGGCAGAGACTAGGGATTGTTTTACTTGTTTAAAAGATTTGTCACATTCTGCATCCCATTTAAATTCGACTTGATTCGATAGTAAATTATACAGGGGTTTCAAAATAATAGAACTATTTTTGATAAACTTATTATAATAATTAACTATCCCCAAGAACGACTTCAATTCAGTTTTATTGCTGGGCACAGGAATGTTTATCATGGCTTCTATTTTATCCGAACACGTATGTAATCCATTTTTGTCAATTTTATAACCTAAATACTCGATGTGTTCCTTCAGAAATTCACACTTTTCTTTTTTAATTGTGAGATCGCTTTCTTTAAAACGGTTCAACACTTCCCGTACTTTATTTAAATGTTCTTTTCTATTACCCCCTGTGATAAGAATGTCATCTAAAAAACATACGACGCCAGGTATCCCCTGTAACACGCGTTCAATTATTTTTTGAAATTTTGCGGGTGCACAAGCAATACCGAAGGGCAATCTATTATATTGAAATAAACCCATATGTGTGCTAATAGTGGTCAATTTCCTAGATTCCGAATCTAAACAGAGTTGCTGATAAGCCTGGGGTGGTAATGGATGCTTATCGATTTCTAAATACGGGTTAAGTGTGATTTTATAATCCCCGCAAATCCTAATTGTACCATCTTTTTTTAAAACTGGAACTATCGGTGTTCCCCATTGACTGTAATTGACTGGTTTTAAAATATTTAAATTAACTAAACGTTTAATTTCTGTTTCTACTTTGTTTTTAATCGCAAATGGTATCGGGCGAGGTTTATAAAATTTTGGTATAACATTCTTTTTAAGACCTAAATGAATTATATCACGATTAAATTCACCCAATTTGTCCGAAAAAACATGTATAAAATCATCATATAATTGTTGAACCTCTTTTGTTTCGTTGATTTTATTTACTGATAGATTAAATCTCGCGAAAAAATCTCTACCTAACAAAGGAGGTCCTCTGCCTTCAATAACGTACAAATTAATCAACTCTCTAATATTGTTATATTCTATTGTTACGGTAATAGATCCAATAGGTACAATGCTTTGACCAGTATAACTTACTAAATGCTTATCATTTTTAAATAAACGGTGACTATTAAAATATTTATTTTTAAATTCACTTGAAATTACCGAAATTGCAGCACCTGTATCAATTTCAAAAGCCAAAATATTATTTTCAACCTTACATTTAATTTCAATAGGATCAAACTTACTTTGAGAATGTAGATTAAACATTGGAATTTCTGATTCCATAGAATCTGCTATAAAATCACATTTCGCTTCATTTAATTTAGCTTTCTTTTTATTACAGACAACAGCTAAGTGACCTTTCTTATTACAATGATTGCAAACATAATTTTTATATCTACATACGTTTTTTGTATGACCCTGCTTGCCGCAGACATCACATTTCGACTTTGTTGGTCCTGTTTGTCCTGACCTTTTCTTATCTTGTGTGTTGACTCGTCCGCTTGCGGTTCCCCTACCAGAATACTGTGCTGTTGGCTGAGCGTTTGCGCTTACTCGTTGCATCCGGAAAAGTTCCGTTCCTTGATCCTCCGTTTTAATATGTCGGGATTGCAAATCAAAATTATGTCGAGCTGCTTCCTTATTGACTGCAATTTCTACCGCTTTATCAAAAGTCAGGGTAGAAACGTTTTCTTCAAATAAGCGGTCCAATATCGGTCCTTTTTCCAACCCCATTATAAAACGATCGCGTAGCGTTACCAATAGTTCAGATCCAAAATTACATTTCGAACCAAGGTTACGGACACGTGACGCCCATTCCGCCATTGTTTCACTCTTCACCTTGAATGTATTATAGAATTTGTATCTCTCCGAAAAATACGATTTTTCCGAAGCATAATACTTGTTAAATAACCCAATAAGCTCTGCATATGTTCAGGGCCCTCCCCAGTGCTTACGTCGCTCCGGACAAAAAAACAAATTGCCGCCCCTTAAATATATACATTTAGAAAATATATCTATATAATATCTATCTTTTATATAAAATAAAAATCAAACAGTTTTCAATTATAATAAAAACGTATATTTAGAAAGAAACATAACATAATCAACATTCAAGTAGGACCATACAGAAAACATTAAAAAGTAACCTGTACCTAGCTACAAATTGTTAACCAGGTTTATATTCAAAATGTATTATTGCACAATTATACAAACAAAACTTATATCTATAAAAACTAAACAAAAACAACATCAACAAGTCTAAAATCACAAGAAACTTTTCTTTCTCACTTTGATTTCTGCGAACTTTTTTATTACATCTTTTAAGTTTATTTGATCAACAATTTCATGCTCAATCGCCAAAATGGCCAAACCATTAAGACGATGTTGCGTGGTAGTTGAACGTAAAAAGTTCTTAATTAATTTTAATTTAGAAAAACTCCTTTCCCCACTTGCAACAGTGACGGGTATAGTCAGCAATATTCTTAATGCTACACTAAGGTTTGAGGCAAAATTTAACATTGTTATGAACTTTAATACGTTGTTTATGTTTTCTTTTTTGTCCAAAAGTGCTGATACCGCAGAAATTTCCTCTGTTAATTCTATCCCATTTATGTCAACAGAATCACCATCAGTTAAAATACATTCCAAATCCTTGCAGTATTTTAATAGTGTTTCTTTAGACGTGTTTTTTAAATCGTATATATTATATAAGAATTGAAAATAGTTACTATGCTGAGTAAGTTGTTCAAATCTAGCATCTAGTGCATTTAGTGCTTGATCAATTGTAAAATAAAAAAAATCTATCTTATATTTTTCTTTTGCATCTACGATTGGTTCATCTCGTGCTTCGTATGACGAAATCGTTTTTTTTCTTCTTACGCGGTGTCGTGGTATTGTTGATTCAAAATTAGCCTCAACGTCAATTTCGTCAGCTAGCTCTCTTGCATCAGCAATAGTTTCGTTGAATGACTTATCCGATCGAAGATCCTTAAAGAATTTTTTACAGTTTTGTAAAAGATCAAGTACAGATGCTAGATCGAAATCCTTTGTTTGCATCAGCTTGCTTATTGGATTAATACAGTTTAATATTTTATACCAAAGAACTGTTGAACACAAAAACTTGAACTGTTTAATACAATTTAATAAACCCGAAGCTTCGTTTCTTATTATGTTATCAAGTTCTTGGTTTTCATAAATGCTTAGCAAAGCGTCGTATACATCTCCCATATGAAATCTTAAAGGCTTTAAGGCCCCTATCCTACTTTCCCATCTTGTATCACTCAATGGTTTCAAAGTTAATCCTTGGACATGTTTTAAAAGTATTGCCCATCGAAAAGTAGATGCCGAAAAAAATAGATATATTTTTTGGATTATATTAAAGAAATTAGCGGCTTCCAAGGAAGCTTTTGCCATATCATTAACCACTAGATTGAGAGAGTGACTACTGCATGGAACGTAGAATGCTCGCGAATTAAAATTTTTAATTCTAGATTGCACTCCTGCTTTCTCGCCCCTCATATTGGATCCGTTATCATATCCTTGTCCTCTAATATCCTGCAAATTTAAACCCAAATCAGAAAGTTCTCCAATTATAATTTCATACAATTGTTTTCCTGTGGACCTCTCAACTGGGAGAAAGCCTAAAAAGTTTTCATTAATTTTTATTTCAACTTCATTAGAATCACATTTATTAATTGAAACATATCTAATTACAAGGGTCATTTGTTCCACTTTACTAACGTCAGGAGTGCAATCTAAAATTATGGAATAGTATTTGGCCTTTCTTATTTCATTAATAATATGGGATTTCACACTTTGATGTAACAGGTCTATTATCTCATTTTGTATATTTTTCCCGAGATAGTGGGCTTTAGTCTCCTCTTTTTGAGCACTCTACGCACGTGTTCTTCCATAATGGGATCAAATTCAGATAGGAGCTCAACTATTTTTAAAAAGTTACCGTTATTATGCTCAAACAATTTGTCGCTTGTACCTTGAAAAGCCAAACAACTTTTACAAAGCATCTTAGTGATGGCTACGATTCTTAGTAGCACTTCGTACCAATGGTTTGTTTCAGCATTAATAATTCTTTGAGCAGCTGCATCTATAGTTTTACAACACTTTAACCCTTGACTCAGTTCTAGCCAAGATTTTTGGGCCTGAATATGAGTTTTAGAAGTTTCGTGGTCTTTCAAAGTTTCAACAAGATGCTTCCAACTTTTAAAACCCTCTTTTAAAAGGGAACTGATCCCACAGCCGAAAATTTTGCAGCAAAAGCAATAAACGCAGTTTCGTGAAATAGAGTACACTAGCCAGTCTCTCACAATTTGCTCCCCATTGGTTAAAATTCGTTTATAATATTTTGCACTAAATTTTCGACCAGTATCATCGGAAGGAAATTTGTAATTATATAAAGGCTTAGGTGGACCTTGCTTAACCAAAAAACTTCTTTCGGCATCTCCTAAAATTCTTGGCCACAATGCTGGATCTGTACTTACACACTGTAGAGCGCTTTCCGTAGATGTCAGGTTGACGTCAATTTTTATTGAGCTTTTATTTGGTGATGGAATGGTGCCAGATCCAGATGGTTTAGAAATAACCTCCATTTGTTGGTCATCAATCTTTGGCGATTCCGTGTTTTCTTTTATCCCGGGATTTAATATTGAACACTCTCCTGTGTTGTCATTTGTTTCGGTACTACTAGAGGTACTCTGTAAATAATTTTTTAAAGCGCCAGCTTGTTTCTGCGATTGGGCTTCCTTTTCCAGTCTTCGTCTTTTGTACTGGTAACCCGACAGTTTTTTTTGTTCGTTAGGCATTCTGAAACACAGTATATCAAATAAAACACTGTAAAATATAAAATAAAAACCGAGAGGTGTCGTGAGAACGACGCTATACATATATTGTGTATTAAATAACAGGTACAATGAATAAATTAACGTTTGAAAATAATCAAATTAAAAATAAAAAAAGTGAAGGAATGGTAATAAAACTGTAATTAATAAAAATGTTAAGACAACAAACATTTTAATTTATATTTTTATAATAATTAATAACAAATCACTCGATATCTTTCCCTGTTCTAGAGTCTCCTATCGCTTAAAAAGTATAGTAATTTTAGCTAATTAAATATAAATTTATAATTAAATGGAATATAAAATATTCATGATATTAAATATTAAATTTATAAAATTAAATCTATTAATTTTTACAATAATTTAAAAAAATTGTATCTATCAAACCAAACAACTTAATTTTTATAGATGTACTTACCTTTAAAAATTAACACACACAGAACTGTTAAACTGCCGAAATATTTTTATATAACCTCAAAACAGCTTCCAAAATATAAACTTGTACTTGTTATCACCACTGACGTATTAACAAGAATTATGCTATGCAACGAAAACAGTCCTTTTATAGTTAGAGATAATAAACAAGTCGATACATGATTTTCTTTTCCATTCTTGTTTCAACAAGTTCATACGCCGCCTTACTTGATATTCTAAGCGGTGCGCCTATGATCTGCGACTTATTAGCGTACCTAACGTTTTTCATTATTTAATTAAACGTGCCGCTCTTTTATGATTGTTTTCTTCATAATTATGGATTATTAATTTTTTTTTAGCTTTTAGGCAAAACAATAAATAAGAAATGTAAATTGTATGTTAATTTTCGCGAAAGAAAAAATCAATAAATATAAATTTCGATTACAGCCAAAATGCCGCCCTTTAGATTTACCGCCCCGGACAAATGTCCGGATTGTCCGCCCCCTAGAGCGGGGCCTGATATGTTTTCTCAGCCGGATTGTCTGGTACACACAAACTATGTAAAATACGGTAAGTTTCTTCGTTGCAAGAATTCAGTAACAGTGCACGCATTTTCTTGGCATCTTCAATATTATTGGCAATAAAAAAACTGTTCCAATTGTATTTTATAAACGCTCCATTCACACTCTTTAGCGTTAAAAATTTTAATATTACCAATATATGTCGCCATATCCCGTTCTCGTCGCCACTGTAGTATTTAAATACGAACTCAATAAATAACACAACGTGCTTGGAACGTCTCTTTATTACTACTGCCCTATCTACATCAACTATATACAGAAAAACGTAGTACTCACAAAAACGTTAGTGTAACAAAAAGCAAAGAACTAAAAATGTTTAACTTAAATACATATTTCCATTTGCCACAATATACACTACCATATATAAGTATACTACAGATACTTTAGTTGTAAAAACATCATTTTAACCCCCTAAATGATCATACAATTTAAGTTTAAGCCAGGAAGCACTTTGCAATCGTATACTTTGGGCTTTGGGATATAAAAGAAACAAAAGACGTTAAGTTATTACAAATTATGTATCGAAAACAAAAATTAAACATAAAATTCTCAAAACAATATAAAATAAACATAAATTAGTCTGTTAAAAGAACAGCACAAAACGCATTATGCATTAAAAACAAAACATTCAACAATCGATATTTCGTAATTCTGACTGGATCAACTGAACATCCTCACAGAAATGTCAAAACAATGTGAAACATAACCTAGAAATAGCACTTTTTAGATCGATTTTTAGGTATCCTAGACTGATCTCCGCAAAAAAGGGGGGTCGTTTTGAACTCAGTAAAACGTGTACTTTCCGTTAAACTGCATATAAATTGTCAATTCAGTGGTCGACATACGGAAGTTTAGCCAAGGTATTTTATAAAATATAAATACACACGTCTTTACATATTTATTCTAAAACTGTCAAAAATCATGGTGAAAGCATGTCAAAAGCCATTTTTGTAAACAAGAAATCTGGAAACAAAGGTGACGCGTGCGCATTGTGGCCTTGGTACACTCGAAGATAGGGATATGCAGCTGCATATAGTGCTATCACGGTTTGATTTCGGATATTGTGAAGATCAAGTACCCATATAATGTGTATATAATAATACAATTCTTCGGTGTAGCGGGTGTAAGGTATTTCGAACGCTACCTCACACTGCTTAACATCCTGCAGCATATTTCCTGCATAAACGTAACAGTGTATATCAAGCTTATCTTATTTTCCTATATATTTTTTAATGAAATGCACAAACATTTTGATTTCTTTGTAACTTTTGTTTTATGTAGACGTATATAAATTTTAAAAAATGAACAAATTTTCTATTTCATCCATAATACATTTAAAAGTTTGTTGTATTTGATATTTATTTCTTACTGCATGTATACAGAACGAAATAAATTATTTTTAGTATAGGTAAACTTTCAAATACATACATACACAACCTTGCATAAAATTATGTAAACAATTTTGAATTTAAATTTTTGTGTTTTCTCATAAGATTTTATTTGTTTGCACTAAATAGAAAACGTACAATTTGATAACTTGCAAACATTGAAACACCTATGTATTCGGAAAACATTTGTTGTAATCCCCGTCTATATCTCCATATCTACATTAGCGTTACATAGTTATGATTTTTTTCAACTTATCCTTATAAACATTATGTTTTCGACAGCGATTTCTAAAATATTTTCTGTCTTATTTCTTAAATTTCTCAAATTAGGCAACCTAATACGCACAATCAATTATCGACATCTTACTGACAAGTGCCAAAGTTAATTTGACAGATATTAATCATATATGTTGTTGTAGCTACTGACATAGCTTTTGCAAAAACGAATGCTTTATTTACAATTTTCGCAATTTGTCATTCATCTACGATTTTTTCCTTATATTCTAAATGCAAAATTATTTCAATTCATTGCTATTTACTCGTTGTTTGAAATAAATTTTGACGTTATTTTTACAAAAAAATAGCTTAGTCCCTCCGGAGGCATCATATCTTCATGTTTAATACAAAATATACAATTAATTCTTTCTAAATTGGCCAAAAGCTATAAAAGTTTAATTCGTTAATAATAACACCTTAAGAGAAAAAAAATACTTTTTGACAGAATTAGAGCTCTGCGCTTATACTACTTAATTATAATAATAGATGGGTACTTACTTCTTAGAATAACAATAATATTTATACGGTTTTTTCGGTCCTTTAATAATAAAATCTTTATTTTCGATATTTCATCCCAATTCTGACTTCTTCAGTAAATTATATTAATTAAAAAGAATTTAGATTAACGTCTAGTTTGAAGTAATTCACAGAATTGTGACGAAAATACAGATTTTATTATTAAAGGAGCGAAAACCCGTATAAACGTTATTATTTAACAAAAGACAACATCAATAATAATTAAATACTTTTATTTTACAATGATTGTATTATTATATTGTATGCATATATTCGTTTATCTGATCGATTGATAGATTACTATAGGATGATTACATGGTGATAGATGTAGCTATAGAAAATGATGATCCTTTCGAAGTATTAATGTCTTATCGCATTATAATCTTTAACATTTTCCTGCAATATTAGTAGAATTTTTTTTGGTTAGTTAACCTTTATTGTTAATTGTTAATTTTGTAAAATTTTATGATTTGACTTTATACTCTGTCTTCGAAATAGAATATTTCTTGAATTGTTTGGTTTACATAATTTCTACCATCCGGCCCATCTGTTATTTTAAAATATATACTTATTTGCAGTATACCTTTACCGTTTATTGCTATTCTAGGTTTAACTACAGCATTCAAAACACAATAGACAGAAAATATATTTTTGAATTATTAAATATCGCAAACTACTTTATCGTGTATTTTGTCGTCATAGATAAATAATCATTTTTCAGATTAAATTTCTTCTATTGTTTTTTCATAGTATTATATTTGACTTCGTCCCTTTTTCACGCACTATAGCAAATTACTTTATATGATATAATGACACTATATACGTCTTGTATATACATCAGCAAATATTTATTGACTTATTGAATATACATTACTTTAATTATTAATAATAATAATTAATTTTAAATATGTATACTAATTGTTGTGCAAATAGAAGAGGGTTATAAGTGATACGTTAATGCTAACTGTCAGAACTGATAAAATTGTTAAACTTTACATATTTCAATATATGCAGATATAAACTGTAGCGTATTTTATACATATGTAAAGCCGTATACCTGAGACGTATAGTTGATCAAACAAATAGTAAATCAGAGATTAAACCACTATCGGCACCTCGCAAAATAGGTCATTCAGTTCTTTTGTCTGCTATAGTACATACATACATCGCTAAGTGTCGATACCTTGATTGGTATGGATTGTTATGGGATTATCGTTTGATCATATGTAGCTAAACATGTAAATTACTGCAGCTTGTAAGTACAAGGTGTTCGATTGATCAACTAGTGACGTTACTCCTACCGCTCCTATAGTACCAGCACCTATCTAGAGACTAAAACATGTAACATTAGACGCCAAGTTTTGTTCTTCACATACTGAGTACTCTATTATTCGCAATTCCTTTAATGATCCCTTTGATTTGGAAAGCTTCCTTCAAGTAATTAATAGCAAATATCCCTCCAGTGCATGTAGAAACTTGAAGTAAAAAAACTACCATTTTTAGGCCTATTAATTACCACCAACAACGGACAATTCGTTTTCGATATCTATAAAGAAAGCATTCACACTAACAACTACGTCCAAAAATCTTTAGTCACATATTACAAATATAAAAATTCCGATTTGAATAGCTTATTTAATAGACTATTTAAAATACCATTATCACAAGAAAAGTTTGAAAAGGAACTTCGCTTTATTTACCAAATAGGTTCGGTGAATGGCTATAATAAACTTTATTATTATGATATTTACAGAACATTTGAAAGTAAACATCACCTCGAAAATATTACAAACTTAAATCCAATCCGTGAAACAAGAAAACTAAGTATGGTAAATCAACTTAACATTTACATAGAAAATTATGGTAGATAATCTGAAGATTTAGGCCTCCATCAGTGATATTGACTCTATCATGTTGTTTCCTTTTTTGGTTGTTTTGCTGCATTGTTTATTTCAATCATACCGTTATGCTTTTTACTAACATCTTAAGCTTTCAATTCATTTTTTTATAGTGTGAGCATAAATTTAAGCTTCCACGAACTGTTTTTTCAAAAATTACAAAATTTATGTATGTATTTAAATTTCTTTAACGCCCTCTTGTGGTGATTAACAAAATAATATTAAACAATCATTAAACATAGGCCAAGAAAAATCCTGTCTACTAAGACCAAATTCTGTTCACGGAAAGCAGAATAACAAGAAAGTTTATAGAAGAACTTCTTACCATTCACACGTTTCTCAAGATATCTTGGTTGGTTAAAGATAGGGATTCCTGATTTTTACAGATTTGTTCGTAATTTAGCCTATTTTTTTAATCTGCAGTCAAAAATGTATGTTTTCATTTAATATTTTTGATAAAAAACAAAATTTTCGAAAAAAAATAAACAGCGCCGTCTAGCATGCACGTCACTGATTAGATTGGTTCGATTGTAAGCATGACAATGAAGGAGCTCGCACACTGAGGCGCGGCGAAGCAAGGGAAGCGCGGCGAAGCGCAGCGTCGCGCGAGCCAAGTCCGCATATTAAGGCGAAGCGAAGCAAAATAGACGCGAGACCTGATGCGCATGTGCATGATACAATATTGAATTACCTACAACAGTTATTTATCATTGTGTGTGTGTGACAGTGACTTCATCAACATGAGGAGTTCCTCATCTGACGTCTCTATGTACCGCACACTGAGACGAGGTGAAGAGAAGCGGCGCTGAGATACTTCGACTGGTTGCTCTGAAAACTTTCCTCGCGACGGCTCTTCGCTTTGCTTCTCCGCGCGGCGCATCAGTGTGCGGGCACCGATTTGACAACGTGCGTTTTTCTCTGGCGTAATAAATTCGCTTCTCTTCTCTTCGCTTCGCCGCGCCTCAGTGTGTGAGCTGCTTGAAAGCGGTCTCCCGCTTTTCGTAAAAATTAAAACGATAAAAAATCTAGATACTACTACACTAGTAATTTTTCTAAACATTAGTTTATTAAAAATTATTCCCGTATTTACGACGTTTTGTAATTAATTTTCCCTGTTTAGAAGGAAGAAAAAAGAAGCGGAAGACAAAAACTTATCTGAAGGAAGCCATAGCAAAAGAGAAAGCATAAACAGTTTATCACCGCATCCTTTACAACATATGCCTAAGTTCTTTGACGCAGATGTAATTTACTACAATCCTGATTCTCCAACAGTTGCTGTTCGAAATACGCCAGGTAAGTATTTCTGAAAATTATAAAAAAAAAAGTTGTTTTTTACGAAAGCATCTGCAGAAACACGCAATAGATAATATATGAAAACAGTACCTGCTTTTTCTGCAAAATCTAATATAAAATAAAATTTCTTAACGTCTGCTCACCATTACACAAATATTTTGAGTCACACTCGTAAAAGCATTCCACGCACCACTTTCCAAGTAATTTAAAGTCTCTTCAAATTGTGCATCTTGTTGCAGACGTTTAATTTGGGATCCTACAAAAATGTCCTCTTTAAGTTTTGAATTTGAATTGCATCGATCCATCCATTGCTTTGACGAAATTCATCAAACCTAATTTGATGTGCAGTGGCGGTAGAAATATTTTATCAAGTTCCACTAGTGCCTTATTAAGTACATATAATCTTTTATCTAAAAATATACTGAGCACTGAGTGGCCAATCTTTAACAACGTACTTGGAATTTCTCGATCGACTGTCCCACTCAGGAAACAGCAGTGTACCCTAGCTGTAAACCGAGTCGAATTGCTACAACTTTAAAGTCAGCGCTGATATGCCTTTTGTACACTTTGTAATTAATTTGTCGAGAAGACGAGTCATATTTTCAAGTTTTCTTCATATGGACAGCGTAGCTAACCTTGGTGGATGGAAAAACGTTTCTTATGTGAAGAAGGACAGCTTTCAAACTCAATTTCAAAGCATCGACAGACGCCATTCTTCTGGGTTGACCTTTTTCGGTTGAGAAATACTGTAACACATATTTCTGGCGATTACAATGCACAGCTTCCATCCTTGAAGTCTAGATCCTAGTATTTCTGCTTGGTTCATTTAATTCTGACTGATTTACTAAGTGAGGTCCGTCCTCTAGAAATGGCAAATATTCATCATCGCTGGTAAATAATAACTCGGAAACTTCTTCCTCTGAATCTGTAACGGCATATTCGGCGGAATGATCGTCTTTATCAGTGTCGGACAGGTGGTAATGAGACTCGAATGATATGGTCTGTGATTTAGTAAGTTATATATAATTCTTCACTGTCGGAATGTTATTGAGTGCTTTTTATCAGAGAGTTTGTCAAACTTCAGGAAACTTGGAATTTATAGTAGTTTCTTCTTACGTTTAGATATTTTCTTTTTATCTTGACACATAGTTGGCCAGTCCTACCGCGAGAGAAAAATTCCCACGATTGGTCAGTAGACGAAATTATGTGATATCAATCCAATCTCACTGGTTTACGTGGTATCGATTGTACGCCCACACAACACAACTTGGTGCAGTGGAAAATACGTCTTCATCATGTGACAGCTTGATGTAAACTGTAAGTGTACTACCTCATTAATACTAAAATTGTGTCAATTTATATCAGAGCGCGGACAACAAAACGTAATGTACATATTTAGAATGGCCTTACTTTTTTATTGGCAGAATTATGGACCATGAAACGTATTTATATAACGTTTATGAGGTTTTGTAACAGCTAACACCCAGTACACTACTAATTTCTACTTAATGATTTCTAAATGGCTTGGGGGCATCGGTATGGTCATTACTGACACCGCTACATAGGGAGTTCGAATTTCGCCCTGAGATACGACTAGTAGTGCAACATTAGACACTAAAAATTACACACACATAAAATTACATAGCAAAAGCTGTAGTGATAGTCTTGACAAGCAAAACAGGTTTGAAAATTGAGTGCGAACCTTCTGTTCGCGCAATTTTCGCCTCTATTTCGTAGAGTAAAAAATTCATAACTTTGAAACCATCGTAGATAATTAATTGAAATTTTGGATTATCAAATCATACGCCTTCTTTGAGTGATATAAATTTAATTCAACTTTCACGACAAAGGAGAGGTGAATTTGTTCATGCGTACCGTCATCTGCGGTGAAGTGGACACCCTGTGGTGAAGTAGTCCAGACTGAAATTTTCTTCTAAAATAGGTGCTGCCATGTAGCGCTCTTAAGCTAAACTGAATCTCACGAACAAAATCGAATATACAGAGTTCAATGCTCATTAAAGACAATGTTTTAACCTCAGAATGTCAGAGGTTAGTTTTGTTTACAGGTTTTACGTTCTAACAGAGTTTTGGTTAGTTTTATATTGCTGCTGAAAACTCCTATGATTGAGTTATACCAACGTAGAATTTAAATCTAGTTTTAGTTTATATTAAAAGGTAAGTTATCTGAGACCATGTTTTTAAAGAAAAAATGTTACAATTTTTTTTTCTATTATTTTATAGGAAAATAACGTTTAAAGTGACCAAAATGTAGATATTATAAACATATGGACCACTTCACCACAAACATGGGGCGAAGTGGACCACTTTTTGAAAAATAAAAAAATATAGAATTTTTGTTAGGTAAAGTTTCACATTGGTATTGTTCGATATTAAGTTATATATATTATGAAATACAATTCATTCTGATGTGATGTTCTTAATATATGCTAAAAAAACTAGGAAAAAATGGTCCAGTTCACCACAGATGACGGTACTTCAATGCTTGTAACTTTGTTCATAATTAACTTGTTAGAGAAATACTCCACATTTAAGATGTTCTTGTCGTTAATGATCGATTTGTGGCGAAAGAAATCGTTTTTCATCTTCTTTTTATAAAACAAGCGATCTTTTTATCTGGACGAACATTATCGTGAGTAACTGAACCACAAAAAATTATTATTTGTGTTAGTAGAGTGGAAGAGCAGGCGTTATAGTTTGTAGTAACCTGAACTCCGCATTTACTGAAATGATCTGTTTTTGTTGTTGGAAAAAATAAAATGCTATCTATTATTATCATCAGTATTATTATTATTATGATTTGATCTCTGTGGGAGTGATTTTATGTTACTACATGCATATTACATACTGTGCTATATAGATCTCTCACATAATAGATCTCGCACTTGTTCAAGGCATTAAAAATATTTTCAGGAACATTTTCTAAATATTTTGTAGTCCATGACGAATTGTTTGAAAAACTTTAACCATATATTCGTTTGTAGGTTTTCGTACAGAAATCATCTTCTTCGTCATCAACATTTGATGCTATTTCACTTCTCTGGTTACTTGTTACAATCTTCAGGATGTCATCATTACTTATATAGTCAGTTGTAACAATATCTTCACCGACGCCAAGATAATCTCCTACTGTCATATTGCTATCAATATTATATACCAGACATTTCTGGTGCTCTCTAAGAATTTCTTACTTCGACAAGCGGCAATTCTTCTTCTGGATTCCAATTTACTGCAACTTCAGAGAAGCCTGCTTTTGAGAAGGAATGCTGAATAGTAGATTCACTAACTTCATGGGTCCACACTTTTGACAATTCAGAAATGCATTCTCGCAGGTTAATTATCTGCTTAATAACTGTGCGGTGTTGTCTTTTTCAATTGCATTTATCATTTTTACTAGAATCCTTTTGCGATAATGAAATGTGACATTCTTTATTATTCCCTGGTCCATTGGCTGAATGTCATGTTTGCGCGGAAATAGACGAGCTCTATACTTTTCAGTCTGTTTGAAATTCTAGAAGGGTGTGCAGGACAGTTGTCAACAATTAAAGCTATCTTTCTGTGTTGCATACTCATCTGTTGATCTAATTTTAGTAGTCAGTTTTCAAAAATCTCGCTCGTCATCCAGGCTTCTTATTGAAATGATAATCTTTTTCTAACGACGTTGTACCTTTGAAACACCTTGGATTTTTGGTTTTTCCAATAACCAAGAGTTTCAATTTCTCGCTTCCTGTCATATTTGCTCCAATTATTACAGTAATTCTCTCTTTGCTTTGTTTTCCACCGACACATTTATCATTTTTAAAGGTGAGGGTTCTATTTGGTATACATTTGAAAAAGAGACCGGTTTCGCCGGCATTAAATATATTTCTAGCTTCGTACTGTTTTAGTATTCGTTTCAATGTTTTATTCCTCCAATCATTGCAATCTGCTTCATTAACATCCGCGCTTTCTCCACTAATAACTTTTTCAACAATACCGTGTCTTTTTTTGAATTTATCGAGCCAACCGTTGCTTGCTTGAAAGTTTAGATGTCCAACAGATTGAGCGAACTTCAAAGCTTAACTAGCGAACATTCTTGTTACGAACGACATATACCCATTTTAAAACTGCCTGATCAACGTCTTCAAAAACACATTTTAACCCGCTTTCTTTTACGTCCTGCATTATCACTATAGATTTTAAAATTGAATCTCAATTTTTAATTATTGTCGATAAACTACTGGAAGGTACACCGAATTTTTCTGCAACGCCTCTTTTTTTACAACCTTTATCGATGCTTTCTATCACTTTAAGTTTGTCGTTTATATTCAAACATTTTCTTTTCGACATTTTCGCAGTCGTTAAACAACCGATCGATTTCAAATGCAACGAATTACTGAAGTACACGAACTAAATTGTGCTATTCACGTTGTGTTTAGTCTAACTGACCATTTCTTAGAAGTCTTTTATGTAAATATCTATCAAAAAATTCCCAGAAAATATTTTATTTCTTTACTGAAAATTCGCTATATACCTAGAAGTCGGGAGGTCTGTTATTGGGAGGTAATTTTGCACGCAATTTCAATTCATGTGCAACGTTTGTGGAAAAAAATTCTTTAAGTAGACAAATTCGCTATTTGGAAGTTCGTAATATGGAAGTTCCACTGTAAATAATAGCATGAAAATTTAAATCAAACAAGCAGATATACCTATTTACCAGTTAATACACTAACATAATTACCGTTTAATATAACGTTTGATGTAGATTAGATGTTTTATATTTATAGGAAGAACGGATCATCATGATGACCCACGCGATACTCTAGATGCTAGTAATTTAAATTTAAGAGCATTTTCCTTCACCGGACAAGATGTTGATGATGTTACTGAAACTTAGACTTTTCTGTACTATATTTAATAGCGGCTGATATTAATACACAATTATAACCATAATTTTAATAATACTTAATATTACGTTGCATGTTATTTAAATTTTTTTTTTTTTGTAAAATATTCTGTATTTATAAATAATTAGGTATATTTTATTATTTAGATACAATAAAAAATATTAATTTATTATTCAGTATAACGATTATTTCTAAAGAAGAAAGTCAAGCTTACCTCACCCAATTACCTCATACCAATGCTCTCACCTTTTTCAACGAACACAAGAAACAAGATCTTTTGAGATTGGTAAATTGTGATTCAACTATTTCCGTGTAGAGGGCTAATGCATTCCAACGGCCATTTAAAAAGGTTTCGAGGGAAATTTTAGTGACGTGTGAGTGAAACAGAATAATTTTCATTTGTTTACATTTTGGTATTTGTTTTGAAAAGCCTCAAAGATATAAAGTACGACAATGCATCCAAATAGGCGCAGAAAAAAGCGTCCAAATTATGGTATACGAACAGTGGAAGTTATAAGAGGACCAAATGGTTTTGGGTTCACAATATCTGGACAACAACCCTGTATATTATCATGTATAGTTTCTAATTCTCCAGCAGATCAAGCTGGTTTAAGAGCTGGTGATTTTTTAATTTCTGTAAATGGTATAAGTGTTTCAAAGATAACACACGATGCAGTAGTTAATCTAATTGGTAATAGTGTTGGACCTATAAAAATGACGATAGCAGAAAATTATTATTCTGATAGTAGTGATGAAGATGTCGACTTAAGTCGGGGAATTAATGCAAGAAAACCTAAATACATGCATAAGCCAAGAGTGCATAGGAATTACAAAAACGAAAGTAGAAATACAGTTGCCGATAGATTACTTTTAGATAATTCTAATAAAAAAGCCATGAAAATTAGAGAATGTGCCATTAATCACTTGCCACATGAGTCTAGATTAAACATTAACGTATACAATGATGAAGCGTCAGGTGTATCGTCAAATAATAACTTAAATATATCAAATTCAGTGCCTATGGATGAAGAAGGTGGACCTATTGAATTTAAAGCAATCGTTGGATATTTAGGAACAATCGAAATGCCAAAACAATTGTCACCTAATTCACGTTTACAGACAGTATGTAGTTGTATTAGAAAATTACGACAGGAGAAACGTGTGCCATCAGCTATTTTAATGACCATACTTCCAACTTGCCTTACATTAAAAAATGCTTCTAATCATATTCTGGCAATATACCCCACTAATAGAGTTGTATATATAAGTTCAACGACTGATAAAGATTCACGTTATTTTGGATTAGTGACAAGTGCAGTTTGTGATACACGTAGTGTTGAGAATATACAAACACATGCGAATTCATGGGAAACCTCATGCGAGAAGAAAAGTAATAATTTAGAACATAAATCTGATATTGCAATTTCAAATAGTTGCCATGTTTTTATGACTGATCCAAAAATAGTGGAACACAGCATCCATGTTAAAAAAGCAGAGAGTTTTAAAATATCTTGCACCACTGATGTTGTAACAGGAAATTGTTTAGAATTTCCTAGAAATGCTCTGTATATAGTGAGTCTCATACAAAATATGTATAGATTGCAAAATAGTGAAGCAGATATCAGTAGAAGTGTATACAAAAATAATGTAAATGATGAAGTCATTGCTAATTCACCACAGCCAAGTGCATCAAGTAATTCAGATTCTGGAATTGGATTCCGTGATGACTGTGGTAATATCAGCGATCGTATTTTAGTAGTTGAGTTTCCTTCGCATAGGCCTCTTCCTATTATTTCTAACAATCATAAAAGACCTGTTAACATAGTGGCATCAAATATACCTTTAGAAGGTCTAGATTTGCCATTAAACAATGATAAAAATTATTTGAATAATGTACGATGCAAGAATTTTGATGTTAAACTAAATAATAACGTAGAATCAAACAATGATGAAAAGCATTTATCTAATTTGAACAATATTAGAGCTTGCGAAAATATGCCAACAAAATTGACGACAGAAAAGCAAGAGTCTAGAGAATATTTTATTGATAGTTTAAACAACCGATTAACAGTGAGAGCGATGCCAAACCCTAAAAATATTAAAACTGGAGGATCATCTGTACAGAATATTAATGGTATAGATGAACATACGAGAAATGCTGATATTGATACAGGTACAGTATATATCTTTAATTATATCAAATATACATATTTCAAGTTAGGGTGTGCCATAAAGATTTTTGTTTTGAAGTGTCAATTTTTTGTCTGTAAGTTAATGTTGTGATAAATGTAGGTACATTAACAGTGCATTTAAATTTATTTAGTATGCCATTTATACAAAGTTTATCTAACTTCCACTAATAAATTTTTAGATATGGTAGAGGATAATGAGTAGAAGAACTTTTTTTTTAAACGTTTTATTGGAACGTTAAAAGATGTTAGTTTTTGTACCACTAGTAAAATATCAGGATTTTGACACAAAACTAATAGCAGGTAAATAATGGGCACATTATTGACCTAGGTAGATAATGACAACAAACAAAAAGTATGTCGCAATCATGCAATCGCCGTAGAAGATTAACCGTCAAAATTCTAAATATGTTTTCATATGTGAGCGTTTTATTTATGCGGAAACAAGTAATGCCTGTTCCGCAATCTCGTACATTTCAGGTAGTGTACAGGGTGGGTAAATTTCGATGTTTTAATAGGGGATCTCGGTAACTATAAGAGGTATCAAAAAACGGACCACGCATCCTCGATCTGTTTTTTCGAGAAGAGGATGATGGTGAAAACCAAATTTGGCTATCGGCTTTCGGTTTCGAGTTATCCCTGAATATTCGAATTTTCCCATTTTCGTTTTATCACGATATCTCGGCTATTTATGAAAATTGACAAAAATGACTTTTACGTTCTTCAGGCACTTTTTTGATTAGAATGCAATGGCGTTAGAGAATTTTTGAAAAAATTTTCGAAATTCGAGGTAGGACAGATTCATATATGTTGAATGATACACGCCTACTAACAAAAAGCAATGAAATGATGAAAATCAATGGAAAATGTTAATTTTTTGCTATAATACAGTGAAAACGAACGAAAAGACCCAACATGATATATATCATTGAAATGACAAAAAAAAAACTCTTTTTAATATCATATCCAACTATATGTTGAAATGACAAAAAAAAAACTCTTTTTAATATCATATCCAACTATATGTTCCATATAAAAAAATACAACTTTATATCCTACCGCGAATTTCGAAAATTTTTTCAAAAATTCTCTAACGCCATTGCATTCTAATCAAAAAAGTGCCTGAAGAACGTAAAAGTCATTTTTGTCAATTTTCATAAATAGCCGAGATATCGTGATAAAACGAAAATGGGAAAATTCGAATATTCAGGGATAACTCGAAACCGAAAGCCGATAGCCAAATTTGGTTTTCACCATCATCCTCTTCTCGAAAAAACAGATCGAGGATGCGTGGTCCGTTTTTTGATACCTCTTATAGTTACCGAGATCCCCTATTAAAACATCGAAATTTGCCCACCCTGTACATAAAAATGGTTTATGCACGGTTATTTCCTGTGATAGGTTCAGCCTGTTATATATTTTTTTATGTATAGCACTAATTGAATAAAATTCGGGATATGGTATGTAGGCTATACATATTTTGATTTTTTTTTTCATATGGAAACTTTCCAACACTAGGTTTTGTCGCAAATGCCATCAAATTTTATATTTTAAATTGAACAACCTGTGTACTTCTGCACCTTTGGGAACAAAAATTGTTTGTCTTACAGAAACATTGAGCAATGGAAGTTTGATTGTACTTTGTTACTATTTATTCTGGTTAAATATCTATTTAATAAATCTATATTAAGTTCTTGATAATCTCTGTTGTATAAATCAATGTTAATATTTATTTATTTTTTGCAGGTCAGATATTTTGTGAAAGACCTGTTGATGTCCCGGATAACAATACCAACAAAAAATCTTGCGAAACAATGTCTCTGCACTCTGTTGGCGATGACGCTGTCGATTTTAAAAGTTCTGTAGATAATGTATCCATGCATAGTTCTAAAAGTATAGAACTAAGCAATCTAAAAGCTGTATTTAAAACGCCTAGCACAAAATTTTTAGAAACAAGAAAAATAATCAAAAGACAACTGAAAATGGTTAGTAGTTGCGATAATTTAGTGGTCGATAGGTATGAAGCTTCGGTATTAAACTATAAATTAAGTCCAAAAGTGTATGGAGTATCAAAACCAACGCACAGTTGTGAAGAACTAAATGTTTTTGAAACTGAAAAGTACGGGTTTGGTAGTTTACAAGACTTAAGTTCTTGGAGTGCAGAAAACAATAAACCAACAATCGCTCAAAGTGAACCTGACGTAAGAATCCAAAGAAAAGCTCCTACTTCTAGTACAGACTTTCGGGTAAGTATAAATATTTCATAAGTTACCGAGATGATAAATTAGTTAAAGCAGTAGTTCTTAGTATGTTGTTCTTAAAGAACAAAACCATGGGCTTGCTACCTAACAATAGTTAACAATAACAAAAGTTGCAGGTGCTGCATGCACTATCTTTTACAAATTAAATACGAATTTTTCAGCAGGCAATAATGTGTATTTAGTAAACAAACGCTTTGATTTAAAGTAAATTTAATTTATCTGAAGAATTTTATTACAGCAGTACTTCTTTAGATAAATTAAATTTACTTTAATACTAAGCAAGTTACCAAATTGAAGTTCGCCATCGTAAAATTCGCATTTAACATGGAAAAGATACGTGTACGAATTTACAGACCAACGAATGTTATATCGAGCTTGTTATAAAATGCGGATATCTTGTAATCTTTAGCATTACAAAATTATTTGAACAAGTTAATTCGCTTAACTTGTCCAAACAAAGATATGTTTATAGGAAAACTTTTAGAGAGAAAGAGGGCTGCTAGTCCATCTAACCAACGATTTGAATCAATTATGTACAAGAAAACTAGTTCTTTTTCCGATTCAAGATCAGCGTATTTTGCACCTTTTTCAATACGATTAGATTTATTAGTGATACAGATTAATGCAAATATTTGTTTCAAACTCAACTTCATCTGTTTAGTTAGTGTTGTACCCTACTGTACACAATAAGAAGAAACTACTTATAACTATTTCTTTATTTTACACCTTAACCAAATACATAATATTATATTATATTTTCGTCCGATAATCACTCCGCTCCTCACTGGTCTCTACTGACTCTCCAAGTCCCGGCCGGTCCACACCTCGATCCCTTCCACCAGTCATCGGTCCCCACAGTTAGTATTAATAAATATTGATGCAAATCACTTGTTTTGGTGAAATGTTTGCTATAGTTTCCTATAATTCTTTATTATCTACCCAGTTGAAATGTACATTTTTTTTAAACAAATCGCAAACATTTATTAACGAGTCTTCTATCGGTTGCATATTTGCCAAATCATAATTGCCTGCTGTCGTTGATAAACAAAAAAATATCCGTGGCATTAATTTATGAACAGGGCTTCTCGGAGTATAAGCGGGATTATTGGTATAGTGGTAGCGGCATTTGTTTCTTAGTCCGGGGTTACCAGGTTGTCGTCCCAAACAAAGCATATTTTCAAAATATTTAAACAAGCATAATCAGATTTACACACACATATATATATACATCTGTCTGAATATTTACGGAAAATATACATATGCCTATTTTGAATTTAGTGAGGGATGCACAAGCGTTTCTAGGTCAAGATAAACAGAATGATCATTGTTTGGTTCATTGAAAGGTTTTTAATGATACTATAACGGTTAAGTTCATCTTTTCCTCGTAACCTAATTATTTTTTACTTTTATAATCGTTTAGATGTGTAACTTTATTTCACTTAATTTACATTTACAATAAATAAGATATTTCATTGCATCTACAAGATCTTACACAATTAATACAACAAATGTTAAATTTTCATGCTGTTAATTTGCATAAAAACTTTGTCCTTTACTAATGCTTATATTTTTCCAGAATTATATAAAAAAATTATGTTTTATCAATGTTGTAATTTCTCCAGAGCGTCATTTCCAGCTCTCATACTAAGATTACCCGAACTTCAGATACCAAGAAACTTGACACAAAATAAGCTGAACGAACTTTCAACTTTTAACATCAGCCGTTAAAGCTTTGCAATTTTCACATTGTAATTACGATTTAAATATTTCACAGAATTTCTCATTTTGAACTACTAATTTTTAATTTAAAATTGTAGCCACATTTACAATGAATTTTAGAATTATAATTTTTAAAGTTACATTTTGTTGGACATTTGTACAAAATGGTCTTGGATACATTCAACAAAACAGAAAGCATTTCAGTATAATTTATTAGTGCACAATATATGTTACAATATTAAGAAAATACAGTGACATGATCATAAAAAATAATATAAATAATATAAAAATAATGAAAGAAATCTTTGTTCACTCCATCCAGGAATTAGAACACGTTGCATTAAGCAATCATATAATACTGCTCGTTTTTTTTCACTTGTTTTATATAGTTCACTAACCTCACAAAGCTATTATCAAAAAAGATAGTAATTATATTTATAATTGCACTATACATATAACAACGCTCTTATTGCTAATATAACTTTTTGGGTTTAATACAGTTTATTCTGCAAGTAATTGGCACTGATAACATTATATGAATATGTGTATGTTTACAACTTCTTTGGAAAACAATGCATTTCAACATGCATTTATTAATTTGTACCTTATTAGCAAAACTCTTTTAAATATGACAGAGAAAATCTTAGTTCACATGTATTTCTTATCTGTAATAATTTAATAATATAACTCAATTTTCAAAAATCTTCAGATTTTCAATTCAGCAATTATGTGTAGAGTATATTCCTTGCAGGTACACAAGTACCGATTTAGGCAATATAATATTTTTAAATAAACACTAATTATTGTCTCAATTATATTTATTTCCAAATTAGTGAATAAGGCGTGCACATTATATACATATAAAATAAATAGTAAAAAATAATTATTATGGGCAACTATGTAACAATCTTGGTTATATGTAAAATTATATCTTTAGAAAAATTTCACTCCTTGTTGATCATCGAATAGCATAACTTCACATTTACCTTGTGTTTCTAATGCTTTTAAAATTTTTATAAACACATTTGAATCTAAACCATAAAATTCTTCGTTTTGAACGTCATCGCCTTGTGTCAGCTCATATATCGTAAGAACTGAATTAGTCGCACCAATATTCATTATATAAGTATAAATTATATTTCCCCATTCCTCAAGCGTATGCCAATATATTTCCCATATATTTTTTTGTTTATCTGTTGGTGCTGCATTACCAGAATTTTGTAATTCATTTAATATTGTCAAAAGAGCCGCTGTATTTAATTTTCTATTAATTGCAGTATTATTAAAAACGGGTAAATTTGTTGCTTCATGAATATCGAGTGTAGATTGTTTAGATGCCTTAAAATATTCTAGGATCAACGTTTTCCATGCAGCTATCTGTTTTGATCTAGTTTCAGTATGTGGTTGTAAACTGAAAAAGGGTGGAAAACTGTATTGCCAAGGCCAGTCAATATTTACATCTGCCATTTCTAATAGTTTAGATTATAATAGTATTAATTTTCTGAAATTAGATATATTTATTCAGTCAAATTATAAAATGGATGTGGTAATATTTACCTTATAATGAGTTTAAAACTGAATTTTTGTTTCATTTAAATATATTTTCCTTTCGTTGTAGAATTTTATAGGTTACCGAGTTTTTGACATTTATGCGTGATTCATGTTTGTATTTCAGTGTTACCTAGTTTTAGAAACTGGAAGTTACTATATGTATACAGTATCGTTAAAAAAAATGTAACCGACATATTTAAAGTATACAGCTGTGGTAAAAAGTTTATAGATATAGAAATGAATGAGTTGATATTGTGGTATTGTTACCTGCTGCAAACATTATTTACAATTTTTGTCGATGAAAACAATATACGGTATTTAAACTAGATCTTTTATTCTTTAGCTTTCGGTAAACTTATTAAAATGTTAACATTTTAAAATTCTATATATTTTAACGTAGCGGTATCCAATTTTTAATTAATCATGGAAAGCATCAAATAATTTGACTCATTCTATGTGATGTATGGTTGTCTAATTATTGATTTTTTTAATGAAATAATGATACAAAGAGGATTTGCACATTAGCTTAGTTTAACATACAAGGTTTTCTGAGAGAAATCAAACAAACTTTTTAATAATAAATAATATAGTGCCGAGAAAAACGTCATTTTTAGCAATATTGTACACATTGTTACATTTAAAATCTGTAAGAAATTTTTTAAGAGATTCTCATTTAGTGTATGACAATACAGACGTTTTAAATCCACCTTTAACTTGTCCCATAAGGATAATAATCCTTTAATTGTTTTTATTCCGGTTTTTTTTTACCATTGGAGGTATAAATTCCTTGTGGATTTTTTAACGAATTTAACGGTTTTTAGTATTTCAACAGCAGATTTCGATAAGTTTATACGATTAGTGTCTTTGCTTACTGTAAATCGCAAATGTTTTCAAAACCAAATAATTTATTCTCAAACAACAAAAAGTCAGTTGTGTTTATTGCTTGAAGTAAAAGATTTTTTGGACGTATAACAAAACAGATGTATACAGTAACTACTGATAATTTTTTGACATCAATATTATTTTATGTGTGGACTTGATAGAAAAAATAAAGTTACCATTTTTGTTATAACTTGCCATGTTGCACAAGTCCTCCCATTATGGGTGATGGTAAGCGGCTAAATACTCATTTTCTTCATTTTTTTTTTGTTTTATATGCATCTGCATCAAACACACATCTTATTTTTATCATCTCCAGGACCTGATTCGTAAAATGCAATATCTTTCCAAATACAATTTATTTAAAGCGGCAATAAGCGCTTCAATAATGCAATTTTTAAAATCGTTATATAATATGCCTTTGGCCGAAAAAAGTAGCATAGTGGTTGCCGCCATATTTTTTTATATATCCCGCAACATAGAAACTATAACTTGGGCAATATATTTATTTCACATTTCAATGGTATTGGTGGGTATGTCGGGCTAGTTGCTTAGTGGCTTGCACACTTGCCTCGTAGTCCGGCAGTACCGGGTTGGAACCCCGGTGCTTCCTTTCTGAGTTTGGTTTTCTATAGTTTTCCAAATTCTACGGCAAATACGGAAAGGTAACATCTTGAATCGGTCTACAGCCGCAGGCGTAATAATAACTTATGGCCAGCCGATGCCCCCTGTAATTGGCGCAAGCTGTTGGGGGATGCTAAGGCATGGATTATTATTATTATTATCTTACGTAGTAGCCGATGAATCATTGAGATAGAATAAGTAGGGAGACGCTATCACGTGGCTAAAGTGGCGCAGGCCGACTATATTGGTACTCCACTTTACGTCAAACACGTAGAATATAGCGTATGTCATGTATGTTTGCATTAATTGATTATTTCAGTTATCTACGGTTATATGATATAGCAAACTACTAGAAGACATTATGGTTTTTTGTGCTCTACCTAGTTGCAAGAGTAGAAACAGCGTTAACAAGAAGAATTCGTCGAAAATAACATTTCATAGGTCAGTGTTTGACATAAAAACAATGTGCAGGGTCGTAATTGAAAAATTTCAATTGGTGCGCCTGTATGTAGGTACATAAAAAACTATTACATATTGAGCGTTTATATTGTCAAATTATGACATTTATGGGCCTTGGGCCTAATAGGCGTGGGATGACGTAATTAATTTTAAATAAAACATCTGTTAATTGGAGGCTTAAAATTATAGTTATAATTTTCAGTAGTCCGGACCTGGTGAGGCAGCCATATTGGTACTCCACTGAAGCCCCGCCCAGTACGCCGTTTTAAACATACAGGAAATATGCTTCATAGCGTCTCCTTGGTATACTAGCTCAATGCGATGAATAGTTTTCCTGGTTGACAAAGCGAATTTCTTTCCAAATACGCTCTTCCAGTTTACTTCATTAATGATAGCAAATATTTCTTCGTTCGTAAATCTATACGTTTTTTTGGGTTTTTGTTTTTGGTGTACCAATTGGGACGAAATTACAAGCAGTTTTATTTACAGTTGCTTTTAAACGGGTCGATAAAAATTGAAAGAGAATTGGAACCCGATCGATCTACCATTCACTGTTGGGAGTAAAGTGATTAAGAGTTTAAGAGCGCGGCATTATAGGTAAACCGCGACATAGTACTGTCATAACGCCATTGAACACAATTACACACACACAAATTATATAGTAAGAATTGCACAGTAGTCAAACAAATGATACAGCTTAAGAAGTCGCTACAACTAGCACACCTCTCACCACATATAAAAAGTATGGATGTCTAAAATCATCTGCGCCTTTTAACCAGTCTTTGTATCCCTTGGATTCCTGCAATTTTACGTATGCTAATAGCAGTAGCATACAATTTTCTGGCTTTTAATCTTTTCGTTAAACCTATAACGTTACAGTCAGTCATATAGAAAACATTAAATTAAATTAATTTGCGGAATGTTTCTGCAACATCTATGCTTACTTGAAAATTCAAGTTTAAAATTATTGAAAAGTAATCTACATTTTTTAAAAAGATTAACATCAACATTGGTATCTGGTGTATTTGAAATCTCGATAGCAGATGATCATCTTATTCCTAACACATCTCGATTTGATCCTGGTGATATGTCCGGAATTTATATACTTAGTATATAATATCAAGGGTGATTGGTGGGAATGGCCTATTAAAAGTATTATACAAACGGAACGGGATTTTAAAACAAAATTTTGCAGTTTGATATGATTGAATATGAAGTATCACCTGAAAATATCACTGCCGGTTAATTGGAAGTGGACATCAGCTTCGATTTTTTAAGTAGCATGCTATCAAATAAATTACAGATTCAGCTTCTATAATAAATTTTACACATATTTTATGTATCATACCCTATACCTAAATACCATTCCTTCTGAGTTATTCGCAATTAAAGAAAAAATGTTACAGATACCGATCTTACTTTATAGTGATATTACGTCACGCAGGAGTAAAAGAGATGAATGAAATTTTGCAAACGCACAGTTGATATTGTGTGGTTACACAAGATTTGAAATTCTTCCCTGTAACACTACACAGAGAAATACGAAGATTACAATATCTTTTGTAAGAAACACAATAATTTTTTGTTGTTGTAAAGTAATTTCTCGCATTGTTTACCCTTATTATTGTACTGGTGTAGATGTATTTCTCTCAGTGTACGCAAGAACAACTAACTAAAATGACCGACGTCAAAATAAGTGACAAGTAAGTATGTAAAACAAATAAGTTAAGCACCATTGCTTCAGTAAATTGACATATCTGAGCATTTTAAGTACGGAGGTTAATTAAATCGTTGTAACTTATTCTCTTTTAATCTGTATTAGGTGTTCCTATACCTAAAATGGAAGGTGAATAAGTTATAACCATTTCATCAACCTCCGTACCTAAAATGCTCAGATATGTCAATTTACTGAAGCAATGGTGCTTAGCTTATTTGTTTTACATGGTTACTTGCAACTTATTTTGACGTTTGTCATTTTGTTAATTATATTTTCATAAATTCTTTCCATTGAATTTTGGGAATGGTGGTTCAACTGATCGTTTGGGCAAATAACACCAGATGCTATTCGAAGAGCAACAATAATTATAGGAATATTGTCCGAATATACAATGCCTCAATAGAAACGGTTGCCATATTGAACCATTTAGATAACTTATTTATTTATATTATTATTATTGTTGTTCTTATAATTTTTCTACTGTACCTTTTATATTATCGTTTTTATTATTTTAATTTTACCTAATTTATTATGCAAAGTTATGCGAGTATCAAAATGGCACGTTGTATGTTTTGAAATCTTAACCATGTATTCAAATATTAGACGTTATAATTTCGAAGCCTGAAGAAGGTGATATTCACCATCACCGAAACCGGTCGTTATTATAGAACAAAAATGTACACAAATTAATTAGGAAGTACTTCTGAATTTTAGTTTTAATCATTTGTTATTACTAATTATTTAGAACTTTGATGTAAATGTACTTTATGTTGATTATTCAGTATCTAGGAGAATTCTTAGAGTTCTTCTAATTTGAACATCTAATTCGATAGCCGTCTGCGTTGTTCCACTATTTACCTTATGTAAACAATTTGTAGCTACTATTAACATTTATTTCCTACTTTTACATTTAACAAACAAATAAAAACATTTGCTGCACTGACTTTTATTATGTCCTCATTTTTTCGAAATATCTCGATTAATATTAATTTGAGGTCATATGTAGATTACTATTTTTCTATTCGCAACTTATTGCTCTTTTAGAATTTGATAAAAAAAATACTATATGCTATTTGAAAAAAAAAAAGAGTTGACCTTGCTATGACCTTTGTGTCTTTGTTTATAGTGACAACAGTAGCGCCATCGAATGATCCCCTTCATATAGTTAAACTTTTGTCTAATACTTTTCTTCATGACGCTAATTGTTTCGAAGGTATTACAGTGTTACACTTTAAATGGACCACCCTGTATACTGAGAGAAATGTATTGTACAGAAGCGAAAACAAAGTTATTACAGGTAAAATAAAAACTGTAAAACAATGCGAAGATTACAATAGCTTTTGTAAGAAATACAATTTTTTGTTGTTGTAAAGTAAATTCGCGCGTTGTTTACCCTAATTATTGTACTGGTGCAGATCTATTTCTTTTAGTGTACGCGAGAACAACTAACTAAAATGATCGACGTCAAAATAAGTGCCAAGTAACTATGTAAAACAAATAAGCTAAGCACCATTGTTTCAGTAAATTGACATTTCTGAGCATTTTAGGTACGGAGGTTAATTAAATCGTTATAACTTATTCACCTTCCATTTTAGGTATAGGAACGCCTAATACAGATTAAAAGAGAAAATTTTGTAGAATCAGAATATGTAATAAAATATATACATACCTTTATATTTAAAAAATCTACTTTCCGAAGATTGAACTTATTTATAAGCAACTAAATTTTCAAAGACCCTGCGTAATGTTACAGAGAAGAACTTCAAATGTTGTGTAACTACATAATATCAGCTGAGAGTATGCAAAATGTCATTCGTCTCTTTTGCTCCTACGTGACGTTATATCACTATAAAGTAAGATCGGTATCTGTCACTTTTTTCTTTAATTGCGAATAACTCAGAAGGAATGGTATTTAGGTGTAGGGTATGTTATATGCAGTATGTGTAAAATTTGTCATAGAAGCTGAATCTGTAATTTGTCTTATAGCATGCTATTTAAAAAATCGAAGTTGATGCCCACCTCGGGTTAACCGGAAGTAATATTTATTCAAAGATATTTTCATGTGATAGTTCATATTCAACCATATCGAACTGCAAAATTTTGTTTTAAAATTCCTTTCTGTTTGTATAATACTTTTAATATGCCATTCTCACCAATCATCCTGTATAATATAATGTAGAATTTTGCTTACCCAAATCTGAAGTGATCATTAAAGACCGCAAGAATTGGTTCGCTTCCAGCGGCAGTACATCGGGGGCGTTAACGGCGCGCGCCTATCGTACGAGTATGTATGTAGTGAAATATGTAGTTTGTAGGCAGTCATCGTACGGTATTGCTGCATGATCATACATTGCAAGTGCGCGTACCTATAATTCTGTTGTAACGCATTTAAAATGTCGAAAGTTCGTGAAAATGCTTCAACGTGTTTGTTGGCTAATAAAGTAAGATTGTGATTGATATTATGTCAGTGTTTTCATTAATTCTAGTATAAAATTTCTTTAAATAACGCCCACTTTTAATTCGGTAAAGCCGATGTAGTTACGCCCCTGCTACGCAACCACATTTGCGGTCTTTAGTGATCATATGTTCTTCGAACTGTTTCTCTCCATCATTAGAAGGCGTAACTGAAACATTTTATTACTTAATTACTGTGCATAAAAATTGTTTTATGTATTTGTATCTGTATGATGAACTGTGTTGTACGCATAATCTATAATTATACTATGATTTTCATAAGACAGAATTGCTTTTTTTGCAGTAAGGATATCAGAAAATCCTGCACATAAATGACACATAAACAATTATGGGAGGATACATATTTTAAAACAAATATATTTAAATTGGATAAAAGTATTATATACAGTCTTTCTGAATACGAACATTTGCCTACAAAAGTTACTAATATGTAAAACTTGTACCCACTTTCTCGTATATAAAAATTGTTAAGACTTATTTGGTAGATCAATAATCGACGCACTTCTCGCTATTTCTAGTAAACAAACAGTACTGTAGTCGTTTGCTTTTGCTTTGTAATTCACATAGACAGCAGATATCTTTGAAATCATCTGTTGGTTATTATCTCATTATAATTGTGAATCTCCAAGCAAAAGAAAAGAATTTGTAAAATTTACAAGTGTAGTACTAATGTAAAAGAAGTAATTAAAGTGCCCAATGCTTATACTGATCCGACGTCTGCGTAGTAGTAACCACTCTGAATTTAAAGCGATGGTGCTACCTGCATTGTCCGAATACCGAACTGATAATCGTCTGATCGTGGCCTATTGCAAGTTCTAGGCATGGTCATAACCTATTGTGAGATTCCATATAATTTCATATATTTTTTTAATAGTGAGATTAGAACACTATACACTTCAATCCACAAAACACCAAAAAACTTTTTACTGAAAACCAACACGTTTCGACAGCAAAGTTGTCATTATCAAGGCAATAATAAAACTTTAGTAATTTTTTTTTTGGTGTTTTGTGGATTGAGCTGTTTAGTGTTCTACTTTTGCACCAAGAGATCCAGTTGAGAACTTCGCAATAGTGAGATTAATCAGATGTGGTAAACAGATGGTTCCATATAAAACATATGTTTGGTTTATATCTCAGAAAATATATAGTGTAGAAAAAAAAACCATTACGTCTTTTAAATCAACTGAAAAATATCTGTGACACTTAGTTTTTATCTTTTTTATATGTTAAGAGGTATCAGAGATAATAAAAATTACTTTTTAAACGCCCTGTATCTTTAAAAGTAAACCAAATTATAAAATTCTCTCTGTACCAGTGTCTGTTACACAAAAAGATAATACTACATCGAAAACCGTAAACTTCTATCTTTTATGGCTACCGAGATGTGCGGTAAATTTATACAAACTTGGGCACCCTGTACTGTTGGTTTCACATTAAAATAGAACAAGTCTAACAAGTAAGTTTTTGTATTTGTAACAACGTGCGAAAGCTTATTTTCTCTTTTTAAACACACTGTGCGTTCTTTGCGTTTAAAAGTGAATTTGTTGAAAATTGTTGGCTGTAGGATATGTTCATTAAAGATATCTTCTATTACATCAAAGATCCAAAAAATGTTATCGTTATTTCAACACGATTTCTAAAGATGTACCCAATACATAGTAGTTACGCCATGCGTATTGCTTTCATTTGAGGGATGTAATTGTAGTTTACGGCTTAAGTACTATAGGAAATAATCTGTAAACTTACACACTGGATGTTAGTACGTGTAAATACTAATACAATAAATTATATTGAGTATGATAAGAGCACGCAAGGGTAAAATTGTTGTTAAAGAGGAATATTCTAAATAAATAGCTTTTGCATTAACTATTGTAATTAACAGTTGAATGTATGTCATATTTCAAAGAAGCGAGAAATGTACAACATACGTAATTTATGTCACTAATGCACGCGTATACTCGAATGCAGTAAGACTTACAGTTAAGGTCGCACCGACTAATGTAGAATGTTTGTGTTCTTGAAATGAATTTCCGCATTTTTTTCGAAAAAGGAAGCGTTAAACTGTTTTTTCACGCTTGAAAAATAACGCAAATTAACAACTAACACGGAATTTCCCGTTTAAATTTTATTCAGGCAAACTTCTCCATTAGCGCCAGTTTTTATGAGAGATAAAAATTGAGTTTATGACGATAAATAAAATACCAAACATTTTTGCTATGTAACGAACACTTTTTTTAAATAAAGGATAATAAGGTATCACATTAACAGATTTAACTGATGTGTAAACATCACAATCGATAATGCAAATTCAGATAAAAAATAGTCAGGATAGTAAGACTTTGATAAATAGTTGATTATTATTATTGCACCTAAATATTTCCAGAGTGTTTTGATGTTAATTTGACGAGACATAAATTTGACATGAATAATTATATGCAGTCGACACACGATAAGTAACAATAAAAATAGTTGCTAAATTTATCAAAGTGGCGTTGAAAATATTAGTCCTTGAATTCAATAAATTGAAGCAAGAAAAACAATTATTGAAATTACTTAAGAGGGCGTTTCAACATAAAAAATCTCGTAACAGCAAAGATGGCGAGAAATCACAACTCCGTTAGAATATAGATGTCACTAAATTACAAAAAAACTATAAATATACCACAAAATTATTATTTTGTATTAATTATGGGCAATTATCATTCTCAATAACAAAAATATCTTGATTGTATTATGAGATAATATTTTTTTGTTAAGATACAAATATAATTTACTCGCGCTTTACCATTGAACTTTTGTTGACTAGTCATTGGTAATAGTAACTCTTTTCTTATATGCTTTTCTTATGTATCTAGCTATCCTTTTTTTCGATGGCAACCATACCATTGGCACTGACCGCCAAGATTTAAACTGGAACTAGTGCAGCCCTCTATATTTTAGGGAGGCAGAATAGTTGATATTTATCACGGTAGATGGAACCCTCGAAGAATAAAATTGGAATACACTGGAACCTCGCTTATCTCCGCGTTCACTTATATCCACCCTCATTCATATCCGCACTATAGTGCTCATTTATATCCGCTCGGCATCCACCACACGATAGTGCACGTATTCACATGAGCCAATCAGCGCGTAGTACGTATTTTCTCTCCGCTAACGGGATAAGAGTGGGGACCCTTCTTGAGCGGATGTAAGTGAATGTTTACGTTTCCCGACCGCGGATATAGACGAGGTTCCAGTGTAGTTTGCTATTTAGGTTATGTTATTATGTTCGTACTATTTTGCTTATTTTTAATTGCGAACAATTCAATAGTTATAGTTTAATATAAGTGCATAGGGTGTGAAAGCTGTTGTCAGTTTTATAACAGTTTTATAACAGTTTTATAACAGTAATATTTAAATGAATATTATAGCCTACGATATGTGTTCATGGACTAAAATATCAAAAATTGTATATAAGAATGTAAAGAAATAAATTAATCTTCACGTGATGTGTTCTGTCCATAGTGAAACAAACAAAGAAATTTTAAAATTGAATAAGGTTAACAATATCTTCTGGGGTGTAACGTGCAACACATTTAATGGCAAGTTTTAACACGTATTACTTGTCTAAAAAGCAAAAGACATGATATTAATATTGGCATATAATAAATATGTTATATCACTCAAATAATTAATATAAAATAATTCTTGTATGCACGAGTTGTGTAATATACAATAAATCTTACAGAAATGAAACCATGGTATTGTAACCTCTCTTAACTTTTTGCCATTATATTAAATTTGCTTTAATTAACTAAGGCCTCCTTCACAATGGGCATAAGACATAAGATATATGTACACAAACATACGATATACATAAGACGTAAAGATTGCGCTGCTGTTCACAATGACCATACGTAAATTTAAACCGTATGCAAGACAACGAGAGATTTAACGGTCAATGTGAACGAACATATGGATTTCTCATGATTCAACTTTACGAATTACGAATATCTGTTTCTGTGTTTCTTACGTATTATGCTCATTGTGAACAAGCACTAACATTTGATTTTATAAGCAGATTTGTCTTGTGAGTTTGCATTACTGAATTTTATACATTTCAAATGGTAGGAAATATACCGTTACAATATATTAAAAATGTGTTCAAATATGTAACCGTATTTACAGTACCTATACATATTTTCAATGAATTTTTTATATATTTTAATGGAATATTTCTCATTCGAAAATGTACAAAATTCGGTAGAGAAAACATTTTATTTTAAAGTTGATTTAATATTCCCGCCTTTTAATAAAGCTACAAACCAATATACTACAAATTTTCAATGCTAGGCTCGCCCAATTGATAGAGGACAGCACTGATCCATAAAATTCAAATTTAGAGAGTGGCGTAGGTTTGATGGCAACATTGCGAAGTGACTTGAAGTTTGAAGTGCTTTTATAGTATCGTATTTTTATTCTTTATAAGATGCAAAGACCGGCAAAGATTAATTGTATTTCGGCTATATTGGTTATTGAAAATGTCGGTCTGTCATCTGTCGTGTATATCTGTTTTGTGTATATTTGTATTGTCTCATTTTCTTCGACTTATCGTTAAACTATTATCAATACAATCAAAATACATAGTTATTGCCATATAGAAAGTCTAAAATTATAGGTTATCAAGATGAAATACTGCAAGAGAAAGCATTCACGGGAAACTTTTTCACTAAAAGAAAGGTAAATGATTCACTTTGGCCTCTGGCGAAGAGATTCTATTTGCAAAGTAAAAAAAAATCATTCACATACACCAGTATAGAAAATAGTATCACGCAAGAATACCCATTTATGAATATATGCCATGTACTGATGCTTGTGAAACATAAAATACTGAGTTTCATTTTATGCAATATCCTACCTATATTGGAAAAGTACCAACTACAACCTCTAAGAAGTAAAAAAAAAGATTAAATGAGAAAGGAATTCCTATTGAGGAAGAATTTATAAAATAAGATTTACTATAAGTTGTAGTGGCTTATCATCACATGATAAAGTGGCTGTCAAGATAGAACATACCATATTATATTCACCATCTTGCATTGTACATTAAATCCTGTTGAAATAGTATCGACACAGGTAGAAGTGATATACAGTACGGTCGACCGTCCTAGGGTCAGTCGATGTCATCCGAACGGGTATGCAAAACATTACAGACGCGTTCACAGACAGGTTCAGTTTCTTGCTGTCAATTTGACAGTATCGCTTCTTTGTATGTATTTACTACTATCAAATACTATACTACTATGTATTGTTGTTCTGAATTGTTCATTTCAGCTTGGAGAACGTTTTGAGAATTTATTGTCTTAAGTTTCCCTTTATCCTGATTTTCCATAGAACTTTGTTTTTTTATATTTTAAACAATAAATCTGACTTTTTTTAAAGCAATTTATATTATTTGTGGAAGGACTTTTATTTTTGAAAGGAATATATTTAGTAGTATTTTCATACTGTTAAGAGCAGCTTGAGAATATTTATCTTTTCTTAAAATTGTTTTTATTTCCATAAGAATTGCAGTTTATATCATCGCATCATGTCATTACGTTTCTTACTGAACGCGTTTGTGGTTTATTGCATCCGCTTTTGGATGACATCGACTGACCCTAGGACGGTCGACCATACTGTATATGACATAGGAGTCGATTCGGTCGATTCATACCACACTGACATTACTCGTGACGTAACGGACAAGATCCAAACATTCGACGATAGTATGGTATTTACAGATAGGTTCAGCTCACAATGCACCATAGACAGTATGAATTGCAACAGCGTATCCCTCTCTTCGCGTTATAGCTTGTGTCTAGCGAGCTACACGCATCCACAATTCAGTTGAATTTAAACCGAGCGAAGATGCAGTCGTTGGCATATTTGTTCTGTGTGACTCGACGATCGAACTTGTGTGACGCATGACTAGCGCGTTGCCACATTGCACTGCGTTCCATACGTATATTGTAACTTCCTATGGTGCAATGCGATCTGAACCTACGCAAGCAATTGCACTTGTGAGTAAAATTAGACGTAGTATTAACTTCCTTGAGTGAATTGATTGAACCACGTTGTTTTATAAATTTTTGGTCCTTTGATAAATATGGCAATATAAACTTGGTTGTTAATTAATCAGACTTAGTATAAGTGACATTGTGAATTGTTGCACGTTATATGAACTTGGTTGTTAATGTGTTAATCAACAAATTTGTAGCAAAACTTATCAACATGTCAAAAAACTTTCATCACCTCTTCAAATACCTATTGTTGTGCACCAGAATGTAAATCCTGGAAGAAAAGAAATCAAGAATTATCATTCTTTATTTTTCCTAATCAAGGCAAAGGAAAAGTAAAAAAAGAAACAATTTGTGGAGAGGAAGAAATAGATTAAAGAAGGAATTTTTGCTACAGTAACATGACTATGAATGTTGAATGAACCCTTAATAACATATGGCTTGGCCTGTAAAGCATTTGTTTGTAGGCACAAACTATATATTTCAATAGTATGTTCTTCCTTTTTTGTAATACCACATAAAATAGCGTGGTTTGCATTGTACACTTCCTCTCCTTCCAGAACACATCGGGTATTTGTATTACCGGCTATATATTTAAAATATTCAAGCATTGAAAATCGTAAACACACTTCCATTTTATTGCACGTGCAAAATCTTTAAATATACAATTATAAATTGTTGTTTTAATTTAAGAAAAATCCATACATATACACTCTCACTAACTTACCCTAGTCTTTATTTAATACAAATTTAAAGAAAACAATAAACTTAACCAGATAAATAATAATACAAATTGACAAATACAGACAAATATGTACGTAGCATTGGATATGGATGACTTTAATGTCACTTATACTAATTTCATATACTACTATAGAGGGCGCAACAATCTTAAGAAGAATCGCCAATAGCCAATCTATTTAATGAAATCACTATACTACTGGAAATTTGGCAACACGTAATAATTTTTATAAAAACAATACCAATACATAATTTAAAATTTGATACCTTTACTTTAATTATTTAGTGAGCAGTGTGTAGTATAAGTATAATGATATTTTTCTATATTATTTGAGCTAATTTTATAGTCCTTTTAATTAAGAAAATTAAAACAGCATTAAATACGTACCCAAATTATTTCTTTATTATTTTAAAAAGTTCCTATATTATTATTTTTATATAAAACTGCTTTTATTTCTCTTACTTAGACATAAATGATAAATTCTAGCATTAAAATAATAGGTTGCTTGGAGCGCCATCGCGAGAACGATTACCAAAGTGCTTGAACCTCTATGATTTTGTTTATAAACAAAATGGCCGTCTAAAATAATGATTAGTTTTCGAAGCTTTTTCGGAAACGCGAGCATATTTTTAATTTATTTCTTTACCATTCTTATGTACATAACAAGACCGGTTGCAAGACTCTATTATAATACATATGACCATATATTTCGCAATAGACAAATAATTTATTGTTCTTAATGCGGTGCTGCAACAAAGCACCAAATTTTGAACAAAATGAGTTTTCAGAAATTCAATTTCAACGTTTAACAACGCCGAAAGATATGCATTTCTAATTTGTTATCGGCTGAGTGCTCCCTGCCATATCACAGCCGCCTCTTAACAAAGAACTTTGTGAAGTTTTAACACTGGTATAGTGTACTATGAACAGGTATGTAACAGAGTAATGTTGAAATGTAACTGTTAAAATTACCTTTCACATGCATGGTTCTTCCTCAATTCAAACAAGCGGCCCTGTTGCTAAAATATACAACGATTTACCATCACTGATTAATTAATAATAAAAACTTATATTTGGTATTTCATTACTTCGGGTGTGTATTTATAACGCTGGTTGAGAACCGCTGAACTAAACAAATACTGAATCACGGATCAAAATCTTGCAGCCTGTAAGACATTAAACCGATGTGAAGTTGGCAACGATATCCAGCAACGAATTTTAGTCCGGTTCGCAATATCATGTAGGCGGCACATCGTATACAAAACCCAGCAACGAATTAATAAGTTTGAGATACGTTTCGAATCAGTGCTATGTTGGATGCTAAATAAAGTTACTAACTTAAGTATCTATCTAATCTGCGAACATTGGGGTCTTTCATATACGACACATATACACAAAAACGACAAAATTTATTGAAAAAGAAAATGTAAAGTGTGGGATCTCTGGCAGTTATAAGAATTATTTGTTTAATAAGGCTTAATTAATCATTTATCCCTAGGTTATTAGTGCTTGTCCCAGGATGAAATTTTTACCAGACGCTCTTAGTATAGGACATAGATCGTATCTACGTCCAAAAATTTGGAAAAAGTAGGGGTTCGCATAGTTAAAAACATGTTTGGATTTTTTGATAACTACGGTTTAATTAATCATATATACCTAGCTTATTAGTGCTTGTGCTACGATGAAATTTTTATCAGAAGCTTTCACTAGGATATAGATTGTATCTACGACCAAAAATTTGGAAAAAGTAGGGGTCCTCATACATAAAAAAATTTTTGATTTTTTGATGACTGCGGTTTAATTAATCATTTATCCCTAGCTTATTAGTGCTTGTGCCACGATGAAATTTTTATCAGAAGCTCTTAGTAGGACATAGATTGTATCTAGATCCAAAAATTTGGAAAAAGTAAGGGTTCGCATAGTTAAAAACATGTTTGGATTTTTTGATAACTACGGTTTAATTTAATTTATACGTAGCTTATTAGTGCTTGTGCCACGATGAAATTTTTATCGGAAGCTTTTAGTAGGACATAGTTGGTATCTAGATCCAAAAATTTGGAAAAAGTAGGGGTTCGCATAGATAAAAACATGTTTGGATTTTTTGATAACTACGGTTTAATTAATCATTTATACCTAGCTTATTAGTGCCTGTGCCACGATGACATTTTTATCAGAAGCTTTCACTAGGATATAGATTGTATCTACGACCAAAAATTTGGAAAAAGTAGGGGTCCTCATACATAAAAAAATGTTTGCTTTTTTGATGACTACGGTTTAATTAATCGTTTATCCCTCGCTTATTAGTGCTTGTGCCACGATGAAATTTCTATGAGCAGCTCTTAGTAGGACATAGATTGTAGCTACGCCCAAAAATTTGAAAAAAGTAGGGGTCCTCATACATAAAACAATTTTGATTTTTTATGGCTACGGTTTAATTAATTATTTATCTCTAACTTATTAGTGCTTGTGCCACGATGAAATTTTTATCAGAAGTTCTTAGTAGGACATAGATTGTATCTACGTCCAAAATTTTGGAAAAAGTAGAGGTCCTCATAGTTAAACAAATTTTTTGATTTTTTGGTGGCTGCGGTTTAGTTAATCATTTAATTTTAAAGCTAAATATCTACTGTAAGTTAACTTACTAAGCATAAGTACTAAAGCATCTACAATATATGAAAAGAATTGTTAAAATTATTAATAGTACTTACCTATGCCTGAAGTACTGTTTACCAAAAAAACCAAAATTTAGAATTTCTAATCCTCCCATGTACCTTCGCAACGTCTCTCTTGTTTTGTTTTACATTATTTAAATCCTCCACGCACTCCACCTTAATCCAGGTGACCCCCTCGCGCAGAAGACGCGATTGGGTACCCTGGGGGTTCCTCACGCGAGAGCTCGTATCGCGCCGATCACCCGCCAAGGTCCCCGTAAAAGAAACCGTCAACGAGTCATCTCCACGACACGGCCCTCCAATACATACATTTTAAAGACATAACGAAAGAGTACATCATTTTGATTTTCTTGGTATCTCAAATCAAAAAATCTCCATTAGTATTTTTCAGTCCCATTGCCTAGGTTTTTATGAGTTGACACAATTAATGTGTCATCCTCATATACATAAATAAGGATCGCATGTCTGGAAGCAATGGTGTGTCATTCACATACACTAGATAAAGTATAAAGAGATTCTTCTGTCAAAACAATGTAGGTATACATCAAGAGTGATGGTGCAATTAATTTAATGTAGTATATTTTAATGTAGTTTTATGCGTTCCTATATGTTGTTTGCTTGAAGCAAGGGGAGCATTAGTTTCCCTTGTAATTAAATTGTTTACATAGTTGACAAATATAATTCTTGTCGATAGCGTTTGTATTAAAACTTAGATTATCAATTATTATCAATTTGTAAAGTCCAGTTTGTAAGATTCATATTAGTATTTTTGTATGTGTTATGCTTTTCAAGAAATATCAAAAATCTATTTTTGAAATTAAGGGCAGTTTCAGCTGTTGTATGGCAAGGATCATAAAAAGTAAATTCCATTGTTGAGAAATTTGCCGTTGCCATTACCCAGTGATTTCTATTTATTCGGAAGGGAACAATAAGAACTTCTTTCAATTGGGGAAGTGCGTTAACGTTATGTTTTAGAATGTCATCGTAATCGTCGATGCGTTTTCCAAAGTGCGGTATTTTTTCAGATGCAAAAATAGTAAATGTTCCCTCATCGCAAGTAAATAGAGTTGTTTTATCAGTTTTAGAATTTCTCACAATTACTTCCATACACACGTCAATTAACCAATTTGATAACCATCTACTTGTACTTCTACCCAACTTCCCTTTCAGTCTAAGAAACTCATTACTATCTATTTTATTTACAACTGCTCGCAGTGAAGAGAATTTTGCGACTATATAGTTTTGAGCTGCATTTGTCACGATTGTATCATAGTAATTGATATCATTTAGTAATCCATTATTTAGTAGGGAAGGAAAAGTAGAGGGCTTGCTTGCACTTGAAAGGCTTATGTTTTTTTTGTGGTGGGAGTCATACCCCACTTTAATTCTTTATACACAAATAGAATGTGTTTTCGTGATTCTCGAATGACGTGAGGAGCCTTAACATTGCGTTGTCCTTTAAGAATTGTATTTTTTCAATATATTATTCCAATTCTCAACGGTAGCATTACTGTATCGTACAATATCAGACGCACAATTTTTTTATAAAAAATGTGATAATAAACCTGACCATAGGGGAAGATAAGTAATGTATTTTTTTAGTATTAAATTAGGATACTCAGGGCTGTAATATAGGTTACATTTGTGACCTCGAGTGTGGGTGCCACTATTTTGTACATCCAAGAGAATTTTTTTCATGGTGATATAGAACGGGCTCTGTTTATAAAGGACTTCTTCACTTGCTATTTCCGGTTTCTCGTAGTCTTCATTACATACTGTTTTTTCAAATGTGTGTAATTCTTTAGAGCATAACAATAATAATTGTTGTAGCGCTTGGTCACATTCGGTGCATTTATATTTACAAAGTAGGAGAATGGTTAAATTCTTAAACCACATTTTAATAATATTTATATCTGTAATGTGGAAAGCAGACGCCAAAATTTCTTTTACTATCCTTCTAACCTGTATATCACTAGTAATAATTTTCATAAAATGTGAACAACATATGCGTAATATCGTGATATTTCTAAGAAGATTATATTTTTGCGTAAGGCAATATTCATAAGTTTTATTTAGATAGTCGACTATTGTCATGTTATTCCAGAAATAAATCAATGCATTAATAAAGGCAAAACTACAGTCAACTACTACTACCCTGAATATCGGCCAACGAACACCTGACATTTCGGCGAATTGTTTAAAATTTGCAAAAAAATTTCCGATTGCTATGTAACGAACTGCCTCTTTCAAAAATTGGAACAACCCTACCGGATGACAATTTTATAACACCTCAATAATAATACAATCTTTTATGAATATGATTTTCTTGTTTAAAGATAAGGTTCTTCCTTTTTTTTGCTGAGTGTAAAATTTGTTTGTTCTTATTGTCTGTTTTATGATTGTTTCCTAGAAGATATGTTGCAGATGCGGGATCAGTACTTTTTAAATTGAATGGTCTCAAATGTTCTTCTAATGTAATATTCTCCTTTTTGTCTCAATCAAGTACCGTGTTCGAAAGTATAAGACTCCCAGAAAACAAATTCAAAACAGACAATACAAATATTACTCACCAGAAAAAGGAAACGAGCTTATCGAATCGATAGAGATTTTTAAAGTCTGCAATAAATCAAATGTATTTTTTGAATGACCAAATTGACCTGATGTATACATCTCCTTTCGTATGTTGGTAGTAAAATTGCTATATAAGAAATATGTCATTGTATCTTATTTTAGTTTTCACGATACAGAACAAATTTACTGTCATAAATCATGACAAGAAGGTGTTGGGGTCTGTGGGGAAAGAGATGACAGCATAACTAGCAGAAATACTTAAATAGCGTTTTGTAGGAATAACTTATACAAGTTTTAAAACTACCACCAAAAGCTAGCTTTGAACAATTGCGTTCTGTAAACACTTTACTCCTTCGAACAAAAACGTAGTAAAGCGTAGTAATTTAAATGGGATGATTTATCGTCTCGGCTGGGATATTACAACCAATGAACGTTCTTGTTTAGTCTCCATTTATTTAAATTTGTCCTCTGCGTATTTACTCTGATTGTACAGATTTTAAACGGAACGTAGGAGGTGAGGGTGGTTGATTAATAAAATTGTAGTAACAAAACTCTTGTGTTGTTGTTGGAGCCTTCGATATCATTGAACAAAGCTCTTTTTTTACTACGACGGCGCTTACTTTTTGTAAATTCACTGATGTAAATAATGGATCTGTGTTGCTAAGAGCTTCAGGTAAAATTTCATCATGGGTCAAGCACTAATAAGCTTGCGGTAAATGATTAACTACTGCGGTTTAGTTAACTACCTAAAAAGTCCAAAATTTTTTAAACTAATTTTTGGACGTAGATACAATCTATGTCCTACTAAGAGCTTCTGATAAAAATTTCATCGTGGCACAAGCACTAATAAGCTACGGATAAATGATTAATTAAAAAGTAGTCATCAAAAAAGCAATAAATTCTTTTAAATATGAAGGCTCCTACTTTTTCCAAATTTTTGGGCGTAGATACAATCTATGTCCTACTAAGGGCTTTTGATAAAAATTTCATGGTGGCACAAGAACTAATAAGTTAGGGATAAATAATTAATTAAACCGTAGCCATAAATAATAAAAAATTTGTTTAAGTATGAGGGCCCCTATTTTCTCCAAATTTTTGGGCGTAAATACAATCTATGTCCTACTAAGAGCTTTTGCTAAAAATTTCATCGTGCCACAAGCTCCCGTAACCAAGGGGCAAATGATTAATTAAGCTTTATTAAACGAATAATTCTTATATCTGCCAGAGATCCCATACTTTACAATGTCTTTTTGCATAAATTTTGTCTTTTTTGTGTGTATGTGTCGTATACGAAGGATCCCAATGTTTGAGGAGTTGATAGATACTTAAGTTAATAACTTTATTTAACATCCAACATAGCACTGATTCTAAACGTATCTCAAACATATTAATTCGTTGCTGGGTTTTGTATACGATGTGCCGCCTACATGATATTGCAAACCGGACTCGAATTTGTTGCTGGATATCGTTGCCAACTTCACATCGATAGACATTAATCTATATCCTCAAAACAGGCGATTCAATTCTTATGTCTCTGACTGTATATACTTTTTATTCTGGTAAACTATGTAATACCTCGTAACAGTTTCTTGCTTTCTTTAATAGTACCTACCTATTATATTATGCTCCGGTCTACTAGCTAACAAAGAAAACAACTCCAAGAATGAATAGACTTCCATGGAAAAACTAATCCTTATTTCAAAAGAATTGCATTAATTTAAATTCTCTTCCGTTTTGTACACAGCCAACAAGTATTTCTTTTTCCAGATAAAACTAATGACATTTTAAACGACCATCTCTATAAAAGTCGATCTGTTTTAGTACATATTTCAGCAATCTTAATTTTATTGTTGCTTTCCTAATATTAAAAGACTAATATTTTGATTAAAAACTTACAAATTTGATATCTACACTATTTCATTTGTAGTTAATACAACATAAATAATTACAACATAAATAATTTAACAACAATAATTAGAACATAGCACCACAACTGTTTGTTATGGTTGCGACTTAACTTTTAGAGTCAATTTTTAGATGAGGAGTATGTGAAAAATTTACTATCAAAATCATTTCAAAGTACGATTTCACATGATATTATGTAACGTTAGTAACTTGCTTTCTCTTGTGGGTGGTCGTCTGCTTTTAGTTTCCGTGGAATGTTCTCCTGATAATTCTTGGGCATGGCATCTAGTGGATTTCCTGCATCGTGCAAATCATAAAAATGGATGATTACGAGTAAAACCTATTCGGTTATTCTACTTATATTAAAGAGTTGGGTTTAACCATATTTAATATCCTTCTGGTGTTCACATCACCTGTTGTAGCCATCGTTTGGAGAAGATCTCGAAGTTAAATATGTTACTCTCAAATAGATACCTTACGGAGTTAACTGTATCTGTCGAGGAGGTAATAATTTATTCCGTATGGATGACATTCGCTTTAAAATGTAAATTTAACTTCCTTCCAAAGGATGATATCTCCGTAACGGATGACATTGTTTATGGCAAGGACAGTATTGTGTTTTGTGAAGTTTTTGTTTTCTTTTAAAAATATTCTAGTACTATAAAAATTAAACAAAACTTTTTAAAATCGTTAGCAATATATTTTGTACTTTGCTTTTTTCTTTTATTGCATGGTCGCATAGTTCTTCTCTGTTACATGAAGTATGCTACAATTCTATCTACAATCAAATGTTCCCATTATACGATCTAGCGTATTTTTTCCAGAAAACAAATATGTACACGCACTTGTTTTCAACCTTAAAATACATAAAAAATTGTTGTATAAGTAATGAAATAAAGTAAATATATGATACTGTACGTTTACAACTCTGCAACCGAGAAAAATACATTATACATAAAACTGTTCCAATTATGAATTCTGCTTGTTACGGTTTGCTGTTGTGTAGTTTTATGAACAAAATAAAAATCATATATGAAAAATCAGCTATTTATAAAATGGCGTGCATATAATATAGTCGGACACTAAGTGAAAGTAGTAAAAACTCTTGATTGAAGAATCAAAAATGGAATACAATAAAAGAGATTATATTATATAGTATGGTGGTGGAAGATTGGATGAAACGTTTAGAAGAACCGTAAAGAAATTGCAGCGTGTTTAATGGTTCTACCGACAAATAAATCATCAATGAACAGGTGTGATATAACTTCGTCCCCATATGTCTCTATTGAAGAAAAGCAGTTTTAATGCTCTGTAGATAAATTTCAATTTGTAAACACCCACTAATTGTAAGAATATAAAATTATTTGTCGTGTCCGTATTTTGCAAAAAGTAATGATACCGTTCTTGGCAAAAAACGTAGTCTGGAGCTTACTTTAATAAAATTCAGATGTAAATTAAATTACACTTAAATTATTAATATTGGTTCTAAAATGAATGATGTTTTTATTGATATACATCCATTATTTCATAAATTAATCTTTTTTATAATGATTTTTTGTTTTTATTTTTTTTTGTTGATAAGCATGGCTATATGTTTTAATATTATTTGACACATATTAAATATCAATTTATTATACTGAAGAAGTATTTTAACAAAAACGTAATTAATTTCTGTTCTGGCATAAATTAATTTTAATTCGTTCCTGTTTTATTGACCTACAACGGGAAATATATCAGGATTACATAAAAAGATCTAACGCTATAAAATTGTTTATGTTTGAAAATTTGAGTAGAAATATTTGGTGGTAACCACACGAAAAAAAAGATGTTTTAATACAAAACAGGTATGTATGTATATATTATCAGAGGTATTGTTTCATACAAATAGTATTTAACTTAATATGTATAGTATGTTTATCGATTTGATAATAGGATAACATTTTGTCGGGAGAAATTAGGCGATTAGAAAATTTGTGAATAGATGTCGCGTTTCTGTACAAGTATATATATCTTTCTAATGATGAAGTAAAACGACCAAGATCATATCTGGTGGTCCTTACGAAAAACTTTAGGACTACCAACGCAGTACAAGAGAAAGTGATTCTCATGCTTCATATAATCATATTACTGGAATTAACTAATTCTACAACATATTTGATAACAAAAAAATTACTATACAACAAGTATGCACGATGATGATATTAGTAA